>JAXQQM020078974.1:0-257839 GCA_034641835.2 Pinus albicaulis
ATATAGCAAGGAGCTCATTATATAGCTTGGGTTGTCAGTCCAAAAGCTCGCTTACTATCTCTTGTTGAACAAGGAAGATAATTTGAATGGGACCAATCTCTTTCAGAAGCTAATACAAAGATAAGAATAATGTAGGAACATCATGTAAAACTCCAATATAAAGGCTTCAGACAGTTAAGATACAGCTTACTGTAAAGAGGGCCAGTTCAAATAATATATCACAGAAATCAAGTATCAAAGGGTGGATGCAGTGAATGAAGTTAGGAGAGAATACCAGTTGATATTAGACTGATACCCAGATATACAACAAAACCATGCATGGGCTTGTCAATTCAAGAATCCATACACAATCCTGGCATTTTAAAAGCACCCTTCTAAAATAACTGATATAGCAGAAAATATGGAAGAGATGAGCATGGAACAGTATATCACGACTAGGCCTATTTAAAGCGCTTGACTAATTCCAGAAAGGGCACCAACTGGGATGAATCCTTACTGCAAACTAGTGAGCCACTCGCATTCTAGAACATGATACAAGAAGAAAATAGCATGAAATGAGAGACTGTATTAACACATAAAAGAGAATTACATACTGTGAGATACCAAAGACCAGAATCCTCATTACAGTTATAGCTCCTCCTCACTGAGACTCTACGGGCTCTGAACTGCCATACAGAAATATTACAAAATGTATACAAAAGCCTTTTCGCTGCACAGTCTGCTGATAGAAATCTGGAACCCTTCTAATGTCTTATTTCTGGGCTTTTATAGAAAAGAAAGAGAATTCTCGAGAAGGAGGTAGGTGGAGTACACTTAATGACTTAATTTGAATAAAAATGGCGGAAAACATTCGCGCCCATACCATGAATGACTACCATATAAATGACTGTACTTGGCTGAAGGGGAAAATCTGTTGCAATAAAGCCTTGAGGTTGCTCGGGTTCGTGCAGGGTACTCTCAGCCCCTTGAGCCTGAAGCCGGAATTTATATTTTTCGGTGCCGGACACTGAACTCCTTGGTCTTCTGTTGATATTCTTTGTAACCTCATTTATGTTTCCAGCTACCACCACCCGCCCATTTTGAATTGCCTTGGGAATTTAATAAATGTTCATTTAGCTTCCATAAATGATGGTTTTATCAGTATATCTTCCCAGATCTTTGCTCCATCATTCTGCTCCTGTTGAATGGTCCTTTGAAATGTATTCGGTCTCTGTCAATGGGAATGGAAATTAATGGAGGCTCCCTGTTGCTGCAACCTGCAAAAGTCCATAAACATTTTAAGGAAAACAGGCACTGGGACAATGGCGTGATGAGTTACATGTGTGTGAAGGTGAAGACACGCAGAAATGGTGGAAAATGGGGAGCAATGGAAAACACAAGAGAATGGCAGAGACGTGAAGGGCAGCAGTAGGATTTACAATGGAATGACACTTGATAAACGAGGAAGAGGTATATAATATGAATTTGTGATAATATGTGTCAATGGAAAACACAAATGACAGGGGTGGATGTAGGTGACACGCGGGCGTACGAGAGGATTAGCGGAAGGGATGACGTGGATATCATGGAGTGGGACCCGGGGATCTAATCGCAATCGAAAAACACAAGAGGGGGAGGGGAGGGATGACACACAGATAACTTCCGATGTGATTGGGGGTGAATCCCTTTTTAAAACTGAACTTCCAATGACTTCCTGATTTACCAAGGAAAAGGCCTTTTATACGGACAGATGGAAGTATCATATGGTGAAGCCCAGCGGGCCAATCGCGATCGGAGATTGGGGCATGGAGGTGATTGCAATCGAGACTGGGAGGAAGTGTGACGTGATCGATCGGGGGAGGATGGAGCGATCGGGGTGATGGGGTAATCGGAGAGGTGTGATGACCCGATTAATCGCATCGCAAATATTTGTGATGGGTTAATCGGAACAGTTGTAACTCGACTCTCGATTGGAACGGACATTGCGATTACGATTAATAAGCGGGGATTTATATACATAAAACTTTATAACGAGGTTTCATAACGATGCACGGCGGGGAAGTGGGTTGAGCTTGCGGCAAAAGGGGCCAGGCCTTAATGTAGTATTTGAATATGGCATTTCGGCCCATTTGAATAATTAGATGAAGATCTGGTTGGGTACAACATTTGGCTCCACCTGGGGACGACGTGTTCATACTTGAATGCGTCGAGAACCTGCAGACCACTGATCTTCCGCTTTTCAGCACTTATCTTCAAAATTTATCAGCGCACTCATCAAACTAAAACTGAAGTGGAAAATACATATATATACAATATATATTACAATCCAGCTTGTTCTGCCTGGATCAATACTGAAAATAGGGCTTGAGAAATTGGCCATTTACAGGGGCATCCAACACATCGCCCTGTAAATTTTCTAGCACAAAAGTATTATTCCTCCCTTGCTTTACAATTTTGAAAGGACCG
This sequence comes from Pinus albicaulis, assembly GCA_034641835.2. Taxonomy (NCBI): domain Eukaryota; kingdom Viridiplantae; phylum Streptophyta; class Pinopsida; order Pinales; family Pinaceae; genus Pinus; species Pinus albicaulis. The sequence goes on from JAXQQM020078974.1 coordinate 2,446, forward strand.
AACCACAGTGGATCAAATTTGGCATGCTTGCCCTTTTCTGCTCTTCGAACATCCCACCTGAGAACCAGGTCTCCAATTTGAAATTTTCTATCTTTTGCATGGCGATAAAAAATATTCTTCATTTTTTCTTGATATTCTACCAGTCTCTGGTTTACCTGATCTCGTGTTTCCTCTAATTCCACTAATTGACTTATTCTTCTGATCATATCATCTGGTTCTTCCTGACTTTCCTGCATAAAACGTGCTACTGGTAATGCCAGTTGCACAGGAAACACAGCTGCTCGCCCATATACCAATTCATAGGGGGATTTCCCTGTTGCTCTCTTGCTGGTTATCCTATTCGCCCACAGGGCAAATTTTAATTGAGAGTCCCAGTTTTTCTGATTCTCACTTATTGTTTTCTTCAGGGCCCTCACCAGGGTTTTATTAGAAGATTCTGCTAAGCCATTCCCCTGTGGATAGTAAGCTGTGGAGTGAATCAATGTGATGTTATACCTTTGGCAGAAATTTACAAACCTGGCAGACTTGAAAGCCTGCGCGTTGTCAGTTACAATTCTAGCAGAACAGCCAAACCTAGATATGATATTTTCCTCCATAAACCTCATTATTACGGCATCTGTAGCAATTCTAGTAGGTATGGCTTCCACCCATTTCGTGAAATAATCCGTGGCTGTTAGTATCCATTTATATTGGCCACTTGATGGGGGATGTATCTCTCCTATAAAGTCTAATCCCCATTTCTGAAATGGTTCATTCACATGAATAGGAATCAAGGGAAAAGCTGCTAATTTCTGTCTTTCTGCAAATCTTTGGCACTTGTCACATGCTCTGACCCAAGCAAAAGCATCTGAGTACAGTTTTGGCCAGTAAAAACCAGCCCTCAAGATTTTATGAGTTGTAGCCCTCCAACTGTAATGTCCTCCACAAATTCCTTCATGAAACTTTGTCATTACATTCTGCACTTCATTTTCCGTGAGGCATTACAGTAATATACCTAGAGGGTCTCTCCAATAGAGCTGTCCATTGGAAATTATATATTTCTGAGATTTCATCCTTACAGCTCTGTATTTTATCTTATCACAACTTGGAGGACAGCTAAGTGTTAAAAGATATTCAACTATTTCTTTATACCAAGGACTAGTTAGATATTTCATATGTATCTTTTGAGTGGCCATCTCCAGCCCTTGTTGTTCTTCTTCTTTCTCGGATTCTTCATTTGCTATCACAGATAAATTAATGCCTAAGGCCTGATTATTTGATTTAGATAGCATCTTAGCAAGTCCCTGTCCTTTAATCAATTTGGTAGGCCTTATGTCCAAATCATATTCTTGTATTTTTGCAATCCATCTTCCTCTTTTACCTTCGCTATCTCCCTGAACAAGAATGTCTTTGACAGCTGCTGTGGGGACATAGGCAGTAATGTGAGATTGCAAAACATATATTCTAAAAGCTTTAAGGGACTTTACCAGGGCATATGCCTGCTTCTCCAATATATTATATTTCAATTCAACATTATAAAGCACTTGACTGAAGAAAGCTATAGGCTGCTCATACCCCTCTTCATTTCTCTGCAACAATACTCCAGCAATTGTATGAGGCGAAGCAAATGAAAATATCATAAATGGCTTTTTGTAATCTGGTCCAGCTAGCACAGGAGCTTCAGCGAATGCCTGTTTTATCCTTGTGAATGCATCTCTAGACTCCTGGGACCATTTTACTTCATTCTCCTTTTTCAACATATTAGTTATATGCCTAACTATTTCGGCATAGTTAGGAATGAACCTTTTCAAAAAATTGATTCGGCCTAAAAACACCTACACCTCCTTCTTATTCCTAGGTAGAGGAATGTTGTTTATTACTTCCACTCTCTTAGGGTCTATTTTCACACCGTATTTAGTTACAATGTGCCCTAAGAGTTTTCCCTCATCTAATGCAAATAAGGACTTTTGAGGGTTGAGGGATAGGCCATACCTTCTACACTTTTCAAAAGTTCTTCTTAAATGCTCAATATGTTCATCATCATTCTTTTAAAACACTGTAATGTCATCGAGATATACCACCAAAAATTTGTCCCGCTCCCCAACAAAGGCTATGTCCATTGCCCTCTGAAAAGTAGCTCCTGCATTAATCAATCCAAATGGCATTATGGCATACATAAATGTTCCCCATGGTGTAGTGAATGTTGTTTTCTTCTGATCTTCTGGAAGTACAGCCACCTGATTGTAGCCAGAAAAACCATCCATCATTGACATTCTGGATGCTCCCACTACTTTCTGCAGGATGTGGTCCATCTTAGGCAGTGGATAATTGTCCTTTAGAGATGCTCTATTTAAATTTCTGAAGTCCACACACAGCCTTATTTCTCCATTCTTCTTTCGAACAGGGACAAGGTTTGCTATCCATTCTGAGTATCTCAATGGCACAATTATTTTTGCCTTCAGTAGCTTCTTGATTTCCTTTTCAATAGAGGGAAGCAGCAGAGGGTTTATCTGTCTGAGCTTCTACTTATAAGGCTTTGCACCTTCCCTCAAAGGGATTTTATGCTGCATTATGTTAACATCAAAAGTTTTTAGGTCCTGATAGGACCAAGAAATTACATCTTTGTAAGATTGAAACAACTTCAAATATTTTTCTTTGTATTCTTCTGGGACTCTTTTAGATAATTTTACAATTTTGGGATCAGCATAAGTACCCAGATTCAAATCTCCCACTTGATCTTCTTCTGTCGCCTTGTTTGGCTGCAATGGAATATCATCTTTGTTAAATAATCTTTCTAGAGGCACCAGACCTCTAGGTATAACATTTCCTTTCAGCTGTAGCACTTTATTTCCTGCTATTCTTTCTTCCCATCTGTTTTCTGCAATATTTTCAACTTCTTCCTCCTCATTATCATCAATCTCCATATTGGAGAATTCTCCCACTGTCTCCATGACTCTATTCATCTGTTCATCATCTTCAAATACCTGCCAATGCTTTATATTATCTGGAATGGATGGTCTGTAATGTACCTCCACTTCATATCTTAGAAGTGGGTTCTGAGGAGGACAGAATGTACTGGCATCTACAGCAAGAGAATATGCTATTCTGTTTTGCTTCCGGGGCATGAACTGTATGTTAAACGCTGAGAAGAAATTTTCTATCATGTCCCATACTTCGTTTCTATATGCTCTGAGTCAAGGGTGCTTGGTTTGACATTCATTTCTGATCTTCCTTACCACCAGCTCAGAGTCTCCCAAGACTTTTAAACTTTGGATGCCCATGTTTCTGGCTGTCTGCAGTCCCAATAATAGTGCCTCATATTCGGCTACATTGTTTGTAGCCTCATACTCCAATTTAAAGGACAGTGGCACCCATTTTCCTGTAGGGGAGATTAGTAGCACCCTAGCTCCATTGCCTTCTCTTGAATTTGCCCCATCAAAATGCAAAGTCCAAATCCCTGATTCTTGATTTTCTTTAGGCTGCTCAGCTTGGATTTGACCAAAAAGGGGCTCATGAGCATAATTTTGATTTTCTTCTAACATCAAGCATGAAAAATCTCCCTCTTTGTTATAAACTGGAGAGTTATCTAAGAAGTCAACCTTAGTTACCATTTTAACAAATCTAGTCTCCCTGTATAACCTCCTCTCCTGTCCTCCAAATACTGGGACAGTAGCATATGTTAAATCCAATTTAATTGATCCCCCAATTTTTGTACCCCAGGATCTTGACAGCAGCATGCCAAAGCGGGCTGGGATATCAATAACCACAATGTCCATGACCACACTCTTTTCTGGAATTTGGGCCAGATTGACCACTAAATCTTTAATCATTCCCAGGCATTTAACTCTTTTAGAATCAAATGAATATAAATCTTTGTATGGTCTTGTAATTTGCAGTCCTAGTTGCTCCATGACAGATAAAGGCATAAGATTATGGGAAGCCCCAGAATCTAACATGCAATTTTGTAACAGCAGGTCATGAATAACTAGGGACACGTAAAAGGGAGGAGTAGAAGGGTCTATCTCCTCAACATGTGGGCCAAAGACTACCATGGGTCTTTCTTCTTGAAGGTTTAAACTATCAGGCACAATGGGTATTCTAGGAGGAAGTATGAAGGAAGTAACTTGAGACTGATATATAGGCTGTTTCAATAGTTCAGTCAGGGGGACTAGAATCTTAATTTTCTCAAGCTCTTTTTGTAAATTAAAAGCAGAAGGAAGATTTTTTGTTACAACTTCTTTAAATTCTTTATTTTCAGCTGAAGACTTAATTTCTTTCGACCCTGAATCAACATTGAGAGGACTGACTATTTTCGAAGAAGAAGGAATCTGATTATTAGACTGCAGGGGAACATTTAGAGGGTTCTTACCTTTTTCTGCGCTTTTCTTTGTTACTGATTCCTTCTGAGCAGGTGCTTCTTTCTGAGGTGGCTCCTCCTCTTGATCTTGAGTTCTGGTCCTCTTTCTTGAAGATCTGAGATCATACTTTACATTGAATTGTGCTTGCATGAAATCAGCAAATTGCTTACAATAATGGTCAATCTCTGCTTCTTCTTCTTCATCTTGCAATGGGCATTCCATATCATCATTATTTGAAAAAGCCAGATTTGAATCTTCTAATCCATAAGTGGCATCTCCAGTGGAGTCATCTGCTGGTCCTTCCAGGTATAAGGGATGAGGTACCTGGTCTTGTTGTTCCTTTGCTTCTCTCGGCAATATTTGCAATGGGGGTCTTCTGTACTGGGGATTGTATCCTCTGTTTGGAACATTATAAAAATTCTTCGGAGCTGCATTTTTAGCTTCCAACTCAAGCTTGACCATCTTCTTAATCATTTTGCTTATTTCATCCATCTTGTCTGAATCCTTTTCCTGATTAGAGGAGGAAACTTCTTCTTTGCCTCTCCTCCTAGTATCTTGTTCAGCTTTTCCCTTTAATTTTCCAGCAGAGGCAAAGTTTGCTTCCAACTCCAAAGCATCTGACTGTGCATCATCTAACGTAGCAGGTTTTCTTTTTCTCAATGCGAAGCCGAAATCAAAATCAAAGGCTGCTATAAAAACTATCTTAGCAGCTATTTCATGGGGCTTCATTTCATGGGGCAGGCTCAAATATAACTTGTTAAATCTTTTAATAAATTCTGTGACTCCTTCATTTTGCTTCTTCTTCAAAGTATTAAACTCAGTAAGACACATTCCATAATCTTTCTTTTCCCCCCATTTTCTGAGAAAAGTATTCTCCATAATATCCCAGGTGGTTATTGAACGGTTCCCCAATGTTTTGAACCATTTTCTGGCTTCACCCTCCAGAGATTGTACAAATAATCTTAACACCACGTCCAAATGTTCAACATTTAAGTTTTCTGCAAAAGAGCATAAAGTCTTGAGATGTTTCTGAGCATCAATTTCATTTTCGCCATTAAATCTTGGCAGAATCTTCAAGTAATCCTGTGGCATATCATTTAGCACTTGGGGTAAGGCCAGGGGAGCATATTTATTTAATAGGAAAGCTGGGACATTAGCCATTGGAGGAGGTGGGGGCTGAGCAACAGTCTGAGAAACAAATGAAGGGAGAGGAGTAGGAGGAAGTGGAGTATGGATGACAATGGGAATATATTGTATAGAAGCCTGAGGTGTGGATGGGAATAGTTCACGGTTAACAGCAAATACTTCTGTAACTTCTTTAATTTCCTCAGCCTCGAAAGTAGGATGAGAATCTTCTTCAATCCAGGCACTTCCTCTACGTGGAGTTTCCGAGTAAGACTCGGGATTTTCTGTTCTAACTTCTTGAGAAGAAGAGGGCGGATAATCTTCAACGGAATATTCAGGGTTTTCAGCACGAACTGACTTCCTCTCCTTCCAAACTCTTTTATGAATGATCTTCTCTGGGTCAGACACGTAAGGTGTCTTTGATTGAAATGTATCTGACCTCAAATGTGGCTTACGAGGAGCCAGGACTACCAATAAATTTATCAAATGAAACCAGTGGAGTCGCCAAGGTGAGAGATACGCAACTCTTCAACTCTCTGTGCTCACCTGATTAGAGAGTGAAAACAATTTGTCGAGACCCAGGGAAACTGATATTCTTGAATTCGTTCCCCGGCAACGGTGCCAGAAAGATGTTGTGGACAATTTTGTCACCCCCTAGAGACAGTCTAGAGTTGCCATAGACCAGTGCCTAGGACATCTTAATATAGCAAGGAGCTCTTCATATAGCTTGGGTTGTCAATCCAAAAGCTCTCTTACTATCTCTTGTAAAACAAGGAAATAAGTTTTGAATGGGACCAATCTCTTTCAGAAGCTGATACAAAGACAAGAATAGTGTAGGGACATTATGCAAAACTCCCATACAAAGGCATCAGACAGTTAAGAGACAGCTTACTACAAAGAGGGCCAGTTCAGATAATATATCACAGAAATCAAATTATCAAAGAGTGGGTGCAGTGAAAGAAATAACGAGAAAATACCAGTTGATATTAGACTGATACCCAGATATACAACAAAACCATGCATGGGCTTGCCAATTCAAGAATCCATACACAATCCTGGCATTTTAAAAGCACCCTTCTAAAACAACTGATATAGCAGAAAATATGGAAGAGATGAACATGGAACAGTATATCACGACTAGGCCTATTTAAAGCGCTTGACTAATTCCAGAAAGGGCACCAACTGGGATGAATCCTTACTGCAAACTAGTGAGCCACTCGCATTCTAGAACATGATACAAGAAGAAAATAGCATGAAATGAGAGATTGTATTAACACATAAAAGAAATTACATACTGCGAGATACCAAAGACCAGAATCCTCATTACCGTTATAACTCCTCCTCACTGAGACCCTACGGGCTCTGAACCTTCATACAGAAATATTACAAAATGTATACAAAAGCCTTCTCACTGCACAGTTTTCTGATAGAAATCTGGAACCTTTCTTATGTCTTATTTATGGGCTTTTATAGAAAAGAAAGAGAATTCTCGAGAAGGAGGTAGGTGGAGCACACTTAATGACTTAATTTGAATAAAAATGGCGGAAAACATTCGCGCCCATATCATGAATGACTACCATATAAATGACTGTACTTGGTTGAAGGGGGAAAATCTGTTGCAATAAAGCCTTGAGGTTGCTCGGGTTCGTGCAAGGTACTCTCGGCCCCTTGAGCCTGAAGCTGGAATTTATATTTTTCGGTGCCAGACACTGAACTCCTTGGTCTTCTGTTGATATTCTTTGTAACCTCATTTATGTTTCCAGCTACCAGCACCCGCCCATTTTGAATTTCCTTGGGAATTTAATAAATGTTCATTTAGCTTCCATAAATGATGGTCTTATCAGTACATCTCCCCAGATCTTCGCTCCATTATTCTGCACCTGTCTAATGGTCCTTTAAAATGCATTCAGTCTCCGTTAATGAGAACGGAAATTAATGGAGGCTCCCGTTGCTGCAACCTGCAAAAATCCACAAACATTTTAAGGAAAACAGACACTGAGGCAATGGCGTGATGAGGAACATACGAGTGAAAGTGAAGACACACAGAAATGGTGAACAATGGGGCATAGGGGAAAACACAAGAGAATGGCGGAGAATGACTGGGGTGGATGTAGATGACACGCGGCCGTACGGGAAGATTAGCGAAGGGGATGACGTGGATATTATGGAGTGGGACCTAGGGATCTAATCACAATCGGAAATCATAAGAGGGAGAGGGAAGGGATGACACACAGATAACTTCCGATGCGATTGGGAGCGAATCCCCTTTTAAAACAGAAATTCCCATGACTCTCTGATTTACCAAGGAAAATTCCTTTTATACGAACAGGCGGAAGTATTATATGGTGGGGCCCAGCAGGTCGATCGCGATCGGAGATCGGGGCATGGAGGTGATTGCAATCGCGACTGGGAGGAAGTGTGACGCGATCGATCGGGGAGGATGGAGCAATCGGGGCGGTGGGGTAATCGGAGAGGTGTGATGACCCGATCAATCTTATCGCAAATGTTTGCGATGGATTAATCGGAGTAGTGGTAACTCAACTCTCGATTGGAACAGACATTGCGATTGCGATTCATAAACGAGGTTTTATATACATAAAACTTTATAATGAGGCTTCATAATGATGCACGGTGGGGAAGTGGTTTGAGCTTGCGGCAAAAGGGGCCAGGCCTTGATGTAGTATTTGAATATGGCCTTTCGGCCCATTTGAATAATTAGATGAAGATCTGGTTGGGTACAACAGGCCCAAAAAATGCGACCTGGCCTCGAGGTCGCACTTTTCTACCCCGAATTTGCGACCTGGACTGAAAACAGGTCAAAACCTGCGACCTGCACTTTTTTCTGCAATTTTCCAGCACTTTTTCTGGGTTTGTCTGAAGCTTCTGTCAGGGTTTTCTAGCCTCTGTCTTCGCCCGTTTAGACCTGTTTCTGATCTTTTTCACTCAACTAAGTGGGAATATTTCCCCTTAAGGCTCTAGTACCCTCCACTTTTTGTGGGAAAGTTTTTGTTGTTTCAGAAATCTAAATTTCCAGGGTTTCAGCCTTATTGCTTTCAGATCTGATACCTCATTTTCAGATCCCTTTAGATCAGCTCTTCTCCCTTTCAAATCACCTCATATAGTTTTGTTTGGGTTCATTTTGAGGGCCGCCTCCTTGTCCCTTCTATTTTTAGCTGATCTCCTCCTTTTTAGCAGCAACCTTGCCTCTGCCTCTTTGCTATTCTCTACACCTCTTTTCAGTAGATTTCTCCTTTAGATCCCCATCCCTCCCGACCTTAGATCTATTGGCCTCTTCTTCACGTGCTTTGCTTAGTTTTTTCCCTCTTATAGACTAGTTTTGAGAGACCTGCCTTCTTGGGTTAGATCACTTATCATACTGCCAATTTTCTCGTTCTTCGCATTACAGATTATTTACCGCATTTATTTTCGTTACGCAACACACTTTTTCTTTTACTCTCAAAACGTCTGGGTTTAAAAAATTAAAATCAACACACGCCACACACTGACCCTAAGTGAAGAAGAGCCTGGTTAACACCGCCTGGCATAGACTTTAAAATCAATTTTCACTGCACCTCTCTACCCTTGACCTCACTTGATTTTGTCCCTCCCTGCCCTTGTCGGTTTTTCTTCTTCCCGTCATCATTGTGCCCCCAAGGCGCTTCTCCCGGAGACTTCTTGGCCTTCACCCTCAGTTTCTGGTTGGTCGACTTCCTCCTTCCCGTCGTCATCGAGTAAGTCCTCCCTCGAGTCTGCACTCTGACTCTTCTTCTGATTGTTCGGGTTCTCCCCGTGTTACCTTCACCATGTATGGTCTAGGGCCTAATGCTAGCGGCAACCCCGACCCTAATGCTAGGATGGTTACTAGTGGAACCACCACGGGAACTACCTCGATTATCCCTTTTCTCCCCCATATGGCAGGTCTCAGTCTCCCCGATTTCAATCATTTGACCAATGATCCTATCCACCATGATGTTAGTTGGCCTGCTATGCCAACCAAGCTCCCCTCCAACATTCCCAAGTTCGAAGGCCTTGCTAGTGAAGATCCCTCCAACCATATCCGATCTTTCCACATGTGGTGTTCATCCAATTCCATTACCGATGATTCCATCCGTCTTCGGTTGTTCCAACGCACACTTACAGGCGAAGCTTATAAGTGGTATGTTGACCAGCCCACCTCTTCCCATACCACCTTTGCGACCCTTGCCTGCACCTTCTTATCTTATTTCCAGCTTCCCCCTCGTTATGACACTGGTATCAAAATTTTGACTTCTTTCCGTCAATCGTCTGCGACCCGTCTATTCGATCATGTTAAAGAATGGCGGAGAAGAAAGAGCCTATGTCAAGCCCCTACCTTCGAAGACTGTGTCTACATGGACTGGTTCCTTATATCTCTCTTACCTACCATTAGCAAATATGTCGCATCCCATTTTCCTCAAACCGAAGAAGCCGCCCTCCAACTAGCCTTGAAATATGACCTGATCTATGCTCAACCTGGTTATGTTTATACCGTCCTTCCTAACCTCCCCAGACCCAGTGGCACTAATGCACCAGGGGCGCCTCATGCCGCTGACGGTATTGTTGGAGCTCTCTCTCATCCATCCGCTCAACCTCCCATGAGCTATGGTTTTCCTGGGGGAGGGGGCACCACCTCCTGCACTTCTCCCCTTCCCGGTAGCACGCATCTAGGATCCGGCATGCCTCCTCTTTCTACCCCATCTCCTGTTTACCACACTGTTACCCAACCTCATTATCATCCATATCCACAGCCTAGTGCTCTAGCTCCTCCAACATTCGCACCCCCGCATCCCTTTTCTGCTCAACCCCCGTAATAGCAGTCACCGCCCCCTCAAGAGCAGGTGGATGCATAGTAGGGATTTGTGGCTACCCAACCACCTGACGGATAGAAGTCCACTCAACCTTCCCCTTCTAGTTCCTTCGATTACCAGATTCTCATGATGAACTCTGATCAACCTTTACCTGTCGACCTTAACCTTCAAACTCGGTCTTGTCAGTACCCCAAGCCTCCCGCTCCGTCTGTCACTGAGTCCCCATCTTTAGTTCTTACAGAGCCTCTGTCGACACCCAATGGTCCCTTGAAAATCCCTCTGCCAAAAGTTGAGGTTCATACCAAGATTCATAAGGGCCCATTACGCCGAAATGCTGCCTCTGGTTGGGCTGCCCATTCATATAGCATAGTAGATGACCTGGCACAATCTCCTGCTGCCATTTCAACACTAGAAATTCTCCAGTCGTGTCCTTCTCAAAAGAAGACTCTACTATCTGCCGTGGGTGCTGTAGATCCTGCTGATTACCAATTCATTATTTTCGACGCCTATCAATCAGAACATCCTCCCCTTCCTTCTTCCGTAGCTTTCCAAATCCAGAATGATCACATTTCTCAGTGTATTATTGATGAGGAGGCATCCACCTGTGTGATGTCTTCTTCGGTTTGGAAACAACTTGAATCTCCTGAAGCTGGCCCCTTCCACAATCACCCTTCATGCATGGGACGACCATGCCTCCCAGCCCATTGGCCTATTCCATAATTTTCCTATCACTCTTGTAGGCAAGATTTTTTGCGTTGACATTGAAGTCATCGACGCCCCTCTTGATTATAACATTCTTTTGGGGCGTAGCTACACCTATGCCATGTATGCTGTCCCATCCGCGGTCCACCGCAAGATGTTTTTCCCTCATAATGGAAAGATAGTCACCATTGACCAGTTGACATATCATGAGCCAAAATCTCAAACCTCCCCTGAGTCGACCATCTCTTCTGTAGCCAATAAGAAAACCATTGATTCTTTGACCAATGTCTCCCCCGGTGTTTACAAAGACTCCTCCTTGCTTGGAACTTTCCCTGGCATTCCTCCTCCTCCTGTCTCTAATCCCAGCTTAGCGAATGTTTGAATGATGCAATTGTCTCGGGTTGACCTTAAACGACCCACTTCGGCTAGTTAGCAACCTCAACCTTAACCTCGCCCACCGCAACCTGCTCCTAGCCCTTCGCCTCAGTTAGCCAGACCTCTTCCTTCTAGCCTTTCTCCTACAGCTAGTACACATGAGCCCCTCTATCCTCCTGGGTCGGTTCCACCAGGTCTCAACCATCTTGGAGCCGTCCCTCCTGGGCATTACCCCGCTGGTCAGATACCTTTCCTTGCTCCCCCTCCCGGAGTCTATTCGGTTCCCATCATGGCCACCCTCTCCCTGTCCAATTTGACCCTGAGCATACCCGTCTGGTACCTTAACCTTCCAGCCACTACCCCGCCTGGTCAACCCAAACCTTACCTTGCTTTGACCCCAGTTCAATCGGTCCCCATGACTTCTCCCGCTGCAACAGTGCCTCAGTCACCTCAACAGGAACCACCTCCTGTTGCGACCGCTTCGAGTAATAATGGCAAAGCTCGCAGGGGGGCATCAGAGGACAAGGCTGCCCCGACATACCCTACCCCTCCTCGACCTCCAAAGCATACCATCCAGGGTGCTTTGTGTGATTTTGTTGGTCACGCCACCCATACCTGTCCTGAATTTCCTCATCTCAAGCCCATGGTTAATGTCGCATTCCCTGAGTCCACGGTCTGGGACGCCTTTGTTCCTTCTCTGAACGTAGCCAAGAAACCCAAGACTATTCACACCAACCACCCCTGTGCTTTGTGTGATCTCCATGGCCATTACACCCACCTTTGTCCCCGCCTCAAGGACTTCCGCACCTCTCTAGCTGCAGTCCGCCAATTCGAGGCCAAGTGTAACGAGTCCACCTCTCCCCTATTTTCTCATTTTGCTTCGCCAGAACTACTAGACATGACAGCTCCCATTGACATTCCCCCTCCTGATGTCAAGATGTCGGAGCCTTCGTCCACCATATTCTACCTATCATCATCGATGAGACCCTCGGGGAACATTCCTTCTAAATCATCCCCTGTTGTTTCGCTTGACCTTCTTTCAGTGATCACCTTGGGCTCAACATCAGTAGATCCTTTATCTGCTTACTCTTCTGTCACCCCTTGTGACGATGCCCATGTGAACCTCTCTTCTCATGATGATGAGTCAGGTAGCTTTGTCGCGTTAGGTGGTATTTCTTTCACCAGTCACCCCATCTTCTATCACGATGATGACATTATGGAAGAAATCCCCACCCCTGAATTTATCTATTCCCCCTTACATTGAACCCATGCATTCGCACCACATACACCTTGTGGCCATTACATTGAAACCCCATGTTTGGGTAAGGGGGCACCCATATTTGAGAGACCAGGAGAAGCAATTCTCCACAACTCTCCTAGTGTATCTAGTCGTGTCGACTTTAGTACCATTATTCTTCCACATTTAGCTGAACCTCTAGAGTCCCATATCACTTTAGATCACTCTAGGGATGATACGCCTTATCGTTCCTTCATCTTACATCAGCAACCCAGTCTCTTAGACATTGTTTTTGACCAACCTATGGGTTTTCTAGGAGAGCATCAGTTCATTATCTCCAAATCCTCTCTTTGGGATAGTGACACCAGGTATGCCAACCCAAAAACTTAAAGTCCATTTGATTCATATATGCAGTACTAAAAGAGATTGGTAATCCTCCATTTCGTTTCTCATACTGCATAACCATAACGAAAACAAATGGTGCACCACATCATTAAAATGTGTTTAGATTCCCCTTTATACATTTTGGCATGACCACAAAATTCTTGGGGGCACCTATGCCCCTCAACCATAACCCTCCTCAAAATCGAATTTCTTCACTTGAAGCACTCATATTAGGGGCACCACTTGGCCTCCATACTTGTCCATGCTCATGTTGATGTTCGTCATGAGTTACCATCTTGTACTCATGTTTTTATGGTCCCCTTTGGCTCTTCCCCCATTTCATCATCATCATTAGTGTCCGTCTGTTAGTCTCTCTACTATTTTCTCTCGTGCCTTAGTTGGGGATCCCTTATTACCTCACCTATGGCAAACCTCCTTTTGTCGACATCATCTCATTTACTCCAGAAGCCAGGTCTAGAGGGCGGTGTACCTTAGTTCGAGCTCCTTTCAGCATGATCGTGATCCGTATACTTGATGGTCCAGTGATGCAGTAGCAGCTATTGGTGATTACCGGGTGTGTGTGAGATGTCTCAACCCTCATGAGGGGGTGGCCCTGCAGGTAGCCCCCACATGCTCGGATGACTTCTTCATTTCAACCTTTAATGTAGCTCCTTACATTTTATGATGTCAGCCTCAACCGCTTGTAGCGCCTTTTCGATTGGCATGTATTAGTCGTACTTGCTAGCCCTTTCCCCGTGTATAGGGAGCATTTGGGTTGTATTTGTATCTCATGTACTAAAATATTATTGTATAATTCCTGACTGTTATTCCAGGCACAACATGTATGTGGGATTCATCATTCTATTTTTCTGGTTCGTATTTATGCCATCATGTACTTTATAATTCGGTTCCTTGTTTATTGGACATCCTATTCTTTTGTACTTTGTCTCGATGGGCATAGGTATGCCTCCCCCGCCGCCTTTAGCACATGTACTACTTCATAAACTAGAGACTAGTTGCACCTGTAAGTCTAGTCCTTTAGCACATTAGACTACCTTACATTTCTCTCTCTGACTTCTCTCTTGATGTCTAGTGATTGAGTTCTTACAACGTACTTCGGTCATACGATTTTCTCCTAACACTCATACGTTGGGGGGAAATATGTTACACCATTTTTTGGTCATCTAACCTATTATCATTAGATGAACCCAAGTACACCATGTAAGACCAATTTTACCCTAAGTAAAATTGCTTTCACTATGTGAAATAACTTAGTAAGACACCTTTATTAAGTTGTTTATGGTCTAAACAGAAATCCCAAAAGGGAAATAATAAACAAATCTATATTTGTTTATATTTCCTCGGTCATATTTAACCCAAAACAAGGAAATCAATTAAATAAATCCTTATTTATTTGATTATTTAGGAATAAGTTATTTAAATCCTATTTAAATAATATTCCTAGTTAAATTTGACTAAATCATTTTTAAATAATTAAATAAATCATTATTTATTTAATTATATTCCCACCATATCACTAAAATAATAAATAAATCATTTATTTATTTATTGTCTATAAATAAATAATTGACCCAAGTCAAAAGACTGTTTCCCTCCAATAAATATAATAAAATATTCCTAAAGGGTGGTTCTAGAATTTTATTAATAATATTTTATTCATACACCAAGTTCTAGATAACCCTAATATTTTGTTATAAATAGAAGGGTTTTCCCCATTCATTAGTCACCTCTATTGCATTAGATCACTCTAGATCTATACTAGGTCATGTTCTCCATTTTTACCTTGTGAGCTCCCATTGAGCTCTATGTTTGTCTGGGTTTTCTACAACAACAAGAGAGAGGAATTTCCTAGATCTGAAATGCCGAGGACTTTCAAGAACCCATCCCATCAGGAGCACCCCAAAACACCTTTCTTGTTTTCCTCTGTGTGCCCCCTCAGAATATAATATAAAATTCTTTCAAATACATTGTTCTTGTCTTGTCTATTGGATGCATGGAGCCACATTTTACTTTATCTGCTTAATGTCTTTTATGCTTAGATCTAGATTTGTGCAGCATTATTTGGATCACCTAATTGCAGAATTAAAGATATTTGGCAACCATAATCGATGTTAGGGTTATTTGTTATGCGTATCTAAAGTGATCTTTTACAACGAAAGATTCATACTAACAATTGGCGACTCCACACGAGTTTTATTTTACGACCGTTGTCGTTTTATATATTCCTGCATATCCAACTGTTTCAGAGCCTAGGGTTTCTCTTCAGTGTTCTGTTTTTCCTATTTTTATGGTGCTTTTCACCTCTAAAACCCTCAAAAATTCAAATTTTTAACTTCCGTGTGTTTCTGGCCTTATTACGCAGGTGACAGACATCAGCCGCAAATGAGACGAAATTTTTTTCTGAAATCTGCCGCCGAGAGACCCGGATCTACAGGTCGCACTTATCGGCCCAAGAACTGCGACCTGGCCTCGAGGTCGCACTTTTCTGCCCCGAATCTGCGACTTGGACTGAAAACAGGTCAGAACCTACGACCTGCACTTTTTTCTATAATATTCCAGCACTTTTTCTTGGTTTGTCTAAAGCTTCTGTCAGGGTTTTCCAGCCTCTGTCTCCACCCGTTTAGACCTATTTCCGATCTGTTTCGCTCAAATAAGTGGGAATATTGCCCCTTAAGGCTCTAGTACCCTCCACTTTTTGTGGGAAAGTTTTTGCTATTTCAGAGGTTTGAATTTCCAGGGTTTTAGCCTTATTGCTTTCAGATCTGATACCTCATTTTCAGATCCCTTTAGATCAGCTCTTCTCCCTTTCAAATCACCTCATATAGTTTTGTTTGGGTTCATTTTGAGGGCCGCCTCCTTGTCCCTTCTATTTTTAGCTGATCTCCTCCTTTTTAGCAACAACCTTGCCTCTGCCTCTTTGCTGTTCTCTGCATCTCTTTTCAGCAGATTTCTCCTTTAGATCCCCATCCCTCCCGAGCTTAGATCTATTGGCCTCTTCTTCGTGTGCTTTGCTTAGTTTTTTCCCTCTTATAGACTAGTTTTGAGAGACCCGCCTTCTTGGGTTAGATTGATGCATTGTTAGCTGTTAATTTTTTGTTCTTTCAGTATTATTTACTGCAGATTTATTTTCAGTTACAAAGCACACTTTTTCTTTTACTCTCAAAACGTATGGGTTTAAACAATTAAAATCAACACAAGCCACACACTGAACCTAAGTGAAGAAGAGCCTGGTTAACACCACCTAGCACAGACTTTAAAATCAATTGTCACTACACCTCTCTGCCCTTAACCTCACTTGATTTTGTACCTCCCAACCCTTGTCGGTTTTTCTTCTTCCCATCATCATTGTGCCCCCAAGGCGCTTCTCTCAGAGACTTCTTGGCCTTCACCCTCAGTTTCCGGTTGGTAGACTTCCTCCTTCCCTTCGTCATCGAGTAAGTCCTCCCCTAAGTCCGCACTTTGACTCTTCTTCTGATTGTTCGGGTTCTCCCTCTACTCCTGGTTCTCCCCCTGTTACCTTCACCATGTATGGTCCAGGGCCTAATGCTAGTGGCAACCCTGGCCCTAATGCTGGGATGGTTACTAGTGGAACCACCATGGGAACTACCTATAATATCCCTTTGCTCCCCTATATGGTAGGTCTCAGTCTCCCTGATTTCAATCAGTTGACCAATGATCCTATCCACCACGATGTTAGTTGGCTTGCTATGCCAACCAAGCTCCCCTCCGACATTCCCAAGTTCGAAGGCCTTGCTAGTGAAGATCCCTCCAACCATATCCGATCTTTCCACATGTGGTGTTCATCCAATTCCATTACCGATGATTCCATCCATCTTCAGTTGTTCCAACGCACACTTACAGGAGAAGCTTCTAAGTGGTATGTTGACCAGCCCACCTCTTCCCATACCACCTTTGTGACCCTTGCCTGCACCTTCTTATCTTATTTCCAGCTTCCCCCTCGTTATGACACTGGTATTGAAATTTTGACTTCTTTTCGTCAATCGTCTACGACCTGCCTATTTGATCATGTTAAAGAATGGCGGAGAAGAAAGAGCCTATGTCAAGCCCCTACCTTCGAAGATCGTGTCTACATGGACTGGTTCCTTATATCTCTCTTACCCGCCATTGGCAAAGATGTCGCATCCCATTTTCCTCAAACCGAAGAAGCCGACCTCCAACTAGCCTTGAAATATGACCTGATCTATGCTCAATCTGGTTATGTTTATACCGTCCTTCCTGACCTCCCCAGACCCGGTGGCACTAACGCACCAGGGGCACCTCATGCCGCCAACGGTATTTTTGGAGCTCTCTCTCATCCATCTGCTCAACCTCCCATGAGCTATGGTTTTTCTGGGGGAGGGGGCACCACCTCCTGCACTTCTCCCCTTCCCGATAGAACGCATCTAGGATCCGACATGCCTCCTCTTTTTGCCCCACCTCCTGTTTACCACACTGTTACCCAACCTCATTATCATCCATATCCACAGCCTAGTGCTCCAGATCCTCCAACATTCGCACCCCCGCCTCCCTTGTCTGCTCAACCCCCGCAACAGCAGTCACCGCCCCCTCAAGAGCAGGTGGATGCATAGTAGGGATTTGTGGCTACCCAACCACCTGACGGACAGACGTCCAGTCAACCTTCCCCTTCTAGTTCCTTCGATTACCAAATTCTCATGATGAACTCTGATCAACCTTTACCTGTCGACCTTAACCTTCAAACTCTGTCTCGTTAATACCCCAAGCCTCCCGCTCCGTTTGTCACTGAGTCCCCATCTTCAGGTCCTACAGAGCCTCTGTCGACACCCAATGGTCCCTTGCAAATCCTTCCACCAAAATTTGAGGTTCATACCAAGATTCCTAATGGCCCATTACGCCGAAATACTGCCTCTGGTCGAGCTTCCCATTCATATAGCATAGTAGATGACCTGGCTCAATCTCCTGCTACCATTTCAACACTAGAACTTCTCCAGTCATGTCCTTCTCAAAAGAAGGCTCTACTATATGTCATGGGTGCTGTAGATCCCGATGATGACCAATTGATTGTTTTCGATGCCCGTCAATCAGAACATCCTCCTCTTCCTTCTTCCGTAGCTTTCCAAATCCCAGTCCAAATCTAGAATGCTCACGTTTCTCGGTGTATTATTGATGAGAGGGCATCCACCTGTGTGATGTCTTCTTTGGTTTGGAAACAACTTGGATCTCCTAAGCTGGCCCCTTCCACAATCACCCTTCGTGCATGGGAAGGCCATGCCTCCCAACCCATTGGCCTATTCCGTAATTTTCCTATCACTCTTGTGGGCAAGATTGTTTGTGTTGACGTTGAAGTCATCGACGCCCCTCTTGATTATAACATTATTTTGGGGCGTAGCTACACCTATGCCATGTCTGTTGTCCCATCCGCGATCCACTGCAAGATGTTTTTCCCTCATAATGGAAAGATAGTCACCATTGACCAGTTGACATATCATGAGCCAAAATCTCAGACCTCCCCTGAGTCGACCATCTCTTCTGTAGCCAATAAGAAAACCATCGATTCTTTGACCAATGTCTCCCCCGGCGTCTACAAAGACTCTGACTTTCTTAGAACTTTCCCTGGCATTCCTCCTCCTCCTGTCTCTGATCCCAGCTTAGCAAATGTTTGCATGATGCAATCGTCTCGGGCTGACCTTAAACGACCCACTTCGGCTAGTCAACAACCTCAACCTCAACCTCGCCCACTGCAACCTGCTCCTAGCCCTTCGCCTCAGCTAGCCAAACCTCTTCCTTCTAGCCCTTCTCCTACAGCTGGTACACATGAGCCCCTCTATCCTCCTGGGTCGGTTCCACCAGGTCTCAGCCATCTTGGAGCTGTCCCTCCTGGGCATTACCCCGCTGGTCAGATACCTTTCCTTGCTCCCCCTCACAGAGTCTATTCGGTTCCCATCATGGCCACCCTCTCCCTCCCCAATTTGACCCTGAGCATACCCGTCTGGTACCTTGACCCTCCAGCCACTACCCCGCCTGGTCAACCCAAACCTTATCTTGCTTTGAACCCAGTTCAACTGGTCCCCATGACTTCTCCCACTGCAACAGTGCCTCAGTCACCTCAACAGGAACCACCCCCTATTGCGACCGCTTCGGGTAAGAATGGCAAAGCTCGCAGGGGGGCATCAAAGGACAAGGCTGCCCCGACATACCCTACCCCTCCTTGGCCTCCAAAGCATACCATCCAGTGTGATTTGTGTGATTTTGTTGGTCACGCCACCCATACATGTTCTGAATTGCCTCATCTGAAGCCCATGGTTAATGTCGCATTCCCAGAGTCCACGATCCGGGACGCCTTTTTTCCTTCCGCGAATGCGGCCAAGAACCCCAAGACTATTCACACCAACCACCCCTGCGCTTTGTGTGATCTCCATGGCCATTACGCCCACCTTTTTCCCCGCCTCAAGGACTTCCGCACCCCTTTAGCCGCGGTCTGCCAATTCGACGCCAAGCGTAACGAGTCCACCTCTCCTCTATTTGCGCGTTTTGCTTCGGCAGAACTACTAGACATGACGACTCCCATTGACATTCCCCCTCCTGATGTCAAGATGACGGAGCCTTCGTCCACCATATTCTACCTATCATCATCCATGAGACCCTCGGGGGACTTTCCCTCTAAATCCTCCCCTGTTGTTTCGCTTGACCTTCCTTCAGCGATCACCCCGGGCTCAACATCGGTAGATCCTTTATCTGCTTACTCTTCTATCACCCCTTGTGACGATGCCCATGTGAACCTCTCTTCTCATGATGATGATTCAGGTAGCTTCGTCGCATTAGGTGGTCTTTCTTCCGCCAGTCACCCCATCTTCCATCACGATGATGACATTTTGGAAGAGATCCCCACCCCTGAATTTATCTATTCCTGCTTACATCGAACCCATGCGTTCGCACCACATACACCTTGTGGCCATTACATTGAAACCCCATGTTTGGGTAAGGGGGCACCCATATTTGAGAGACCAGGAGAAGCAATTCTCCACAACTCTCCTAGTGTATCTAGTCGTGTCAACTTTAGTACCATTATTCTTCCACATTTAGCCGAACTTATGGAGTCCCATATCCCTTCAGATCACTCTAGAGATGATACGCCTTATCGTTCCTTCATCTTAAATCAGCAACCCAGTCTCTTAGACATTGTTGTTGACCAACCTATGGGTTTTATAGGAGAGCATCAGTTCATTATCTCCAAATCCTCTCTTTAGGATAGTGACACCAGGTATGCCAACCTGAAAACTTAAAGCCCATTTGATTCATATATGCAGTACTAAAAGAGATTGGTAATCCTCCATTTCCTTTCTCATACTACATAACCATAACGAAAACAAATGGTGCACCACATCATTAAAATGTGTTCAGATTCCCCTTTATACATTTTGGCATGACCACAACATGCTTGGGGGCACCTGTGCCCCTCAACCATAACCCTCCTCAAAATCGAATTTCTTCACTTGCAACACTCATACTAGGGGCACCACTTGGCCTCCATACTTGTCCATGCTCATGTTGATGTTTGTCATGAGTTTCCATCTTGTACTCATGTTTTTATGGTCCCCTTTGGATCTTCCCCCATTTCATCATCATCATTAGTGTTCTTCTATTCGTCTCTCTACTATTTTCTCTCATGCCTTAGTTGGGGATCCCTTATTACCTCACCTATGGCGGACCTTCTTCTATCAACATCAGCTCATTTAATCCAGAAGCCAAGTCTAGAGGGCGGTGTACCTTGGTTCGATATCCTTTCAGTATGATTGTGATATGTATACTTGATGGTCGAGTGATGCAGCAACAGCTATTGGTGATTCCCGGGTGTGTGTGAGATGTCTCAACCCTCATGAGGGGGTGGCCCTGCAGGTAGCCCCCCACATGCCCAGATGACTTCTTCATTTCAGCCTTTGATGCAGCTCCTTACATTTGATTATGTCGGCCTCAACCACTTGCAACGCCTTTTCGATTTGCATGTATCAGTCAGATCTTGCGAGCCCTTCCCCGTGTATAGGGGGCATTTGGGTTGTATTTGTATCTCATGTACTAAAATATTATTGTATAAGTCCTGGCTGTTATTCTAGGTACAACATGTATGTGAGATTCATCATTCTATTTTTCTGGCTTGCATTTATGCTAGCATGTACTTTATACTTTGGTTCTTTGTTTACTGGACATACTATTATTTTGTACTTTGTCTCGGTGGGCATAGGTATGCCTCCCCCGCCGCCTTTCGCACAGGTACCTCTTCATAAACTAGAGACTTGTTGCACCTGTAAGTCTCGTCTCCTCAGGGTCTAGTCCTTTAGCACATTAGACTACCTTACATTTCTCTCTCTGACTTCCCTCTTGATGTCTAGTGATTGAGTTCTTACAACGTACTTCGGTCATACGATTTGCTTCAATTTCAGATGCTAAAGGCAACTATATTCATTTGGTCATTCAACTATTATCATTAGATGAACCCAAGTACACCATGTAAGACCAATTTTACCCTAAGTAAAATTTCTTTCACTATGTGAAATAACTTGGTAAAACACCTTGTTTAAGTTGTTTATGGTCTAAACAGGAAACCCCAAAAGGAAATAATAAAAAAATCTATATTTGTTTATATTTCCTGGTCATATTTAACCTAAAAAAAGGAAAGAAATTAAATAAATCCTTATTTATTTGATTATTTCCTAGGAATAAGTTATTTAAATCCTATTTAGATAATATTCCTAGTTAAATTTGACTAAATTATTTATAAATAATTAAATAAATCATTATTTATTTAATTATATTCCCACCATTTCCTTAAAATAATAAATAAATCATTTATTTATTTATTATTTATAAATAAAGGAATTGACCCAAGTCAAAAATGCTTTTCCCTCCAACAAATATAATAAAATATTCCTAAGGGGTGGTTCTAGAATTTGATTAATAATATTTTATTCATGCACCAAGTTCTAGATCACCCTAATATTTTTTTATAAATAGAAGGGTTTTCCCCATTCATTAGTCATCTCCATTGCATTAGATCACTCTGGATCTATACTAGGTCACATTCTCCATTTTTGTCTTGTGAGCTCCCATTGAGTTCTATGTTTGTATGGGTTTTCTACAACAACAAGAGAGAGGAATTTTAGATCTGAAATGCTGAGGACTTTCAAGAACCCATCCCATTGAGGAGAACTGGAAAAACCTTTCTTTTTTTCCTCTCAGGTGCCCCCTTTGTAATATAATATAAAAATTCTTTCAAATACATTGTTCTTGTCTTGTCTATTGGATGCATGGAGCCACATTTTACTTTATCTACTTAATGTCTTTTATGCTTAGATCTGGATTTGTGCAGCATTATTTGGATCACCTAATTGCAGAATTAAAGATATTTGGCAGCCATAATCGATGTTAGGGCTATTTTTTATGCGTATCTAAAGTGATCTTTTACGACGAAAGATTCATACTAACATAGGTGGTAGCTCGACCGAAAAATACAACGCTTGTTCATAATTAGAAATGAGGAGATTTGGCTCTCCTTTCTTCTTGGAATTTATGCCATGACTTGCATAAAATACTACCCCAGTTCAAAAAGACCGAGAAATGATGCAGTACTTGCATGACTGCTAATGCAGTTATGAATTGTAAATCACACAGTCATCACACCATAACTCCTCTGTGACAACATCAAAGGTTATAACGCAGTATCGGCAACAAGTCCTGCACGTCGACTCGGTTGCAGTATTCAGTTCTCGTTTTTCCTTTACGGCATTATCTCCAACATCCTCCAATGCCGCATTCAACGTTCTTTGCCTTTGCACTCAGTCCACAACGTTTGATTACCTCCTACGCTACCTCTCTGCAAACAAAACTTCAACAATTTCTGTGATTCGTTTCCTCAATGATTGACAACTCCAACGCTTTAATATTCTCTCCATTTGTCTCATAAATATTTCACAGAACTATTACAAACAATACTGCAATTACATAGGCCAAGGCCCAATTCCACAACTTTAATTTTTTTTAATGCGCAAATACAAAACTGCAACGATGATTCCGATTCACAATTTGTTAACTCCATACATCAACAAAGTCTGGCACTCTACTACAATAGAGGCACTTAATTAAATAAACAATTCACCATCCAGGACATGGTTCACAAAGGAATGGATACCGCTATGCAGTTCACGCACTAACACAAACAAGATTTTGTAGTTTCTGTTATACACTCATAACCCAAAAGCTTGAAACGTAGATACAAATTTTAAGGGAAATGTTACCACACAGGAGACATTGACACGAATGAGCAATGCTGCTTTGGATGCTTCTGCGTTGCTTCTATCATCATTTGTAATCAATGTTAACATAATTACGAATTCAGAATGGACATTGCTGACGCCAGGGCCCCTGCTTACCCCTATTTTCTTTCTTTAGCTGTGCATATAACAATGCATCTGCTAAATAAAATCTCAAACTGGCAACTTAAATAATGCAGAAGTTTCACTATCTCATATCCTATGGTTATGAAACCATACCTATCAAAACTATATATCCGGGAAATTTGCTCTTCAATCAATGGTTTTTATACCTTATGATAAAACCCCTTTGAATGATCTTTGAATTACTATTCAAACTTTATTATTAACCCAATATATAATGGTTCATAGTAGGAAAGGATATGACATAAACTCAGACTTTTATTAAAAGCCAAACAATAATAATATTCGGGCCCACACAATATTAAACTTACCTTATCTTTAGATCACACAACGGATCATACGATGACTCGAAATAATTCATATGAATTTGAGTAACAATTGCCATATAACTAAACCTTCGGGCATATATTAAAACTCGAATTCCATATCATAGCTCTCGGGCCCATGCCATTTAACACATCCTTCCATCCAACAATGGACATCCCATCGCATTTTACCTCGGCTATTCAACGGACATTGCGCTATCGAAATGCTCGAGGTTTAATTCTTAACTCATGTGATGAACTGGGTCCCAGCCTTTAACTTACCCTTCGCGTCCAACAGTTGCAGGCTTATCGTGCTCCCATCCAATTATCCAACGAATATAACGAATATCGTGTTTTTTTAACCTCAAAGCTTTAACGCTAAAAAAACACGATAAATGTGGTTTTACATTACCACTTTTGCCACGCGTCAGACAAAGACCGATATCGCGTTTTTTTCACAATCCTGCTTACCATTCTTAAGAAGTGCGAGACCGCTGGTTTTCTGTCTCAAACCCGCCTTTACTGTTTACTCAAGGTTCCACCTTCGCTCATAGTTCTGCATCCTTCGTAACCTTAACTCAAATCTGAATGTGGTTCAACACCTCTATCCATCACTCAAGGATCCACAATGCTTGCCATACTTCGATTCATTACTATGAAATGAGATTGAATCCTCTTCGGACTTCGATACTCCCTTCACGATTTTATTTATTCTAAATCAAGTTCTCACTGTATCTCCACTCTAGTTCTTCTTTATTGAAGACTAATTTCAATTCAAACCCCAAGTCATAATTCACCCATTCTTCAAGCATACATTCCACATATCTTGCGATAAAATCACACTCCAACCAATCTTCAAACCCCTCTGCTCTTCTTCACCTACGAATTCTGGAATTAAATCTAGTCTCTCTCTTGCATCAACAATCCTTTCAGTGATCATTGATTGAACCCAGGTAACCACACACCTACTCAGCCTTTACAGGGGTATACCTGCATTAGTTCAATTCAATCTGTCTACAGTAATTATGTCGAGTTCTCCTACTGTATGCAGCGTATCATCTCAAAGCTCTAACACACAAAATTCATCATATATTCATCCACATAAACTCAACCATTCATCATATAGAATTCGATCAAAGAACACATGTATCTCAGAATCAAATTCTTTCATTCATATACATGAAATCAAACACAACAACATTCACTTACAACTTCTTGTTTGGCTAGATCTTCTTTTCGATGGCCTTCTATTATCCTAGTCTGTCTCTTTAGATCTTCAGTTCTCTCTGTTTAATGCCTCTAAGGCTTATTTTTATACAAATTGAGAATCAATTGATTCAGCTCCCTCGATGACTCAACAAAACTCTTGGAATCCTCAAATCCTAATTTTAGTCTAAATCCCTAAACAAACTAAAACTGACTCTTCACATTCCTAACTAATCGACTTCTCTCATGTTCTCCAATTACTTGGGAACATTTACAATTTTCTCTCAATACTTAATTAAAATCACTCAAATTATTTAAGGATTACATAAGAATTTAAAAACATAAGACCTCCCTATGTCTATTTACATACAAGGTATTTTCTTGAGCCTAATGCCCCTGCATCAAACTCCCCAGGTTAAGATGATTCATGATCTCCTGATCATGTGCTTTCAATCCTTGTCTTCCTGGATCCCACACTTTGTTCTGCAACTGATCATCTATTGAAATACTCTTCTTCTGCACTTCTCCAGGCTTCCATATCTTATTCTGCATCTTTCCACTTGCTAAGCTTTCATAGTCTCTTTCTGTCTTTCTTCTGCTTCTTCGGTTTCTTGCTGCTGCCTTCCTCTGAGACACTTTCACCATCAGCTTTCTCATAAATTCAATTTCCCTGTCTAATATGTCTTCTGATTGCTGGATACTTCTTCCTCTTGATTTATGAACTTCTACTTCTGCTTCTACTTGCTGAGTTCTTAATTGCTGAACTCTTACTGCTGTTTTTTCTCCGACTCTTGTCCTTAATTGCTGTGCCCTAGCTGACACCCAATCATCCATACCCTCTTGTTCTCCGCAACAGTAAAAATATTCCTGATTGTCATCCATGACAATTTCTTCACTCTCTGACTTTAGCAATATTCTGTACTGGTATTTAAATTTCCAGTCACTGTCATCATCTCTTTTCCTCTCTTCTTGGACCAAATATTCTTTGGTCCTTCCATCAATACCTGCAATGATAAAACAAACAAAAAAATTACAAAATCCTTGTGTCTCTTCCTCCTCTCGCAACACTTCAAATTGTTGCTCTTCCATTGTTGCTGCACCCCAAACCTCCTGGACATCTCTTAAGATATCTCCCTCTACAAAATTCTTTTGCTCATCACCTGCAAATTTACTTTTAAAAAGTAAATTATCTTTCAATTCTCTAATTGTAGTAGCAT
Organism: Pinus albicaulis; assembly: GCA_034641835.2. Classification (NCBI taxonomy): domain Eukaryota; kingdom Viridiplantae; phylum Streptophyta; class Pinopsida; order Pinales; family Pinaceae; genus Pinus; species Pinus albicaulis. The sequence continues at coordinate 28,608 of JAXQQM020078974.1, forward strand.
AATCATTCATTTCTCCTTGGGTACTAGTAAGCATGATTAATTTCTGCAAACTAGTATCTGCTCCTATTCCTTTCACAACTTCAAGCATTTCATCAATATGCCGCAAACTTGTTTCAGCATATTCTTTCTCTTCTTCCTTGACAATCTTCAGTAATTGTCTTCCATCTTCTTGATTGATTCTGGCAATCGATTCAAGTTCTTCAAGTACCATGTCCTCATCTTATATCAGAATAAAAGTCTAATTCTCCACCACTGTAGCAGTCCCAAAATTCTGTCCTCCGGTCTCCTCTTTTTCCATCAGACAAAACAACTCCTCCCTGTCATTATCAGGAACAAATTCATCTTCAAACATAACTGTCATATTTCCATTGAAACAATATTTTTCACCAAAAAAGGAATTTATGAATTCATTTTGCTACAGTAATTCAATCTGATCTTCCTCTGAAAGATAATCATCATCATACTTTACTTGACAACATTCTGCTTCACTGGATACAGTTTCATCACATGAACTGTCTTCTTCAATACTTGCATTCACACACAACTTGTCAATTTTAAAATTATAATACCCCACGGTCTCATTTGATGATTCAATCATCAAATCTTCTTTCTGCTGTCCCAAATCCTTTCCAAGACCTAGAAAGTCTTCATTGTCTTCATTCCCTTGCATCTTCACATTCTGCAATCCCCAATTTTGAAATTTAGGTTCTCCTTCTTACATTGAATCCTGTTTATTCCACATAATATCTAGCAATCCAATTTCTTCATTCCATGGATTAAAGTCTTCCACAAAATTCTCTTCCTCTTTTAATTGACTTCCAAATGGTGTCAACTTTTCTTCAGCATCAACAGAATCTTCATTCATAAAACAATTGTTAAAACAAAAATCATAAGGCCTCAGTGCCTTTCCTTCCTCTGCCAGCATTTCAGTATGTTGTCTTGGAATTCCTTCCTTCTTTATCAGCACATCCGTATGTTGATTCACCTTTCCCAAATAATTCTCTGAAGAATTCTCAAGACTATCAACAAGTCTTTCATTCACACCGTTTTTTCTCATGATGTTTTCTTATTCACTGTGATGAACTATACCTTTTGTAATCTCCCTTTCATACTCTGAATTCTCCAACAAATATTCTGGCAATGAAATTTCTCTTTTGCATTCTTTAAGAACTTCATCTTCACTTACAGTCCCTGCATTCATACACAAACTTTCAGTTTGTAGACCAGGAGCTTCAACAGCCTCAACTAGTGTTTCACATATCAGTTCTTCAAACTAATCCTCTCCTTCTTCATTCACAAGAATTTCTTCCTGTGCGGCAACAGTTTCCATATCACTGCTTCCTTCAGTCAAGTTGCATTCTTCTCTAGAGTATTCATCTTCTGAGAGATACTTCTTCATACTTGTGACAACTTCACAAGATTTCTCATCCTCCTCTGTAAAACCTGTAATCACCTCACAATTTTCAGTCTAAAAAATACAAGGTTCTACATCGCCCAGCTGATCTGGACTTGTCCAATAACTCAGGGAATCATCAATAATTTCCTCTTTAGCAAGACAATATTCTTGCTATCTCAAACCTCCACCATGGTTCATAAGATCTCTTGCAAATCTCCCTTCTTCATATGTACTCTGTTCTACTTCACAAACATAAACCTCTCTTCTCAACTCAGCTGCTTTGAGTTCTGCACATTCCAACTGTACATTCCTCCTCGGTTTAAGCTTCCTTAGCTTTTCTGTAAACATACAAGAATCATCAGAAGTAAATTCATTTGACCCCTTGGTCTCACTTGAAGTTTCAGTCTTCAAGTCCTTGTCCACACACTCAATCATACTGAGTAATCTCTCTTTCTGCTGAGCATTTATCAATTTCTCTCTCTTCACTGGTAGCCTGTGCCACTTTACTTTCTTCTTCACGAGCTAACCAACTATCTAGCTTTCTTCTACCATCATCTTTAGTTTATTAAACTGTTCTCTGATCTCAGCTACCTCTTTCCAATATTCTGCATCAGTTAATTTCTTCCTCATGCCATTTGTCCCGACATCTCCTTCCTATTTTCTATTGTGGCCTTTCTCAGAACCCCTTCTATCTCTTCTATGACTATCAGTAGTCATCCTTTCCTCCATTAGTTCCTCACTCATTAGTTGCACCAAGCCTCTGCAACAACAAGCTCTCCTGCTGCCTCCTACCTCACCAATCCTTTCCTCCGGATCTGGGCTTTTGGTAAGTACTAGTCCCCTATCTCCTGGAACCTTCTGAGCACTCTCTTCTGCTCTCTCTAGGCTTCACACTGCAACTTTTCAAGAACACATCTATTCTTCTTTGATCCAACCTCTGTTGGGAATTCTCCAGGTTCTGCCACACTTTCTTCTTCACTTTAGAATCCTTTGCTGGACTCTTTCATCACTGCTCTCAATGATGTGATCTGCTTTTGCTGAGATTTCTTCAATTGCCTGCAATATGAATTCTGCAAACAATTCTTCAAACCAGAGTTAAATAATTCTCATCAACTCACCTTCAAGATTTTGTATAATCTTTCTTCTTCTTTCACCTGCACTGCACCTCTGTATGCAGCCATCTTTATCAATTTTCAAAAATCTGATTTCTTTTCATCACGCATGCAATTAATAAAACTTTGAACCCTCAAAGAGTTGTTCTAGCTCTGATACCACATGATGTCGGGGCCCCTGCTTACCCCCATTTTATTTCTTTAGCTGTGCATATAACAATGCATCTGCCAAATAAAATCTCAAACTGGAAACTTAAATAATGCGGAAGTTTCACTATCTCATATCCTATGGTTATGAAACCATACCTATCAAAACTGTATATGTGGGAACTTTGCTCTTCAATCAATGGTTTTTAAACCTTATGAGAAAACCCCTCAGAATAATATTCGAATTACTATTCGAACTTTATGATTAACCCAATATATAATGGTACATAGTAGGAACAGATATGACATAAACTCAGAATTTTATTAAAAGCCAAACATCAATAATATTCGGGCCCACACAATATTAAACTTACCTTATCTTTGGACCACACAACGGATCATACGATGACTCAGAATAATTCATATGAATTCGAGTCACAATTTCCATATAACTAAACCTTAGGGCATATATTAAAACTCAAATTCCATATCATAGCTCTTGGGCCCACGCCATTTAACACATCCTTCCATCCAACGATGGACATCCCATCACATTTTACCTCGGCTATCCAACGGACGTCACGCTATCGAAACGCTCGAGGTTTAATTCTTAACTCACGCGATGAACTGGGTCCCAGCCTTTAACTTACCCTTCACATCCAACGGTTGCAGGCTTATTGCGCTACCATCCAATGATCCAACGAATATAACGAATATCGCGTTTTTTTAACCTCCGAGCTTTAACGCTAAAAAAAAACGTGATAAAAATGGTTTTACACTTACCACTTTTGCCATGCATATCAGTGTTTTTTTTCACAATCTCGCTTACCATTCTTAAGAAGTGCGAGACCGCTAGTTTTATGTCTCAAACCCGACTTTACTTTTTACTCAAGGTTCCACCTTCGCTCATAGATCCGCATCCTTCGTAACCTTAACTCAGATCTGAATGTGGTTCAACGCCTCTATCCTTCACTCAAGGATCCACAACGCTTGCCATACTTTGATTCATTACTATGAAATGAGATTGACTCCTCTTTGGTCTTCGATACTCCCTTCACGATTTTATTTATTCTAAATCAAGTTCTCACTGTATCTCCACTCCAATTCTTCTTTATTGAAGACTGATTTCAATTCAAACCTCGAGTCAGAATTCACCCATTCTTCAAGCATACATTCCACATATCTTGCGATAAACTCACACTCCAACCAATCTTCAAACCCCTATGCTCTTCTTCACCTATGAATTCTGGAATTAAATCCAGTCTCTCTCTTGCATCAACGATCCTTTCAGTGATCGTTGATTGAACCCAGGTAACCACACAACTACTCAGCCTTTACAGGGGTATACCTGTAGTAGCTCAATTCAATATTTCTACAATTATTATGTCGAGTTCTCCTACTGTATGCAGGGTATCATCTTAGAGCTCTAACACACAAAATTCATCATATATTCATCCACAGAAACTCAACCATTCATCATACAGAATTCGATCAAAGAACACATATATCTCAGAATCAAATTCTTTCATTCATATACATGAAATAAAACACAAAAACATTCACTTACAAATTCTTGTTTGGCCAAATCTTCTTTTAGATGGCCTTCTATTATCCTAGTCTGTCTCTTTAGATCTTCCGCTCTCTCTGTTTAATGCTTCTAAGGCTTATTTTTATACAAATTGAGAATCAATCGATTCAGCTCCCTCAATGACTCACCAAAACTCTTGGAATCCTCAAATCCTAATTTTAGTCTAAATCCCTAAAAAAACTGATACTGACTCTTCACATTCCTAACTAATCAACTTCTCTCATGTTCTCCAATTACTTGGGAACATTTACAATTTTCTCTCAATACTTAATTAAAATCACTCAAATTATTTAAGGATTACATAATAATTTAAAAACATAAGACCTCCCTATGTCTAATTACATACAAGGTATTTTCTTGAGCCTAATGCCCCTGCATCAATTGCACTTGTCTTCCAACCAGTCTTTGCGTTCAACGTTCCAGGAAACCAAAACTCTGCTCTTACCAAAACATTGTGCAGCTCCTCAACGAATTCCACATGCTTCCAAAAGCAATCACATATTCAAGTCAAACCTCCAACAATCTATCACACACTAAACTCTAACCTCCAAGACCTGCGATCACACCTCGCTAGGCATGGATCTGCGGCTTTGATACCAAATGATGCAGGGATTCTGCAATAAAATAGATCCTTACACATTATAGAGTGTGTGTTTCCTCAACATGGAATCCTCATCAAATTATTCTTTAAAATGACATTCAATTTAATTCAAAACATATATAAAGAAGAGAGAGCCCACACAAACAAAAATAATAGTATATAATAACACAAGAAATTCAGATTCAAATCCGTTGCACTGGTGCTGAAAAAGTAAATGCAGCAGGAATTAAGCGTTACTTGAGTAAAAATCTCCATGCTAGTTATCCCAAACTTGAGTAAGGGCTTGGTTCATCGAACCTGATTCTTCTTGGTGACATGCAACATATATAAAGATCAAGCAACATTTCCTTTTTTATTGAAATTTTGATCTCCCTGCCGGCAAGATGGTTTTCAGGTTTATCCTTCTGCAACCATGTCAGTCAACTGATTTTCATAATTACAGGAATATATATATATATATATATATATATATATATATATATATATATAAAGGTCATGTCTTCAACAAGTTGGTGTTACCACCTACCATTTCCTTCCCAAATTGTTGTTGGAATTTTTGTGTAAACTATTTCTTGGCAAGGGGCTAAGAATATACCTTTAATCTATGCCCATTTACCAAGAATACTGAATTCCTTCCATCAATAGTTTTGATCTCTACCGCTCCATTCTCGAATAATCTGACCACCTCGTAAGGTCCCATCCAACGTGTATGAAATTTCCCTTTGAAATATTTTAATCTAGAATCATAAAGGAGAACCCAATCACTTGGCTAGAATTGCTTCTTCTGAATGGACTTGTCATGCCACTTCTTGTGCTGATGTTGGATTAATATGTTCTGCTGAACAACATACCTTTGGAATTCATCTAACTCGTTCAACTGTAGGAGACACTGCTATTGTGCTTTAGAGATATCAAGTCCGAATTGGACTGCAGTCTTGAAGGTCTTAATCTGGAATTCTATCGAAAACATGACTTATTTTCCGTGTACCAACTCATATGGTGTGTGTCCTGTGTTGTTCCTCCAAGTGGTTCGGTATGCCCACAAGGCTTTCGGAAATATATTAGCCCAATCATTTCGATGCATATTGAATGTATTTGTGAGGATGGACTTGATCATATTTTTTGTGGACTCCACCTAACCATTTTCTTGTGGGTGATATGGTGTAGATTTCCTGTGCTGGATCTTGTACTGCTCCATCACACCCTATACCAGATTATAAATAAACTTTGGACCATTTTCAGAAACAATTTATCTAGGCACACCAAATCTAGTAAATATTTCAGTAAAAATAATATCAACAACAACTTTTTCTGTGGAAAAAGAAACAGCTTTAGCTTCTACCCATTTTGTAATAAAATTTGTACAAACCTAAATATGCCTTTTATTTAATGATGTTGGATTTATTGGTCCTACGAAATCAATGGTCCATTTTTCAAAAGGCTCAATCATAACTTGAGGAAATAAATGTATTTCATTGGTTTGATTAGGCTGGCCTACTCGCTGACAGCTATCACACCGCTTGACATATTGTTTGGCATCCTTGATCAAGGATGGCCAAAAATAGCCAGTGCGTAATATTTTATATGCAGTCTGCATATCAGCTAAGTGACCTCCCCAAGTTTCATCATGGGTAAATTTTAGAATATCAAACACTTCTTCCTCTATTACACATCTACGGATAATGAGATCTAGTCCAGTGTAAAAAAGGTCTCCTTGAACCCAGGAATATGCAACACTTTTCTGAATAATATTCGGATTTTCTCGTGCGGATAAGTGAGTTGGTGTTTTTCCAGTGACTAAATAGTTAGCTATGTCAGTGAACCATGGGGAATCTATTGACACAACAAAAAGATTTTTGTCAGGAAAATCATCATAGATAGGAATTAGTTCACCAGGATTATTTAATCTCGAAAGATAGTCTGCTGCTACATTGGATTTCCCTGGTCTATCAACAATAGTAATATTGAATTCCTGTAATAATAAAAATCACCTAGTCACTCTAACACTAAATAAGGGTTTATTCATCAAACATCTTATTTCTGAGTGATCAGTATGCGAAAATACTTCATATCCTGTAATGTAGTGTCTGAATTTATTAATTGCAAAAATTACAGCTAAAAACTCTTTCTCAGTAACCGTGTAATTCAACTTAGTAGCTGACAAGTTTTTGCTGATAAAATATTTGGCATAGGATTTTTTGTCTTCCTCTTGTCATAAAGTTGCGCCTATAGCAGTATTTGAGGCATCAGAGGAAATATGAAATGGCAGGGACCAGTTTGGTCCTCTAAAAACTGGTGCCTGTACTAATTTTTCCTTCAATGTCTCAAAGGATTGTTAGCAAGTTGTGGACTAGAAAAACTTCTATCCTTAGCTAAAAGTCGAAAAGGGGGGTAGCTATCTTGGAAAAGTTATCAATGAATCTCCTATAGTAGCGTGCATGTCCTAGAAAACCTCTCACTTCCTTTTGAGTTTTGGGTGCAGGAAGACTCAAAATAATATGTATCTTAGCGGGGTCAACCTGGATACCTTTGTCAGAAACAAGATGGCCAAGCACCACCCTTTCCCTGCATATTGATATACATTTATTATCGCTCAAGGCAATATGGGTTTCTTGGCAATGAAGAAGCAATTTTTCTAGATTTTTGAGGACCTCCTGAAATGAATCACCAAACACAGAAACGTCATCCATATAAATTTCTACACACTCAAGGTCAGCAAAAATAGCCAAGAATACCCTTGGAAAGGTAGTTGGGGCATTACATAGCCCAAAGGGAAGCACTCAGTAAGCGAATATACCCCAGGGAAATGGAAAAGTGATTTTTTCCTAATCCTCAGGTGCAATCTGTATTTGGTTATAACCACTAAAGCCATCTAGAAAAGAGAAGTACTTCTTACCTACAAGGGTAACGAGCACCTGATCGATGAAATGAAGGGGGAAGTAATATTTGGGAGTGGCTTTGTTTAATTCTCTACAGTCAATGCAAATGCGCCATCTCCCATATTTCTTTGGGACTAATACCAATGGAGAGACCTACTGGCTATCAGAAATGGGATAGATAAAATCAAAATCCATGAGTTTCTGCAATTCTTCCTTTACAACATCTCTTAGTTCTGGATTCATACACCTTTGGGGTTGTCGGACAGGTTAGGCTCCATCCTAAATATAGATATTATGTGTACATGTTTCAGGAGGGATGCATTTCATATCTTCATAACCCCATGCAAAGGCATCAAGATGGTTCCATAACAAGTTCACAAGCTACTCTTGCTATGATGAGCCCAGATCTGAATTGATATGCAAGGATTTTCTCAGAATAATCTCAACAAGAGTGGTATCAGGCTCAAGAGCACTCATAGGTGTGATCAGAGATAGTGGTGAGGAAGGATGAGAGTCATGACTCTCCTAAAAATCTAAACTAAAGATTTGGCTCAATGGCTCAAAACTAGGCATAGTGTCTATATTGTTTAGGAAGTCTTGAATCTCACCTTCCTACGAGGACTAAACATAATGATGTATCAGGGAAACAGGCTAAGTCTCCTCGTCACTGCTATAATCTAACCACAAAGTGTCTCAGAGGTCCTGAATGGATCTAGCGGGTGGATACAAGGTGACCTTTTTCCTAGAATCTCCGTGGGAAATATACATGTCACTAGAACGACATCCAATATAGGCATCAATTGTAGCAAGCCATGGTCGTCCCAAGATCAAGAGATGCCCTCCCACCGGATTATTTGGTTGAAGCATAATGAAGTCTGCGGGATATTCCCAAGAATCTAATGAAACAATCACATCATCCAACACCCCTTATGGCTTGATTTTATATCTGTATGCTAATTCAAGCATAGTAGGAGTAGGATGAAGATGAGACAATCCAATTTGATCCATGGTTTTCTTTTTCATGACATTAATGGTTGCCCCCAGGTCTATAAGTACATTAGAGACAAGGACATCACCTATCTGAATAGAGACAACAATGTTTCCGGGATCAATATATTTCTCCATGGACACACATCCCATCAACAACTCTGCTGCTCTACCAACAAATTGAATAGTTTGAGGCTCCAATCTTCTCCTTCTTGGATTCTTGAGGTAGAGCTCCCTAATTATCTTGGTACAGATGGGGATCTCTTTGATAGCTTGGAGAAAAGGTACCTTTATGAAAAGTTTCCTAAGCTCAGAAGCCAAGCTAGACTCAGGAATAGGGTCATTCTTCTCCACAAATAGCCTTTTTGGAAAATGAGGCTGGTTGAAAGAGGATGGAAAAGACTCGGAAGGTACTAGGATAGGCTGAATGGTGACACCTCTCGTAGAATGGTTAGGAGTTTCATTCTCCCCTTTCTCCTCAATAATCACCATGAGTTGCTTCTGCTTTTTTGAGGTTAACTTCTTCCCTGATCTCAATTGGAGATCATTGAATCCAACTGGCATAAACTGGTATCTAAATGATGAAAGTGGGTTCATGGAATAGATAATTTGTACCAATTTTTATTAGGATTGGGTAGAGGTTGAGCATGCATCTGAGGAGGTCGAAATAGTGGAGGTAAAGGCAATGGTCGTGTAGGCTGACTTAGCTTAGGAAATGACAGTTGAGGCATTGGGTAAGGTGCATATATAGGTGGGTATGATTGCATAGGTGACAGATAGGAATGATGTGAATGGTTTTTCCCTCTCCATCCTTGTTTCCAAGATTGAGAGGGTTGTCCATATTGATATTGGTTCCTATGATGCCAATGCTGAGAGAGACTAGTGTTGGGATAGGGATATGAATGTGCATTACAACAAAAAAACATTGGTGGAAGTTTAGGAACCATACCTACTGTTGGGCCGCTAATATTTTATTATTATTATCACTTTTTAACACCTATTTCATCCATTTCTACTCGTCTTTATCATGTCATTTATCTTAATTTATCATATAATTCCATTTTATAATTATTTATGCTCTTATGGATACATATTATTTCTTCTCCTTTATTTTTAATAAATTGATGATTATGCATGATTTTACCAATTATGGTTTATTAATAAATTTATTGTAACATCACTCACCATTTTAGCCTCCAATATATTTTCGAGATTGAAGAGTTGATCTCCAGCTCATCATTAAATATGCCAACTCAGAAATTCGCTGGAATAAGAAGTGATAGTTTTTCATTGGATGTATTGGGAAAATGGAGTAGAATCTGGAAAATTTGAAACATGGGTTTTGTCCAGAACGGATCGAATTAACTTTTCTAAAGAACAATTTTCCCAAATTCAGCCTGTATTGAGAGAAACGGAAGGTTCTCTGAGGATGATTTTCCCAGATTCGCTATTGTGGCCGTTTTCCAAATTCTTCCAGTTGCAATACCAAATTCGACCTGTTCCTGTTAAATGATTGATGGAAGGATATTTCAGATATGATCTTGCTGATCAATTGGTTGTGAGCAATCCAATTTTGTAATAGGAATCATTTTTAATCATATCGGTTGTAACTTCTTTTTTCTCTATGTGTATTTAAATCAGAATAGAGATCAGAGAAGGGGGGTTATTATGGGGATTCATGATGGATGATTAGAGAGAGAATTAGATGGATTATTAGATTATAGATATATAGGATAGGATAGGAGGAATGGGAGAATTACTATTGAAATTGTAACTTTAATCATCGACTCTCGTTGTTGAAGCAGAGCACGAACTTGCTGTAATGATTATGCAATAATGAATATATAAAAACAGTTGCAGTTCCTTCGCATCTCCTGAAGTAATCCGGCGGTACTCACCGGCGACTAAGGGCCTGACTTCTGGTGGATCTACTTGTCGTTCTTGTACCATATAGTGTGGTTTGCCTTATTTCTGATTTCTGCAAGTGCGGTTTGTTTAATGATTACTTTCCGCAATTGAATTGCGTTGCTATTCTTTTCCCTCATAACAAGATCATTTCTTTCTACAAGTATATTGTTGTGTTGCTTATTCTAATTACAGAGCTTCACTGTTCATTTTAGTAACTTAGTTTTGTTGTTCATTGCAGTCACATAAGCGTTGCTGTCTATTTCTATTATATAGTGTTGCTGCTCATTTACTTTCTGCAATCATTTAGTTTTGCCTTTTAACATTCTTATAGTTAGCATAATTATCTCATTTCCATCAGTTGTAGTAGTATTATTTATTTAATTCATTTCCATTTCCAATTGTTTATTTAGTGTGTTGTGTGTGATATCAACAACTGTAAAGAACATTGGCTATTGTTGTCAAAGCTCTTAGATTGAGGATCTTATTTATGCTTGATTAGTTTACATCAGTTAAAAGAGGAATGGGTTATTGCTACTGTATCCTCGACTGATAATTGCTTTTACTTTGCTGAATGAATGATTTAGTTTTAGAGCATTGATTTTCCTCTAGTTGCAAGTGGGATTTATTAAAAGCATTCGTTTATTCTTGTATTTGAAAGATCTATACTACATTTTAAGAAACATTACTCTCTGGGATTATAGCGTGCACATATTGTGTACACTCTTGAAATAAGAGGACTTTCCCGGGTTGATAATTAATGTGGGATAAATAAGATTTTTAAAAGGCACCTTTTAGCACCCAACATTTTGGCGTCATTGCCGGGGAGAGTGTTTCCATTTCACAGAAAGTGATGTATGTTTGATATTTATTGCTGGGAAAGAATTGGGTATTAAAAATCGAAAGTAAGAACCTGCATAACGAGCAAGTAAAGTGCTTGCTCCCCCGCCCACTTTCCAGTAGAATTGCTAGGAATTTAAGGTAGAAATGAACGTTTGTATTTTAGAGGTAGAGATTTTGAAAAAAAAATCTTGTAATTCCACTCGAGTGGTGATGTAAGCACCACCCATTTCACTAACCAATTGTCAGGAACATTGGAAGGAGGATCCTTAAAGAAACATATGAAGAACATCTATTATGGTAAGAAATGGATCACATTTCAAATTTTGAATTCCCTATCAAAGATATAAGAGGAGTGACACAAATGCACATAATTCCCCCATCGTCTCTACCAAATTTTCATGCTTTGACAAATGAAGATCTCGATACATTCTTATTTGTGTTTGAAATACTTTATAGAGGATATGATTAATGTACTAGTGATCAAAGGTTGAAAGTGTTTCCTCTTACTCTAAAAGGAGCAGCTCTCCGATGGTTCATGAGCCTAGGTGGGAACTGCATCCAAACATGGGAGGACATGAAGAACATCTTCTTGAAGTAGTACCAAGACTATTGCAAATCCAATGAAGATATTTTCGGTATGACACAAGGGGAAGATGAAAACTTGGAGGACTATGTAGAGTGATTTCAATATAACCTTCAAAAATCAAAGCATAAGCATTTGGAAAAAGAGATCTTGAAAACACTTGTTCTTAAAGGAATCAAAGATGAATTTTTAGAACTCTTAAATCTGATGGGAAAAGGTGATGTTTTTCAGTTATCATATGATGATGTTTGTAAATTGTGCATAAGGTATTCAAGAGGAATTTCCAAGGATGGTAATAATTATAGAGAAGTTTCTTCTTTCTTTTCCAAATTTACTACAAGAACAAGAGACATAAGAGCTGAAATCAATGTTTTATTTGAAAATTTTAAATATGATTTCATTAGCTCTCTAAATTCACAATTGAATGTTTTATAGGTTCAGAAAAATCAAGAATTTGATGAAGTGTTTTGCCCTCATTACTTGAAAAGGAGCATCCCATAGATAGTTGTTCTTCCTTATCTAGGATGGAAGTAGCATATCAAAGAGATGGGGAAGCTGAAACAAGGTAAAAACCATGGAAATCATGGCCTACAGGTATGGTTCAAAACACTTCCTCTCCATTATCTTACTTGCATAATCCATTATGGAGTACTCATATGTTAGGGTAGCCATGCCAATCTCAATATAACCATCACCAATCTTGTCTACAAGTTTGACATGGTTCATCTTATGATTACATGACTACTCTCCCTCATATTGTAGCACAAACACATCTTCCAGCTCTTCCACAACATATTACTTTCCCATCAAAATCATCCATTCAACCCAATCAACTACATCATCAAAATGCTCAATCCCCTACACAATTTCCTGCTCAACTCATTCCACACCCTCACCATAATAAAACAGTACAACATGCTTACAGTGTTGAGCTGAAAAATTTACTCACCCTTCCCACCCATTCTATCTCACATGCACCATTGGATAAAACTTATACTGAGATACAGAATGTCTCAAATCCAAAAATTGTAGAGGTTATGAAAGAAAATGAGGTTTCTTCTAGCTTGCATCAACAAGCTGTTTTAAACACTCAAGAACTTCATGATATGATGGCTATGGGAAATCAAGAAATAAAGGGATACATTGAAGATTGGTTTCACTCCATTTGTTTGCAGCATCACTCCATACTTCAACAATTTTTGACACCATCTTTTCAAGGGAAGTTGGCTTCTCATACCCTACTATTTATTAACATGCATTTTTCAAATTTGGGTATGTACATACTAGAGGCCTTATTTCGAAAATGGCTCCACTGGAAGTACTCTTATATGTAAGCATATTCAATTTTCAAAGAAGAGTAGGTTAATGGGGAAAATAAATAAATAAGGACATAAATAAATACATTTTTATTATTATGTAAAAATTGTTTTTGTTGCAACACATTGTGGAAATCAACATCGATGATAAATATTTTAATTTATTTGTGTATGTAGATGCATTATATTGAAAATAACAATTATACAGACACTCATATTCATTTTTATCACCAATATGGAAAAATTGCTTGAATATCATATTTTTTGGCTTGCGGGCTTGATGAAATTTATGAAAACAGAGTTGGGACAGTCATGTTTTGAGGGACCAAAAGTAAATATTTTTAAAACATGTTTCTATCCTAAGTAGCCCTTGATGTCTACTTTCCAACTCAATTTTAATCACTCCATTTGTATTTGAAATGAAAAACTTATAACCAAAACATTGACAGGGTGTCTAGTAGGCAGCTTAGGAACAGAGTTGGGACAGTCAGTTTTTGGAGGCCTAAATGACTATATTCTTAAAACATGTTCCTATGGTATATTAATATATTAATTTAGTTTACAACACTATTTGAATCACTCGATTTTGATATCGTATGAGGAATTTATGACCAAAATACTGACTACATATCATAAATCAGCACTCTTGAAACTTTGTTTTCTCGGCTGTTCACTAGCGTATTTGACCCATCAATTATTCTTGTATTCAAAACTTGTTTCTATTAGAGATTAATAAATGAATCTAATTTTATTTCCAATTTGAATAAGCTTAATCCATCATCAAATGCAAAATTTATGCTTGAAATATCAATTGTTGGTCTGAGCTGGAAAATCGAAAATGACTCTATTATGCAGGTCGTTCTAAGTAAAATTGACATATCATAGCATTGAATTTTTAAAAATTGCTTCTATTGGAGATATGAATTTGAATTAGCTCTCATATGGCTTTATAATCACTCAATTTGGACGAAAAACAAAGAAGTTGTGATTAAAACACTGCAGGTTAGCATGATTGGCCACTGCTCTCCCGCACGTGACAAAAAAAAAAAATGTTATCCGCTCCATTGGCGATTGAACAATGAGGACCCCACCATGCAAGTTTCAATTGGAAATCCTTCAGCAAATTCATTTCTGTAAAAAAATATTTCTTTTTAAACTGCAAATATGATTGTTTTATGTGTTTTTCTCGATTTGTTTGTGGCTGTAAATATGATTGCTTTTCTCTATTTTTCTATAAATATGATTTCTTTTCTCTATTTTTCTATAAATATGATTTCTTTTCTCCATTTTTCTATAAATAAAATTATTTTTTCTTGTTTTTTTATTGCTTTTCTTTTTACGATTGTCTTTCTATTTTTTATTGCTTTGATGTTCCCTACAGGGAACACCAAGTTTTGCGTGTTTGTCTTTTTGTTGTTCCTCTTAAGGAATAGTTGTCGTTCCTCTTAAGGAACAGCAACTGTTCCTCTTAAGGAACAATAGTTTCGCGTGTTTGTCTTTTTGTTGTTCCTCTTAAGGAATCGTTGTTGTTCCTCTTAAGGAACCTCATCCATTCCTCTAAAGGAACAACAGTTTCGCATGTTTGTCTTTTTGATGTTCCATTTAAGGAACATCTATTGTTCCGCTTAAGGAACAACAGCCATTCCATTTAAGGAACAACAGTTTCGTGTGTTTGTATTTTTGCTATTCCATTTAAGGAACAACTGCTGCTCCTCTTAAGGAACAACAGTTTTTCCATTTAAGGAACAACAGTTTCGCGTGTTGATTTTTTTGATGTTCCTTTTAAGGAACAACACTTTTTTGTGTATTTTTTTTGTTGTTCCTTTTAAGAAACAACACTTTTTCGCATGCATTTTTTTGCTATTTCTTAAAAGGAACAACAATTTTTTTGGGTATATTTTTTTCTGCTCCTTTTAAGGAAAAACACTTTTTTTGGGTGTATTTTTTGTTGTTCCTTTTAAGGAACAACAATTTTTTTGGGTGTATTTTTGCTGTTCCTTAAAAGGAACAACACTTTTTTGAGTGTTTTTGTTGTTCCTTCAAGGGAACAACACACTTTGGAAATATTTTTGAGAACAACCCTCCCTCCCTCTTGTGCGATTATTCCTAATTCATCTCAACCACATTTTATTGATTCCCTTGCATCGCATGAAGTACAATACTTTTATGAGGACAAAAATTATGGAGTCTATTGAAGCAAGTGAATATATTTGACGTTATGATCTTTAACAAGACAATGTCTTGATGATATGTTTAAAAAAAAAAAAACAAACAAACTAAATGGACACAAATATTTATATATTACTTTACTGTATTGATTTCTGTTGTATATGATACTGATTGATGATCTTTACCATGTTGATTCCACTTCTCCTAGATACAGTTCTCTCTATCTATTATAAGTAAGATTAAGGTTATATTTTCTTTCTATTAACATGTTCAAACTTCTTCCACCATCCCCACTCTTAAGGAGTACTGAGCCTCCCTCTATTTATCATAAAAGGTGTAAAAACAACAAAATCTTGTCTACAGATAGAGGATAGGGGGTCTCATTAAAGAGCCAACCTACCACATTCATAAGGTTGTAGCGAAGTGACATTCCCACTATGGCCACCACACCAGGGTTATGATCCATTGGATAGCCACAATATCCTTGGAATAGGAGGTCTCATCACGAGCCGACCTGATCACTTTTGCTACTTCCCAGTGAATGGCAGTGTGGTTATCTGGTTACCACGCCATCACACTGATCTCTTCTGTAGAACAGCAATGGAATTCTCCAACTATAAATTCAGGATCCTAGCTCATATGGGTTAAAAAGCAACCCTGTCGAGGCTATGGACGCCTGCTGGCAGTAGAGGCTCTGCTTATGGTATTGAAGTTCTATTTTCAACATCAATAATTATTATAATACCCTCTTCCTACTTTTCTTTTTATCAGAGATATTATTTCCCTAATTTCTCCCTACTGTGAACCTTTACGCATGAGTTAATGTTTTTTAATCAATCATATCATTTTCAGATGGAATATCGTCAGCAAGGTATCTTTTCTTGCATATTGTTTTCCTTTTTACTTACCACATTACCTATCATCAACCCAAGCATATTATCTCTTATTCATAACTATATTTATACACTCTGCCCTCATTATAACCATACCTCTTGTTGTCCTATCATTTGATATGTGTACTCTGCTTCATTTATTTCTATATTGTTCATTCCCTTGCCTTGTCGTCAACGCAACACTTTTTCTATGCTTTATGGTCATGGAATCCCTTTTTCAATTGGAAGGGAGAATGTATGCATTATGGATAACACACGATATAAGTACAGAATTCTGCCATAATTTGCTAATTTGCCACAATATTCATACTGCATTTCTACAGAAGTTTTTCTGATTGAAATTTTGGCATACATCTTATATGTTGCTCTTCAAAATTAACACTGTGGATTCAGAAAATTTCATGCAGAATCATGATTTGGTTACAGGAGAACAACAAGTATGGGGGGGAAATTCTATTCGCAGCACGACCACACTATTGCAACTAACAGCAAAGGCTCACGCAACTCGTGAATGTGCACAATTCTTTAGACATGATGTGCTAGCATGGCTTCCACCTTTTGCATCACTTTCAGTATCCGCTCAATCTACATTAGCTTCAAAAAAGGCCAGTCCCTATATGTCATTCCACATTTTTTTTCGGAGGTAACACTTGAGGTAAAATAGCATAATTTTCTGATTTATTACGAATTTAAATAATTTCATGAAAATCCATTGAGCATTATTTATCATCATTCATTCCACATCTTTACCACTTCCCATTTTTAAGAGACATATCATCTTTCAGTTTGGGGGAGTGTTGCTTTCCTTCATTTCTTTCTTATGACCATGTCAGTAATATTCTTTATCATCCATTGATATTCTTATTCATTCTCAACACCTCCCTTATTCCATGTTGTTTTACACCAAGCATAGATTTCAACAGATTGTAGCAACCATCTCTCTTTGTTTTCTAGCATTGCATGAGGACATGCTAATTCTTCAGTTTGAGGGAGGAATTGCTACACATGATGGATGTTTTCTACTTTCTTTCTTGTTTAAGACATACAATTTCATTTTTATACAGTGCAGAAATTGATTTGCATATATATTTAAAACTATGAACTGAATTTTTGTGATTTCTGGATAACAAAGAGGTATCATTAAAATACACAAACCCAGATAATTTCACGCTAAATTAGTTCATAAAATTTCGAAAATTATGCACTATCACCTACAGCCATTTTGTTTATATCTCATGATCCATGCATCAAAACGATCTGATTTTTGAGAAAATGGTTAATGAAGTTTGTTGTTACTTATATCACATTTTTCTGCAACCTCATATACATATAGTTGAACGTCAAATGTAAAAATTGTTACGCCTTCATCAAGATTGCTAAAATTGAATATTCATTATTTGAGGAAAAATTCATTTGTTCCATCCATTTCATGAGTTGGGATGAACAATTTTTTTTTCTTGGTTAACACATGGGTTTTGTCTTTGGGTTGCATGAGGAAATGCAATATATTCAATTTGGGGGTATGTTGGGCCGCTAATATGTTATTATTATTATCACTTTTTAACACCTATTTCATCCATTTCTACTCTTCTTTATCATGTTATTTATCATAATTTATCATATAATTACATTTTATAATTATTTATGCTCTTATGGATAAATATTATTTCTTCTCCTTTATTTTTAATAAATTGATGATTATACATGATTTTACCAATTATGGCTTATTGATAAATTTTTTGTAACATCAATCACCATTTTAGCCTCCAAGATATTTTCCAGATTGCAGAGTTGATCTCCAGCTCATCATTAAATATACCAACTCAGAAATTCGCTGGAATAAGAAGTGACAGTTTTTCATTGGACGTATTGGGCAAATGGAGAAGAATCTGGAAAATCTGAAACAAGGGTTTTGCCCATAACGGACTAAATTAACTTTAGTAAAGAACAGTTTGCCCAAATTCGGCCATTATTGAGAGAAATGGAAGGTTCTATGAGGAAAATTTTCCCAGATTTGCTATTGTGGCCGTTTTCCAAATTCTTCCAGTTGCAATACCAAATTTGACCTATTCCTGTTAAATGATTGATGGAAGGATATTTCAAATATGATATTGCTGATCAATTGGTTGTGAGAAATCCAATTTTGTAATAGGAATAATTTTTAATCATATTGGTTGTAACTTCTATTTTCTTTATGTGTATTTAAATCAGAACAGAGATCAAAGAAGGGGTGTTATTATGGGGATTCATGATGGATGATTAGAGAGAGAATTAGATGGATTATTAGATTAGAGATAGATAGGATAGGATAGGAGGAATGGGAGAATTACTATTGAAATTGTAATTTTAATCATTGACTCTCGCTGTTGAAGCAGAGCACGAACTTGCTGTAACGATTCTGTAATAATGAATATATAAAAACGGTTGCAGTTCCTTCACATCTCCTGAAGTAATCCAGTGGTAATCACCGACGGCTAAGGGCCCGTCTCTTGGTGGATCTACTTGCCATTCCTGTACCATACAGTGTGGTTTGTCTTATTTCTGATTTCTGCAAGTGTGGTTTGTTTAATGATTACTTTCTGCAATTGAATTGTGTTGCTGTTCTTTTCCCTCATAACAAGATCATTGTTTTCTGCAAGTATATTGTTGTGTTGTTCATTCTAATTATAGAGCTTCACTGTTCATTTCAGTAACTTAGTTTTTCTGTTCATTGCAGTCACATAAGCGTTGCTGTCTATTTCTATTATATAGTGTTGCTGCTCATTTACTTTCTGCAATCATTTAGTTTTGCCTTTTAGCATTCTTACAGTTAGCATAATTATCTCATTTCCATCAGTTGCAGTAGTATTATTGATTTAATTCATTTCCATTTCCAATTGTTTATTTAGTGTGTTGTGTGTGAGATCAACAAATATAAAGAACATTGGCTATTGCTATCAAAACTCTCAGATTGAGCATCTTATTTATGCTTGATTAGTTTACATCAGTTAAAAGAAGAATGAGTTATTACTGCTGTATCCTCGACTGATAATTGTTGTTACTTTGCTGAATGAATGATTTAGTTTTAGAGCATTGAGTTTCCTTTAGTTGCAAGTGGGATTTATTAAAAGCATCCGTTTATTATTGTATTTGAAAGATCTATACTACATTTTAAGAAACATTACTCTCTGGGATTATAGCGTGCACATATTGTGTACACTCTTGAAATAAGAGGACTTGCCCGGGTTGATAATTAATGTGGGATAAATAGGAGTTTTAAAAGGCACCTTTTAGCACCCAACACCTGCACTTACCTGAGGCCTGTTTCTTCGTGCTCCCGTAGCATAAAATAGTTTGGCTTTAGGTTTCCCTCCTTCAATTACAACTTTCATCGTAGGTATGGAGAGACATTTCTCCGTGGGATGGATCTCTGCACAAATCACACATTTATTAGTTTCTTTTATATCAAAAGGATACTCTCTCAAAGGATGATTTTTTCTACATTTAGGATAGAAAATGGACAATGACTCTTGTTCTTCTACAAGCTTTTGCTGAAATTTTAAAGAGTCTATCTTCTTGCTAACAATATTCATTATCTCAATTTCATGTTATCCATTTTATTTTCCAGTCCAATAATCATAGCATCAGTAGATTCGGTTTTCTTATTTCTCTTCCGAATTCCTTAACCAGATCTATATTGATTCCTCGAGAATTTCTTGCACAAGTCACAAATTTGATCAAAATATTTTTGAGCAATATCCCCTTGTCCTAAAAAATTCAAATTATTCCTAGCATCATCAGTAAGTCCATGTAAGAACAAGGTTCTAATGGTACTTGAATCAAAAATTTTCTTTGACCTTTGTAATATATACATGAATATTTATAAGTAGTCCTCTAGAGTTTCATCATCATTTTGCACAATAGTAAAGATGTCATCTTGAATGTCTGTGGTTTTACAATATTCCTGATATTTTGATAAGAACACTCTCTTCATCTGCTCCCAGGAAGCTATAGTGTTTCCTCCTAATCCCATGAACCAGCGTAATGTTGCATCCTTGAGAGTGGCTGCAAACAATTTTAACTTTTGGGCTTCAGTTGAAAAATTCCTACACAAAATATCAAACTCAAATAAAAAAGAGTCTGGTTCTTCATGCACTTTACCGTAAAAATGAGGCAGACCTGATTGTGGAATATTCTTCATTTATACAATGGTATCAGGATCCATAATCGGAAATCCAAAAGTGGATTGTTCCTCATTTACCTGGTTTTTTCCAGTCCCTTCTGCATGGTCTTCATGATCTGCCATTTTTTTCCCTTCGCATGAACTGCTCTCAACAGGCTGAGAAGGCTGACTATGGGTTCTAATAGTCTCCTTCTTCCCCTTTGTGGGCCGATTCACACCTGGACTACTGCTACCGAAGTCCAAGTAGACTGTTTCTGCGTGATGAGTCTGGGTTTACTTGGACTTCCTTCTTGCAAAAGAAGGCCCAATGTGAGAATTAATTTCAGATTTAAAATTATTTCCTCGGCCCTTAGTGGGCTTCAGACTCTTACCACTTTTAAGCATTCATTTCAAAAAAATGACAAAACAAAAACTTCAATAAAATGCTGCAAAATCAAAAGAATAAATCAACACCTATAAATTCCTTCAATAAATAAAAACACACTGAAAAATAGAAGCACATTGCAGAAAAAATAATAGCAGACTTACCCCTATTGCAGAAAAAACAGAAAATTCTTACCAATTCAAATCGCCTCCCCAACAATGGCACCAAAATGTTGGGTGCAGGAATTGCACTTAAGAAAACTCCTCAACACTTAATTGTCAACCCAGGGGTTCTTAAACTTAGAGATGAATTACAGGAAATGCCAGAAGTGGTATGAAATTTTCCTATTTTATATTCCTACTTCTTAATCGAAATATTGCAGAATCAAATAAAAAGTATCAAAGGAAATTAACACCAAAGCAGTTCTAGTGCTGAAATGTAAAAGAATGCATCTATGGAAGAATTAAATAAAGGAACATTTACACTGATTTTGATCAATCTTAACTGTTTAATGAAAGCCTATGTTTATCTCTAGTAGAGGTACTTGGAAGTTTCAACAAGTGGGTGCTTAAGACAACCAGCCTTCTATTGATTTTCCTTCTCACACAGGTCGTTCCTACAATACTGCAATCCGCTTGCACTCGTGCAAGCATAGAACTCTGTGTGAAAAGTATAATTTGTAATTTTACTGAAGAATTATGTCTTCGTGTAGGGGCTCAAAGCCAAAAGGCTTAGAGTGCTCTGTTCCTTTAACAAGACATTGGTTCTTGTACCGAAATAGAGCTTCCTACACCAAGTTATCGATTTCGAGAAAATAAAGAAGCGCGTTCACTGTTAACAATAAAATAAATTGAAAATGTAAGCAGACTTTGGGAATCACTTGCACACAAAAGGAAATGCTTTTAATTAGCTGAACCTTGCAAAATGTGAATAAACAACTGAAATAACAACAGGCTTTGAAAACTTAAAGCAAATCAACTTTTGTCAAAGGTACTTTGCATGAAATCAGATCCTACTTTAGAAATTAAAGTTCACTATGATAACTTAAATAACTTTCCTTTTCCTAGAAACCATAAAGTGCAGAAATAAATCAAGACTATGCAATAGCGTTTACGTACATTTTATGAAGTCATCTTTAATTGTTTTAGGAATTTAACTTTCAATATCGCAGACACTTCCTTTTGATGTCAACATTGTTTGCAGAAATAAATTGAATTGCGTAAAGGAAAAGAACAAAATGCTTGCTGTAAAATGAACTATGTAAAAATGCAGTACAGAAACCAACGTGCACTGGTGAAGGATCAGAATTCCTGCTTGATCCAGGCAAAAGAAATCTTGAAAAGGAAATTGCAGAAATAAATGAACTGAAATTAAATTTCACACAAACGGAACCATTCACACCTTAACAAAAACTGAAATTCATGTGCAAGAAAAGGAACTTAACTCAAGCCACACTTCTGCAGTTAAATAATTTAACACACCTTTCAAGCAATGAAAACGAAAGGGGTAAACTAGATAGGTTGGCTAGGCCCTAGCCAACCAACACATTTCTCTGTTAAGAAACGAGACTCTTTAACAGCTAAATCAATGCATCAAATAGAAATTTAAAAGAAATATGAATGAAACATGGTGCAACCCCATTCTATTAATTCAATTCAGCAAATAACATAATAATTTATAAATCAGAATCCAGCCCAGAACTTGGGCAACAACAAAATTACAAGCTTTATCACCAGAATTGATATCAACTGCTATTGCTCTACTAGCACTACCTACAAATTACATTATATACAGTTCTTGGCTCATGGTCATAACAAATCTACACAGTCGTTTCCCAAATTAGGCCTCTTGGTCAAACTGCCTACCAAATAACTTTACAAATTTAAGCCTTTCAGCTATATCAATATGCGAACAAAATGATGCCCATGGACCATATATTCAACATAGTCATTGACAATCCTCCACTTCAGTTCGATCTCTGGATATTTGCAACTAATCTGAGCGACATGGCAAGGTGCCCTCGTGGCGTGAACGAGTGATTGCGGAGATCTCGGGAGAGGTGTTTGTCAGAGGAGGTGCAAGAAGATTCCTGCACTAGATCAAGATACATTACGATTAATAACTTAACCTTATAAAATACTTATAGGAAGTAGACATAAGTTACAAGATGTTACTAAAGGCACAAAATCTATTAAAAATAATTAATTAAACACCTAATAAATCCTCAACATGTATAATGAAGAATTTGTGGAAATAGGTAGCTTTCCTTGGACTAGTGCAAGATAGAAGTGGTTTAAGGAGATGAAACAAAGGTACAAGGTTGGGGTTTTATGATGGGAAAAGGGTGAAAATAGGACATTTTGGGTCACCAACAATTTATAGGATGGAATATTATTTACAACATTATATATAACAAAACTTTACAGATAATAAAAATTATCCTATGAATCATAGGACCCTAATAGGGGGTAGAACTTTGCCACTTCAGCATGGCACCATTTCATGTTATTCTACACACATAGATATTTCCAACGATGCAAGAAGCGTGCCAATAAAAGTCTCTATGTAAAATTTATGTTACTTAGAATTTTACCTTCTTATTTTCACACCTATAGTTCGGGAGGATGTTGTATTAGCCCCATTATTAATGGAAAAGGGGCTAGACACATGATTATGATGTAAGATACTATATAATATTCTATATTATAAATCTATTGAAAAGTTAATGTGGTCAAAATTAACCACAAGTAGGCTATCGGGTTGTGTTATAACCGAACAACTAGGAGGAAGAGGATTCCATTATTTTGAGAGCATTTTGTTCCATAGGTGAGAAAATATAGCCACGAGAGATAGGAGGTAGAGCACACAGAGAGGATATGTGCATTGCAGAAGTCCACAGGCCACATGTATTACTTTTTTCTACCTGCATCCATATTTCCACACATAGAAAGAGAGCGAAGCGACCTCAACTTCCAGTTGGGGTTTCTCCCGAAAGGTTTTCCCATAGAGCATATCTTGTGTCATATGTGTGTGTGTGTGAGAATATTTTTCCATTCTCTACTTCTCTACATAATTTCCAATTGCATGCATGCACTAATTATAGTTAAATATTCAAATCTATAATTTTAATAAAATTGTAATAATGTAAACTTTCAGTATTTTAATATATTATTATCAAATTTGTTGTGAAAAACTATATATTGTAATATACATGACCGTTTATGGATAATTTGGTATCAAACAAGGTTTTTTTGGATATTTTGTGGAGATTGCATGGATCTAGATTGATGGGGCCAAAAATCGTAAAACCCTAATCATGGCCGACGAACCTGTAAACGAACCTTGTGATCTTGCAGAGGTGAGTTTTACATTATTGGAACAACAACATATATCAACTGCAATGTAAGAATCCTCATGGTGACCTTAAATAGCAAGATGGGTATATTTGGAGAATATGGGGGGTTCGAATGTAGAGGAACAATCAGAGCAGGAATCGAAATATTGGGGAGCAACAATAAACTAGTCGAAGAAAGGACTTAAAAAGATTAACCCGGTTCAAGTGTCGTGAAAAAATCACAGTCCCTATTTAAAATGAAATCAAAATTCGATATCAATCCGTACCACGACGAGATCGACGCTTTGAAGCTGAACCATTGGTTGTAGCAACTGAAAGTCTATTTCAACGTCCATCAAATTAAATAAGGGCACAAAATCTCATTTGCGCAACTAAATTTAGAGGGCCATTCACTAACTTGGTGGGATAGCTAAACATAAACCCTGAGGTTGGAGGGATAGCCTCTAGTGACTAAATGGGAGGATTTCAAAACCCCCATTAAGTCACAATTTTATCCCATTGGGTATATGGAGGACCAGTGGATCTAGTGGCATTACTTCAAGAAAAAATTGGGCCAAAGCGTGCAAGAGTACACCACATTATTCAGAAATATGGCTATAATGTTGGTATCTCTCCAAAGAACCCAGATGTACTCCTCAAGTATTTTTGGGCTTTGAACCACCATTTGCACGAGAAAGTGATGTTTTTCAAGCCCAAATTAGTGGATGAGGCTTATGTACAGGCGCAATACCTAGAAAAAATAGGCTTAAAGAGAGTGCAATCAAGTGGATTGAAGGAGAAGAAGCAACATGATGCTTCTAAAGAGGTGAAGAAGAAGAAAAATGGGGGAAAATATAAGAAAATGACAACCACAACACACCAGTGCAAATATCCTAATAACCACTACAACATTGATGGCCATACAAAGGAAAAATGTTGGAAGTTGCATCGAGAGCTAAACCCGAAGAACAAGAAGAAGAATCTCATGGACACTTATTTGAGCAGCCAATTTGAAAGCAACGAAGATGTGGATGAGAATATAGTTTGTACATCAGTATAGAAGGAGGTGAATTTGAGTAGCCTTCAACAACAAGAAGAGAAATAAATGACAAAACTCTTCCATATAAAGATACAGGTCAAGAAGACAAATCTTGATGGTCTATTTGACTCAGGATCACAAACAAATCTCATTGCAACAGAGTTGGTGAAGAAGTTGGTGGTGGAAGTTCGTGATCATCCAAACCCATATCCATTTGGATGGGTAAACACAAATGCAGAGTTGAAGGTAACAAACTAATGTAAAATTAGATTCGCTATTAGTGTTGATTTTATTGATGAAGTAGATATAGATGTGGTTCCCCTTGATGTACGTGGAGTCGTGTTTGGGAGTCCATACATGTACATGTTTGATGCAATATTGTTAATTTAGATAAAAATGGTATGTTATATGTTTAGAGAAATTTACTTTTTTCTTATTAACCCAATTTAAATTCCAGATTAGCAATCACATTAACATTGACAATAAATGTTGATAGAGCATAAACAAATAACCAGAAGACAAGCAAAGATAAGAGGACACAATATTTTGGCAGATGCCAGAGAAAAACCCCAATGTGGGGAAAACCCTTTGATCAAATCTTCTTATTATTCTTCAAAAATTCAACAGAGAGAGAGAGAGAGTACAATATACAAAATTCACTTGCTCAAAAATTCAGTCAAATAACAGTCAATAGGATGCCATAACTAGAAAGTCAACACTGGTCAAATCAACAAGTTGACTTCACCAAAATGTTCCCAGTAAAACTTAGTCAATGTGGCCTTCAACATTGAACCAAATCAGCCCAAAACAGATCCGAAAATCACAGTCAAACTTGGTCAACCTAAAAATTCAACGTTGCAGTCAAATTCTGTGGTCAACACCGTGGTCAAACTGCCCAAAATTCCTTAGATTTAGAGCTAATTGTCGTGGCCTTAATAGATCAGAATTCTTCCCAAAAATCGAAGTCAAAATATGAAGTCTGAACCTTAGTCAATGCCTTGATCTACTGCCCTAGAACAATCCAAAATTTTTGTGCTTCCTTTCACACGTGCGAGGAGAGAGAGACTCCTTGAGGTTGTACGAACCAATGAAAGAGGAGATGATGTGATGAGATGATGATTTCCAAATGATGAATGAGTCTCTCTAATTTATATCTTTCAATGAGGGGTAGAGACACATCTATTGTGGCTTATGAGCCTACATTACATTTCTGGCCGACCTTGACAAATGTACATATGTGAGAGAATAAATTCAAAATCCAACTTCTGCTCATCCAAAAAAGATGGTATTTAGATAACTATTGCACCTCTTGGAAAGAGGAATCCAAAAAAGGTATCACTTCAATCATATGAGCAGTACAAAGTGGGGTTTAGCCCTAGTTTCCAATTTTAACACTCCCTCTCAAATAGGGAGAACTCCACTCGTCAATCCATCTGTCAACCTGTGCAATCCTATCATCCTCTGTCATCTCATCCTGTACCATCTTATCATCTAGTGTCATCTTCCCATCCTTGTACTCTGCTCTACTTTGCTCCGTTGAACCATGAAAAAATAATGAAGAAGATTTGATCGAGAGTGAGTCACAAGAACTTTCCACTCTCCACTGACCTGAAGTCAATTTATAGGTAAAAACCTCAGTCAGACTTGATCCCATATCAATTTTTTGGACACAACCCATCCTAGACATAGATAGTACGACAATACATGATGCGTCCATCAGTAATGTTATTGTCTCTATCCTCATTTCCCAACGCATTGGCCAAGTGAGAGGTACTTTCCATGAGTCCATGACTACATGAGTAGGATGTATGTGGGGCATAGATCAAGAGAGGGTGAACCAACTAAATATCATAACGATGGGGAATAACACACCAAAAAGGAAAGGAAAACCTCACCCTATGGTTTCTTATAGCTCCAATAAGCTAGCCTGAAACCACCTAGAGTTCCCAGATCTCAAAGTCCAACTCATCCAGGACCCTCATAAGAGGGTCTATCTACAATTCCAAGATTCTCATGGAAGGTTAATAGTTTTACCTTCCCTAGGGGATTCGTGAGATTATCTGTGACCTACTCATCAGTACCAATGTGATGGAGCCTTACGGTGCCTCATTGTACCATATCCCGGATGAAGTGGTACCTGATATGAATATTCTTAGAGAGATCGTGGAATAAGGGGTTCTCTGAAAGTTGAATCCCACTTTTTTTGTTGCAATGGGTCATGGTGGTATCCAACACATGCCCAAACAACTCACTTAACAACTTCATTAACTAAAAATATTCACAACATTCTATACTTGTTGCAATGTATTTTCCCTTGGCAGTGCTCAAAGAAACCAATTTTTCCTTCCTTCTCATCCAGGAGATCGTAGTAGAACCTAGAGTGAAGAAACATCTAGATGTTTTGTTATGATCCACCACACTGCTAGCCTAGTGAACATCAGTATATCCCTGGATCCTCACATTCCAGGTAGTGTATCTCAGTCCATGATTGATTGTGCCCCAGAGATATATCAAGATATTCTTTGCAGCAATCCAGTGTATGTGATGAGGCTCTACCATATATTGAATCAACGTGTTCACTGCAAAACATATGTCCGAACGAGAGTTCACTAAGAAGATAAGGGCCCCCACGAGTTAACGATACTCGGTAGGATTTCCCAAATCAGGACCAACAACACTTCCACATAACTTCTTAAAGTTAAGTTCCATCGGAGTAGTCACGGACTTACAGTCCACCATCCAAATGATTTCTAGCAGCTTCACAATATATTTTCCTTGAGAAAAGAAAATCTCTCATGGATTTTTCTAGACCTCGAAACCTAGGAAGTAGTGCACCAGTCCTAGGTCCTTCATCTCAAATTCAAAAGCCAACTCCCTCTTACATTGATGAATGAGAGGGTCTGAACCTGTAAGGAATATATAATACACATAGAGTACCAAGATGAGAGGCTTGTCATCATCAACCTTGAAGTAAAGGTTTGAATTAGATTCACTTCGTATAAAGCCCAACTTCATCAGATAGCTATCGATCCTTTCATACAAAGCCCTGGGGGCTTGCTTCAACCCATAAAGGGATTTATTCAACTTGCATATATGTGTATCTCGATATCGAACTTCGAACTCCAAAGGTTGTTCCACATAGACCTCTTCCTTAAGTGAACCATGTAAGAATCCAGTCTTGACATCCATCTGATGTAGAATCCATCCTTGCGAGGCAACAAGAGAAATAATCGAAAAGATGATGATATATTAGGAAGCAAGTGCAAATATTTCATCATAGTCTATACCTTATTTTTGTGAGAATATTCAGGAAACAAATCTGGCCTTGAACTTTTCACCAGTTCAATCGGCTCCATGTTTGATCTTGTAGAGCCATTTCGAGGTGAAAACAGACTTGTCCTTTGGTTTAGGGACCACATCCCAGACATCATTCTTCATATTCGACTCATATTATTCATTCATTGCATCCTTCCAAACTTGGTGCTTCACAACTTCTTCAAACATTCTAGGCTTAGATTGGATGATGGTGCTCATGGCTACTAAATACGTGTGGTAGCTGTTCAACTTCTTACTTTCCTGGAATCTTCTCCTTGGTGCAATATGTCTCTCGGAATATTCGAGAGTATATCTAACCCATGAGGGTCTTCTCTTTGTAGAAGTGGACTCTCTAGGAGGTGGATCAATAGGATCCATCGAACCTTCAACATTGGGAATATGTTCATCCTTCAGTTCTTCCTACTTTCCTGCATCTTCCTCTTTGTCTTCCTTTGAGATGGGAAGCTCTCTAACCTTCCCAAGAGCAACATCTTCGTCGAAGGTGACATCATGACATATCTCGACTTCCATTTGACCAAGAACATAGATTCTATATGCCTTCGAGGTTTCACTGTAGCCCACAAATGTTCCCTTATTTCAAGAAGCATCCAACTTGATCCTCTTTTCTTTCAACACATGAAAATATGCAGGACTTCCAAAAATTCTAAAATGAGAAACACCAGGTTTCTTACCAATGAAGATTTATTCAGGAGTTTTGTAGTCCAATGCTTGATGTGGGCATATATTTTGAACATACACGACAATGTTGGCAACTTCTCCCCATAGGACCTTTGGAATACCTTGGTCTTGTAGCATGGCACGAATAGCTTCAATGATGGTTCTATTATTTCTTTCGGGAACTCCATTTTTTTAGGCGTATATGCAGTAGTGGTCTCCCTATGAATTCTAAATTCCATATAATAGTAATTGAACTCTAATTCATATTTGGTTCCATTATTGGTCCTCAAAATTTTGATCTTCTTCCCTGTTTGATTTTTAACCGAAGCCTTAAAGGTGCAGAACCATTTGAATACTTTGTCGTTTTTCTTCAAGAAGTATATCTAAGTTTTGTGGGAGAAGTAATCTATGAAAGTGACATAATATAAGAATCCTACCAAGGATGTTACGGGAAATGTACCAGATAGATAAGAATGAATCAATGGTAGTCTTGGTATCACTTGAGGGGAATGGTCCCCTTGCATGTTTCCCTTTGGGACAACCATGACATACACCTTCATGATCAACTTTGAACCAGGCATACCTGTGACCACCTTCCTCGCTTCAGGAAGAGCCTTATAATGAAGGTAAGAAAACCTCTGGTGCCATAATTAAAATTGAAGAGTTGTGTTGCATGTCATGGCTCCCAACTGAATTCCTCCAACCAAATAGAGTGTGTCAACCCTGAAACCAAGAGTGAATGCTTCTTTGAAATTCCTCTTCCAAATGCATACCTTCCCATCAATGAATGCCACCTTAAATCCTTTATCTTCCATCACCAAAATATACACACCATCTAAAGAAACACGTTAATTTATTGGAAGTAGTTGTGCTTAAACTTGTAAATTTTGGGAAGGTGCTCCTACTTGATTCAAAGGACGATGGCTTGTCTTCAGTCAAAGCTTCTTCTACAATTCCTCCCTTCTATAGTTCTCAAATTGCTTCAATATTGGCTTAGACACATGGGGAATGATCTGCATATAACCTAATTTGATAGCACATTAGCCCCTTGAATCCAAGTAATCAATTTTGGCATGCATGTTTTTATTTATTAATATATATGATAAGGGATTCATACTTCATTTCTCATGGCTATCAAAGCCTTTTAGTCCATAAATGAAGATTTAAACCTATGAGTTTTGGCCTTTTAAACCTATAAGTTTTAGATTAAAAATCTCTTCTAATCATGTATTCATGTATATTCAGGTATCATTGTTCTAATTGGGAAGTTGTAGTCTCTCCTTTTAGTGCGAAAATTCTCACTATGTAATCACAAATTTTATAAATAAATAAACCCATCTAAATAATTTAAATATTTTCATTAATTACATAATTTTATTTATTTATTTAATTTTGGAGATTCCATCTCTCATTTTTTGAAATAAACTCACGAAAAGACCATCATTCTTGGAAGTAATTTAAAAACAAAAACCCAAATAAAGTCTAGTCTAGTTCTAATTTGGTTGGTCCTCGAAAACTATTTATACTTTACAATTTAACAAAAGACTCACAAACGCACACTTAATATTTTTTTTCACAATTATTGATTTTCCTCATAGCCATCTATTCTTATAGATCTATGAACGTACAACTTATAAATAATATTGAAACTGATTTGGAGTTTTTTAATAAACATGTAAGAATCTATTTTTGTTTTAAGAGTGTGTTCACTTCTTGATCAAAACTAAAATTTCAACCTAAAGTCTTATTTTTAATGAAATAACTTTGAAAATCACATTCAAACTTGATCAACCTGAAAATTCAACGTTGCAGTCAAATTCTATGGTCAACACTACGGTAAAACTGCCCAAAATTCCTCAGATTTAGTGATAATTTCCATGGCCTCAATAGATAGGAATTCTGCCCAAAAATCGAAGTCAAAAGATGAATTTTGAACCTTGGTCAACGCCCTGATCTACTTCCCTAGAACAATATGAAATTTATGTGCTTCCTTTCACACATGCGAGGAGAGAGAGAGAGACTCCTTGAGGTTGTACAAATCAATGAAAGAGGAGATGATGATTTCCAAATGATGAATGAGTCTCTCTAATTTATATCCTTCAATGAGGGGTAGAGACACATCTATTGTGGCTTATGAGCCTACATTACATTTCTGGCCGACCTTGAAAAATGTACATGTGTGAGAGAATAAATTCAAAATCCAACTTCTGCTCATCCAAACAAGATGATATTTAGATAACTATTGCACCTCTTGGAAAGAGGAATAAAAAAAAAGTATCACTTCCATCATATGAGCAGCACAAAGTGGAGTTTATCCCTATTTTACAATTTTAACACTCCCTATCAAATAGGGAGAACTCCACCCGTCAATCCATCTGTCAACCTGTGCAATCCTATCATCCTTTGTCATCTCATCATGTACCATCCTGTCATCTAGTGTCATCCTACCCTCCTTGTACTCTTCTCTACTCTGCTCTGCTGAACCATGAAAAAATAATGAAGAAGAATTGATCGAGAGTGAGTCACAAGACCTTGGCACTCTCCACTAACCCAAAGTCAATTTATAGGTAAAAACTCAATCAAACTTGATCCCATATCAAGTTTTTGGACACAAACCATCCTAGACATAGATAGTACGACAATACATGATGTGTCCATCAGTAATGCTATTGTCTCTATCCTCATTTCCCAACACATTGGCCAGATGAGAGGTACTTTCCATGAGTCCTTGACTAGATGGGTAGGATGTATGTGGGGCATAGATCAAGAGAGGGTGAACCAACTAAATATCATAATGATGAGGAATAACACACCAAAAATGAAAGGAAAACCTCGCCCTATGGTTGCTTATAGCTCCAATAAGCTATCCCGAGACCCCCTGGAGCTCCCAGATCTCAAATTCCAACTCAAGAAGGATCCTCATAAGAGGGTCTATCCATGATTCCAAGATTCTCATGGACAGTTAATAGTTTTACCTTCCCTAGGGGATTCGTGAGAATATCTGCAACCTACTCATCAGTACCATTGTGATGGAGCCTTACGGTGCCTCATTGTACCATATCTCGGATGAAGTGGTACCTGATATGAATATTCTTAGAGCGACCATGGAATAATGGGTTCTTTGAAAGTTGAATCCCACTTTTGTTGTCACAATGGGTCATGGTGGTATCCAACACATGCCCAAACAACTTACTTAAGAGCTTAATTAACTAAAATTATTCACAACATGCCATACTTGCTGCAATGTATTTGGCCTTAGCACTGCTCAACGAAACCGACTTTTTCTTCCTTCTCATCCAGGGGATCAAAGTAGAACCTAGAGTGAAAAAACATCCAGATGTTCTCTTATGATCCACCACCCTTCCAGCCCAGTTAGCATCAGTAGATCCATAGATCCTCACGTTCCAGGTAGTGTATCTCAGTCCATGATTGATTGTGCCCTGAATATATATCAAGAGATTCCTGGCAGCAATCCAGTGTATGTGATGAGGCTCGACCATATATTGAATCAACATGTTCACTGCAAAACATATGGCCGAACTAGAGTTCACTAAGAATATAAGGACCCCCCGGAGTTAACAATACTCATTAGGATTTCCCAAATCATGACCAGAAACACTTTCACATACCTTCTTAAAGTTGAGTTCCGTCAGAGTAGTAACGGACTTGCAGTCCACCATACAAAATATTTCCAACAACTTCACAATATATTTTCCTTGAGAAAGGAAAATCTCTCATGGAATTTTCCAGACCTTGGAACCTAAGAAGTAGTGCACCGGTCCTAGGTCCTTCATCTCAAATTCAAAAGCCAACTCCCTCTTACATTGATGAATGACAGGGTTTGAATCTGTAAGGAATATATAATACACATAGAGTACCAAGATGAGAGGCTTGTCATCATCAACCTTGAAGTAAAGGTATGGATTAGATTCACTTCGTGTAAATCCCAACTTCATTAGATAGCTATCGATCCTTTCATACAAAGCCCTGGGGGCTTGCTTCAACCCATAGAGGGCTTTCTTCAACTTGCATATATGTGTATCTCGATCTTGAACTGCAAACTCCAAAGGTTGTTCCATATAGACCTCTTCCTTAAGCGAACCATGTAAGAAGGTCTTGACATCCATCTAATGCAGAATCCATCCTTGCGAGGCAAAAAGGGAAATAATTGAACAAATGATGATATATCGGGAAACAAGTGCAAATATTTCATCATAGTCTATACCTTATTTTTGTGAGAAGATTCGGGCAAAAAATATGGCCTTGGAACTTTTCAACAGTTCAATCGGCTCCATGTTTGATCTTGTAGAGCTATTTCGTGGTGACAACATACTTGTCCTTTGGTTTAGGGACCACATCCCAGACATCCTTATTCATGATCGAATCATATTATTCGTTCATTGCATCCTTCCAAACTTGGTGCTTCTCAACTTCTTCAAACGTTCTAGGCTTAGATTGGATGATGGTGCTCATGGCTACTAAGTACCTGTGGTAGCTGTTCAACTTCTTAGTTTCCCGGAATCTTCTCCTTGGTTAAATATGTCTCTCGGAATCTTCGAGAGTATATCTAAGCCATGAGGGTCTTTTCTCTGTAGAAGTGGACTCTCTAGGAGGTGGATCAATAGGATCCATCAGACCTTCAACATCGGGAATTTGTTCATCCTTCAATTCTTCCTACTTTTTGGCATCTTCCTCTTTGTCTTGCTTTGAGATGGGAAGATCTCTAACCTTCCCAAGGGCAACATCTTCGTCGAAGGTGACATCATGACATATCTCCACTTCCCTTCGACCAAACACATAGATTCTATATGCCTTCGAGGTTTCACTGTAGCCCACAAATGTTCCCTTCTTTCAAGAAGCATCCAACTTCCTCCTCTTTTCTTTCAGCACATGAAATATACAGGACTTCCAAAAATTCTAAAATGAGAAACACTAGGTTTCTTACCAATGAAGATTTATTTAGGAGTTTTGTAGTCCAATGCTTGATATGGGCATATATTTTGAACATACACGACAGTGTTGGCAACTTCTCCCCATAGGACCTTTGGAAGACCTTGGTCTTGTAGCATGGCACGGATAGCTTCAATGATGGTTCTATTCTTTCTTTCGGGAACTCCATTTTTTTAGGAGTCTATGTAGTAGTGGTCTCCCTATGAATTCCAAATTCCATAAAATAGTAATTGAACTCATTTGATTCATATTTGGTTCCATTATCGGTCCTCAAAATTTTTATCTTCTCCCCTGTTTGATTTTTAACCAAGGCCTTAGAGGTGCAGAACCATTTGAATACTTTGTCGTTTTTCTTCAAGAAGTATATCCAATTTTTGTGGGAGAAGTCATCTATGAAAGCGACATAATATAAGAATCCTACCAAGGATGTTACGGGCAACATACCAGATGGATAAGAATGAATCAATGGTAGTTTTGGTATCACTTGAGGGGAATGGTCCCCTTGTATGTTTCCCTTTGGGACAACCATGACATACACCTTCATGATCAACTTTGAAATCGGGCATAGTTGTGACCACCTTCCTCGCTTCAGGAAGAGCCTTATAATGAAGGTGAGCAAACATCTGGTGCCATAATTAAAATTGAAGAGTTGTGTTGCATGTCATGGCTCCCAACAGACTTCCTCCAACCTAATAAAGTGTGTCAAACATGAAACCAAGAGTGAATTCTTCTTTGAATTCCTCTTCCAAATGCATACCTTCCCATCAACGAATGCCACCTTAAATCCTTTATCTTCCATCACCAAAATATAAACACCATCTAAAGCAACCTGGTCTATCATCAATCTCCATCTAAAGAAACACGTTAATTTATTGGAAGTAGTTGTGCTTAAACTTGTAAATTTTGGGAATGTGCTCCTACTTGATTCAAAGGTCAATGGCTTGTCTTCAGTTTAGGAAGCTTCTTCTGCAATTCCTCCCCTCTATAGTTCTCAAATTGCTTCGAGATTGGCTTAGCCACATGGGGACCGATCTGCATATAACCCAATTTAATAACTCATTAGCCCCTTGAATCCAAGTAATCAATTTTAGCATACAATTTTATTATTATTATTAATATATATGATAAGAGATTCATACTTCGTTTCTCATGGCTATCGAAGCCTTTTAGTCCATAAACGACGATTTAAACCTATGAGTTTTAGATTAAAAATATCTTCTAATCATGTATTCATGTATATTCACGTATCACTGTTCTAGTCTCTCCTTTTAGTATGCAAATTCTCACTGTGTAATCACAACTTTCATTAATTACATAATTTTATTTATTTATTTAATTTTGGAGATTCCATCTCTCATTTTTTGAAATAAACTCACGAAAAGATCATCATTCTTGGAAGTAATTTAAAAACAAAAACCTAAATAAAGTCGAGTCTAGTTCTAATTTGGTTGGTCCTCGAAAACTATTTATACATTACAATCCAACGAAAGACTCACAAACGCACACTTAGTATTTTATTAATAGAACACAATTTTTTTTTGCACAATTATTGATTTTCCTCATAGCCATCTATTCTTATAGATCTATGAACGTACAACTTATAAATAATATTGAAACTGATTTATTTATATTATTTATATTAAATAATATAAATAATATTATTTATATTAAATAATATAAATAATATTGAAACATGTAAGAATCTATTTTTGTTTTAAGATTGTGTTCACTTCTTGATCAAAACTAAAAGTTCAACCTAAAGTCTTCTTTTTAATGAAAGTTCCCAAATAAACCGACTCTTTCTAAGAATGGTTCTCGTCAAATGATTACTTGATATTCATAAAACAATCCCTAATAAGATGCATGTATTCATGACATCATCTGCATCTAAAATAGACATGTTCATAATATAGAGATTGCTTATAAACACTATTCTGATAGTAAATGTCTATGGAGGTTGGAAGAGGTAGGGAGATATTCATGTAAACACATATCCATGCACATGAAGTGTACCTCCCTCTCTTGGTAGCCTATGATACTTTGAAAACGTTGTTGATAACATTGTTGATTCCTAGGGTTTCCTCCTCCCAATATTCCTTGGGAAGAGAAAAGAGACAAACCCACACTAGGGCAACAAGAAAATATTCCTTCTCCAGATGATATTGATCCTTCCAGAATCACATGAAGAGCCTTGCATTGTTGAAAAAATACAGTCCTCCTTCAAAACCCTTGATCAATCTTCCAGGCTAGAGAAAATAATCATAAAGAAACCCTTGGCCCCTAACTCCAATTATATTTGACCCTAGGAGTTCCATTTATTTCGTATCCACCCAATCAAAGCCTTTTCATACAACCATAATCCAATACATTTGTAGATCAAAGCATGATTATGCATATATTGGATATATTCTCTGAGGTTACTAGATTTAGCTTGTCACGATGCTCTCAACAGATGGTTTGCTATGAAACCAGAAATCCCAATTCGTCCAACTTCTCTATGAAAAGGATGTCAAAGATGAGGAGATTAAAGGGGAATAAGAGTACATCTAGAATCATATGAACTCTTGAAACATTATGGCTAAAGGAGAGGGCGGAGCCCCCTCTTGCAGAGTTGAGCATGAATGACTATAAAAGAAACCGTGAAATTTACAAAAACATAGTAAAACGGAGTCTAGCCCATCCAATTATTTGTTCAAATGAGATTTAAAGTTATAAAAAAATATTTAAATATTTTTTTAAAAATATAATTTAATTAATAAAAATATTTAAATAAAAAATATTCAATCAAATTTTATACTATTATAGAGTAATAAAAGAATATAAAACAAAAAATTTAAAGTATTATGAAATGATCATTTAATTAATTTAAAGAATTAAGAAAATTAAACATATCTCTATTATGTAATTTAAAAAATATATTAATATTATTAAACTAAGGATCAACTCTTATTATTGATACATGTATATATAATATTTTTGTTTCATTTTTTATTTATATTAAACTTTAATTTAAAAAAAAATTATTATTATTATTAAATTATAAAAATAAAATGTTAAAATTAATTAATTAATTAATTTAATTTTTTTTTAAATTAATGAATTAAAATTAAATTTTATGTAACCATTATCATCCATGGATTAAATGATTTACTGAGATAATAAATCATGTATCACATCGAAGGTAGGGGCATGATAGCCATTGTCCGAGGCATCGTTGCTTGTTCAAACGTATGAGCGCAATACAAATGATGGTAATGACATGCTCGATAGTTTAAGACGTGGCTCTATGATAATTGATGACCAAGGTGGAGATGAATTTTATTCCTTGAATTTAAATGATGGCTAACGCATACGAGATTTTGGTGGTATTGTAATGACATTGTTATGCAAGGGGCATGGGAGATCATAGTTTCAAGTGGATGCATTGTTCTTAAACATGGAGGGATTGGTTTGCCAACTACATTTCCCTAGGGTTTGGAGCCAAAACCTTCACCCTTAACTTAGTCACACAGTGAAGGTAGGTTTGATGTATGTTCCTTTATAAGTTTTATTTCTTAGTATCATGTTAGTTATCTATTTTGTATTCTTGGCACCCTTGGGGTGCTCTCTAGCTATTAGGTATTTGATGTTAGTTCTCTTGCACATAGTTGAAAATTTACTTTATTGTTGGAAATATTTTAGGTCATGTCATTAGATCTTTGTGATGGGGTGTGTTGGCTATCTTCACTATTCCTTTCACTCATTCATTTTCTATCATCAACATTACAGGAAAGTATCTTTATTTTTTCATGGATTAAAATAAATAGTTGGTTGTTTCAAGTGGTCATTACTGTGAGGTAGGCACTCACTCTCCTTTATGTGTTTACCTTTCCCCTACCTGCATATTTTACTCACCATGGTAAATATCACCAACGAATGATACCCTATAATTTAGTAATCATGGTGCATGGCGGAGCGGTACACCCAAGCCTCCTCCCTCTAGGAGAGCTAATATTTACTCTTACCACATAAGGATGGAGAAGGTAGATAACCATGTAAGGAATCTATTTAGCCTTAACACACTCCTCGTAATACTCTAAAAAATATGAAGGATTTAATGACCTTAGATTTGTAGAAATGATTCTAGATTCCAAAACATCAAATTAAGAAAGAATTTTAAGATTGAGTCTAAATTGACTTCTCAAAATAAATGAATACCAAGATTTGTAGGGAGATGGAGTTTTAATAGCTTTCCAAAATTATCATCACCTTATCAATTAAAAAAAGGGAAGAAAATAAAGTTAAATCTCCAAGCCAACTCAGATGATTTGAAGCCAAATTAATTGTCTTATGCAAAGTGGTGTTTAAGCTTAGTTTCAAGGTGATAGACTAGAAACTAGGGGATGGAGAAGAAACAATGTCGGTTGCAGGCTCACCAAGTTCTCCATAAACTAGCTTCAATCTAATTCTTGTGGAAGAAGTACCTAAGAATGAGACAAATGGAAAATTCAAGGAGATAGAAACCTCTAGACAACCAAGTCCATCCAAACCACCTCCAAGTTAGTTATGTTATCTTTTAGTTCACTTACTTACTTTATTTCTTTTTTAATCAAGAGAGTCAGTAGACCCGTTGTCTGGCACCGAGGAGGCCCAGGGTTGAGTTAGAAAGACTACCCTTGTACTCCTAAGCTTAATGTGATTACCCACATACATGCTAAGTGGGATAACTAAGTTTCAAACATGGGCAGGGCCCTAATATTGATCAACCAAGGTTTTCCAATGCAGGAAATCCATCATTCAACCTATCCTAATGGGGTTCTTTAAAAAAAATGACATGGGGGCGGGCTTTGATCCACATATGTGTGCACAGGTCATGATACCATTTTTAATATAGTCTCTTTGGGTGCAACCACACATTATACCACTACCTCAAGGTGCTCCCATGGCTTCAAGGCTATGTCATCATAGGAGTTTAACATTATGAAACAGTGATTTTTTTTGTTCTCTCTATCTGCCTTTATGTTTCTTCAAAGTAATTTTGCTCCATGTAAGTTCTTATTCTTCTTGTGGGATGATAGAGTGGTCGTTACTATGTGATGTTATCCCCTCCACTCGAGCTCAAATCCCATAGAGGGGCATCTTTGGCCTATTGTGATAAGGCTCAAGGAGTAGACTCCCCCACCTTCATGGAGTCTCAACTCTTGCTAAGTCATAAATCCCTGGTATATCTAGCTTATGAGTTGTTAGATATACTCTTAGTGTTATAGCAGTGACTGCTAGGTTTGAATTCCTCACCAAGATTACTCCAATAAATTACTAATTCACCATAATAAAATAATAATAATTCTTAAACCTACATAGCCATTGCTAATTTATATAATAATCATAAATATTTTTTAATAATTTCAAAAAATTATATAACATCTGATTTACATTCAGGCAAACCTCAAATTATTATGATTGCAATGATTTTATATAATATTAACGTACAAAAACTAACTTAAAAATAAACCACTATGATACTATTTTAATTTAAAAATTGATTATATTAATTATAAAATAACTTATATTTATAATTTTATTTTATTTTGGAGTTGTCTTTAGTGCGAATTTTTAGAGTTTCAGGTGTCGAAATCCAGTGAAGAAATTTGAGGTAAAATCTTGGTTTTTTTATTTAAACTGGTTTTTTGAATCTATATATGGATTTAGCACCCTCGAAAACCCCTAGGGCACTTCGATTGTGCAAAGCTAGCAATCAAACTTCTCTTTTAATAAATTCCTACCGAAATTGAGAGAAATTACACTAGAAAAAGGCACCATAAAAGCCTTCAAAAAGTTGCACTATAGACTGCTCGTTTTATTTTTGGTTATAAACACTTTCTCTAAAGTTATCAAAACTTTTTTGAATGGTTTTGAAAGTTGACCACGTGCAATAATGTGACTGAAAAGATTGCCTCACCTGCTCTGCTTTTTCATAACTCATCTTTTCTAGACAACAATTACTTGGAAAATGGAAGCCATCATCAAGAAATGATTGCATGGAGGGTTGAAACCAACAAGGATATGAGGATATGTGTGACATAAACAAAGTTATAAATATTCCTTTTTATTTCTTCAAGAATTTGGATTAATTATTCATATTTTTGTTTACTTTTTCAATTTTATTTCAATTTTATATGTTAAATTGCTCCTTTCTTCCATTGTACTAGTGTTTAGGTCAACATGAAAATAAGAAGAGTTCATAATTTTTAAAAGAAATATGTTTTTGTGTATAGGTAAAGTATGTTATTTAACTATCATGTTTGTATTTAAATGATAATTTAAAGCTAATATTAAATAAGTGAAATAGTAATATTTTTTTTTAGTTTTTGAAAAATATTGTAATATAGTAATTATATGTAACTTAAAATTAAAAGTTTAATTTAATTTTTACATATTTCATTTTCATAAATTTAATTAATATAATTAAAAAAAAAATTCTAATGGAATTAAAATTAGGAGATGGAAAAGTATACAAAATTATGTTTGGTTATTTGTATGATACTTTGAATAGTTTGAATTAATATAACCATCAACATTGCATTTAAATTAAAATGAATATAAATAGAATTTATAAATAATTAAAAAATATACTTGATAAATTTTAAGAAACATACAAAAACTCTGGTGGTGGCAGTCGATTTGGAAACTAAAGGCTCCACACAAAAACAGACTATTGTTTTGGTGTATTCTACAAAACTGCATTCCCACTATGGAAAATCTTCATTGTCGTGCTTTACAGGGACCCTCTAGATGTTGTTACTATCATACTCATGAGGAAGACGCCACACATCTCTTCTTGGAATGCCCTACTATTCAGGGTATTTGGCACTCGGTCACTTATGGACTTGGATGTCCTTTTAACTCGCGGGGGACTTCTATCTTGGAAGCCTGACTTTTTGTGGCAGCTGATTGCTAATATCACCAAGTTGTGAAACCTTCCATTGTTTCATTGGGGAATATGGACAAAACGCAACAAGTACATTTTTGAAAACCAACAGGTGAACAATGATCGCATCAGTACACTGATCACTGCTACCTATAGCTCGATACCTGACGAAGACTCTCAGCAAACAGTAAAGAAAAAGCATCCCCGAAATCATTGATCATACCCAGCCTTGGGCTTATTTTGATGGCACGGCCAATCAGAATGGATGTGGAGGAGGTGTTGTTCTTCATCTCACTGAGCAACATTATTATCATCTCAAGATGGGTTTAGGCCCGGGAACTAACAATTTTGTTGAACTACAATGTTTAAGACTCCTTCTGGTTTTTGCCTGGGAAAAAAATTGCAACATCCTGTAGATCTTTGGTGACTCCCTTATTGTGATTACCTGGTTCATCTCACATGCATAGTGTTACACACACATACTTACTGGTTTACTGTGGGAAGCTCACCATCTCAAACATTAATTTGACTCTATATCTGTCACTCATATTTACAGGAATAGGAACAAAGTGACAGAAAAATTATCCAAAGAAGCCGCGGAGCTAGAGTGGGGCAGTTGGCACATCACTGAACACGTTGGAGCACAGGTGTACAGATATTTCCACAGACCATTCATCGATGACATCCAGGATCTGCATGCATTTTGATCTATGACTCCAGTTTTTGACATCTCTTTATTAGGGAGATATATATTTTTGTTATCATACTTATGCTA
This sequence comes from Pinus albicaulis, assembly GCA_034641835.2. NCBI lineage: Eukaryota > Viridiplantae > Streptophyta > Pinopsida > Pinales > Pinaceae > Pinus > Pinus albicaulis. Next base: position 70,551 of record JAXQQM020078974.1, read on the forward strand.
CTTTATTCGACTGCTATTTATTTTTATATGTATGTACATATTCAATTTTTTCCTTGTAAGTTATGCACCAAACTTACAGCAAATATATGCACAACATGCACAGTGTTGTAATACCTCTGACTTTGTAGGAGGACAACATTATTACTTGCATCATACTTGACAGTATACTCAGTAAAATGTAACATGTAATTTTTCTACTTTAATGAATGAATACGAATTTTTCCCCATGTGGAAATGAATTTGCATTTAATTGAAAATGATGAACCTTGAGAGAAATTTGTCAAAATAAGATATGTAAATTGAATCTAAATCCATAAGGTCAAATTTATACTTTGCTTTTAAAGTGTGTGGGTGAAGCTTGTTTTGATTCTTCCATTTTTAAGTATTAATGACTTTTCAATAATTAGAAATATTGGTTTTGCAAAATTAACAAAATAAAATAGACATTTTTTTTTTATGATTATGATCACTAAATAGTTTAAACAAACACTTTAATAATAGGAAAACAATAACTTAATAATAATAAAACAATTTATTTATTTTTGGTAAGTTGTGTCAATAGATTTCTATTAATGATAAAATATATTACAATGATAACTCTTCATACATAAAAAAACACCTTGGAAGGCTATTTCTTCAACCAGGGGTGATCACATAAACACCATTACTATGAGATGTCCAAAAATACCATGTTGAGACTATCTTGAGGCTTTTACAACATAAGGAAAATATCATTGATATGATGGAGCTATGAAAACCATGGTAAATACAACAAAAACGTTTACGATTTAGTCGCCTTTGTTCTACTCTAAACATACCCAAAAAAAATGGGCAAAAAATGTATTCCACAATAACATTCCATCAATCCACTATAAAATTGTCAACCCACTGTAAAGACTTAGTACAAAAACATATGATAACCAACTATAGAGATAAGTTTGATACCCTTGGTTGATTGCTAGTCTGAAATGATGACCAGAGAGTTGGGAGAGGGGTTTTCCTAGGGAGGGATCCTTGTAGGAGCCTTAATAATTGTGAAAATATCATGTTGTTCATTTGAGTCAGTATCTGAGTCAGATACCACAAATCACTCCACTCTAGTTAGTCTAGCCATATTTTCATCCAAATTGTAGCGAATATCCCGTAAAATTCTCTTGAATTTCTCCTGACCTACAAACAGTTTGTAATTGTTGACTTTCTTTTCACGAATGACCATACTTAGCAGTGTTTCCAACTGACGATGTAAAGAAATAGAATGAAGGAAGTGAAGCCTTCACTTCTATAATTTCCCTAGATTAGGAAGCCACTCTAGGTTGTTGCCTCCATTCTCAAAATCAGAAAAATAAATACGGTCCCCAAACTCCTTTGCCTTTAGGTGAATAATTTCCTTCCTCACTTCAGGAGGAACTGAGTCGAAGTGGTTGGCCACTGACTCCCATCCAAACAAGCGTCGACGAAGAGAAGAAGATGAACCTGGTGCACCAAAACAATGGTTAGGTAATCTCTACCGAGGGGCCATGGTTACATATAAAATAGGGAAGTGGAGGATGGGAAAAGGGTTGTTGAAAAATATTGAGACAAGATTAATAGGTAAGTTGTTTGATGGGAAGCTTGATTTCAAAATTGTTCATTTAATTACAACGCTCATTTGTTAAACTTTAGTGTATTATTATTGTTTCTTAATATATATAGATATGCTATATATACTATATTAATATCATAAGTTAAATTAAGACTTAATTTTCATCCACTTATAATAAATTAATATTTTAATAGTAACAAATTATATCAAAACATACTTACAATTAATAAAGGAGTTTTCCTAAATCAATAACGTCTCTTAGAGTTAATTATCCAATAATCATTCATATATATATATATATATATATATATATATATATATATATATATATATACTTAATTTAATTCCTTTTTAATGTGATAATAGTTATAATGAATGTAATTTATTTATTTATCAATAAAAAAAATTCACATTTTATTAGATTATTAATATTAAAAAATGTTCTCTCTTTTTTTTGCAACCCATAGGAATAGACAACTGGGCGATGTCTTGTACTTGCATGACGTAGCGTCAATTATGGACGCTATATTATACTTTTGGGGGCCGACGACCTATCCTCTCCATAGAATGAGTCATGAACAGGGGATTGACCCTTGGATCTCTTAGTTTGCATGGATTCACATCACTTCGATCACCAATTGAGCTGCCCCCTAAGACATTAACATTCTCTTTTTTATTGACAAAATATTTTAGAGAAAATTAAAAGAACTTAATTTTATGGAAATTATAAACTTAATAGAGTAATTGTATGTATTCAATCATCTTAGTTATTAGAGCTACCTTATATATATATTCTTTCTAAATTAATAGTATTTTTTTTTGTAAGTTTGGAATTGGTGAGGCCGCATCATGGTGATGTCCAATAATAACACCCAAATAGGGAGAGGAATTGAACCAGTGTCTTAACATCTAAGAGTGCCTTAACAACACATTTGATCACCTATCCAAAACACTGTTTTATATTAATAATTATAATCAAGGGAATTAAATTATTATAATCCTAATTAGGACATGTTAAGTATGTTATTTTGAGCTAGCTAATTGATTGAGAATGAAAAGATGTGATGGAGGTTAGGGTTTCACAAGTTTAATTTTCATTTCATGGCAATTTAGGTGGTCAAAGGTTCTGAAAAAATCCAAATGCTTGCACCATGGCAACAAGAATGGATACATGGTTATCATGTGCTTAAAGTAAGGTTTCATCCACTGTCGAGGAATTGAGGGGATAATTCTCTCGTAGGATGTGTTGTTCAGTTGACCTTCGTGGTCGTTTATGTGTAGATTATCCACTGGTATTACCTTCCTATATCGACATATTCTATTTACCATTTTACTTCTTTGAATTTTTCCATGGGTTTCAATATTTGTGTGTGGTGGATGTTCCTAAAATAATGGGTGCATATTTTAATGGGTCTTCTACTGACCCATGTACCCTTTTCCTTCATCCTGTCTACATGCACAGTTTTTAACACTGTGGGGATGGGGGTGGCTCCGCCTCTTGAATCCCCTCCATGGGTTTCCTATCATGGAGATCCCTTCATTCTACTTCGGATTGTGACTTCCCTTCCTCATAAAATGAACAATTTGAATTCCCCTTTTCAAATTTTTATGAAGCATACCTACAAGAAGTCCTTAGATTTTTGGGTAAGAGAATATCTTATTGTAGCTTCTCTTAAAATACTTATTCATGAAAAATGGGGTCTTATTACACCCTTCCAAAGTTTACAATTTGAAGGGAAGGTTCTGCAAGAACCCTTTAAGCTTAAATATTATAGTAATGTAAAAAATTCAAATATCATATTGAACTTAAAGGTTGCATGTGGGTGCTAATGGAGTGAGAGCCACAAATGCCTCCTCTGTCTCTTTTAAAGAAACATTGCAAAGGAAGTCCTCAAACCCAACATATCATAATCAATATATTCCAAGCCCCTATATTGTAGAACGAATGGAGAAAGCTCCAACTATGGAAGTAAATCTCCCTGAGGTATCTTCCCTTTTCTCTATTATTCAATATAAAGTCGTTATTTGTATATTTAATGGTTTATGGCTAAAAATTAAGCTTTAATTCAGTTGATTTTCTCTTTATCGACTTTGAACTGTGACATATACCTTTTATCAAAGGGTTTTTTCACAGTCCAATTTGAAACACAGAAATTTGGACTATTCTCTTAATGAAGGGCCTTGGTTTTGGGTTAGAGCCGAACGATTCATCACTCCATGCTTCCCCTAGTTCGATGCCAACACTATGGTGGTTACTTCCATGCTGATTTTGGTGAGGCTTCAAAACCTACCCCTTTCATTTTGGCTCATAAAGGCCTTGAATATATAGGAAATACTTTGGGTAAATTAAAAAAAAATAGATATGGAAATAACATAAAATGTTATCTTCACATTTTACATAATATGTGTAGAGATTGATCTAAGAAAAGGGCTTCCAAATCATATAAATTTGAAACAAAGCAACTTCCATTGGTCACAAATCCTTGATTATGAAAACACGACATTCTGATGTCATGTATGTTTTCAAACATGACACCTATATATTTCATGGGCACATGAAAAGAAGAATCCAAAGAAGAAGAGGAGGTATTCTAATAGACCAAAGGTAGGGAAGTAATCAAAACATCATTATTTTGAGGATGAAAAAGAAGATATAAAGGAAATTCATCCAGAAAAAAGAATAAATGAATGAAATGGAACACCAGGGAGAAAAATTAGATGAGGTCACTATGGTTTAGTCATAAACAACCAATATTCAACAAAAAGGATTGGATCCAGAGGCCTCTTTGACATTGGATGGAATTGGGGGCTCAAAAAGATAACATGTGTAAGTTTTTTGTAGATGTTCTATGCTTGATGCAACTTTACTTTTATCCCAAATATCAAAAAAAAAATAATAAACAAGAAAGTAAAATGCTGATACAACGTACCAGTAGATCGACAGAAGACAAGCCAAGAATATACTTAACTTGATTAACAAAATAAATGTGTGTGGTGCGTTACGACGGTCAATAGGATGCTTCAACCAACAAAGTCTCAATACGATTAGCCAACCAGATGTGTCACACAACCCTCTCATACAACTATACCATCAACCCAAAGTCAACGAAAGTCAACGATGTCCCAATCAATGATCAACGCAAAATAGCAGCAGCAAAAAGTCAACACATCCTGGTCAAAGTCAACGGTCAACTTCTATTTCTATCCCAATAAATGCGGACTAGAGAAATCAGAATTTTGAGAAACTTTGGGGTTAGTTTGAACAAGCATTGACTAGAGTCAACATTGGTCAAATCTGTGCTGAAACCTTAGGTCAAAACAGAAATGCCTTTGCTGCAATTTTCCCATGTGTGGAGAATAAGAGACTCCAAGAGATGATCGAACCAATCAGATGCAGAGAGAGAATGTGTGATGAGCGATGAGTGAAAATGACCTCCAACATTGACCTATATATATCGATCAGTGAGGGTGTGTGACAAATCTGCTGGGGCTTCAAGCCTATATTTCAATTCTGGCCGACCTTGCACATAAGTGGAATAAATTCAAAATAAATGTTCTGCTCATCGAAACAAGATGATCTTTAGATTTATCTTGCACCTCTCCGAAAGAGGAGTCCAATAAAAATATTGGCATCTTCATCTGAGCATCATAACATGGATTTTGGACCTAGTTGTCCAAAATTAACACTCCCTCTCAACTAGGGAGAACTCCATCCACCTGTGCCATCCAAACATCGCGTGTCATCCTGTCGTAACTTTCTTTGCTGGCTTCTTTATTTCAGAACAAAAGGGTGAGCCACAAAGACATCACTCTCGGTTGAAAAATTTAACCCAAAGGTCTGAAACCTCTATAGGACTCAAAAGAGTCACATACCAACCCGAAGTTGGTTCACCTGACCCAAATTCAGTTGGAGATCCAAAACCTCACTAGAATTTATCTAGAATCAAGTGGTTGGACACATTCCATCCTATACATAGAGAGTACGACAATCTCTGACTCGTCCATCGGTCTTTGCTATTGGTCTCTAGCTTTTCCCACCTCACTGGCCAAATGAGAGGTACTTCCCATGAGTCTGGGACTCAATGGGTAAGATGCATACGAGGCACATATCATGAGAGGTGAACCAACTCAATATCATAACGGTGGGGTAGAAGCACACTAACAAGGTTCGACAAGCCTAGCCATGTTGTTTCTTATAGCTCTGAGAAGCTATCCCCAAAGCCCCCTAGAGCTCCCAAAGCTCATCGTCCAACATGACCCTCAGCATAGGGTCGTTCCATGATACCAAGATTCTCAAGGAAGGTCAGGAAATTTACCTTCCCCAAGGGCTTTGTGAGAATGTCAACGACCTGCTCATCAGTTCCTATATGATCGAGCCTTACGACGCCTCACTGTACCATATCTCAGATAAAGTGGTACCTGATATCAATATGCTTGGATCGATAGTGGAACACGAGATTGTTGGACAACCGAATCCCACTTTGGTTATCACAGAGTATCACGGTGGTATCTAGCACATGCCCATATAGCTCACTGAAGAGATTTTGCAACCAAACTACTTCACAACAGGCCATACTCGCTGCAATGTATTCAGCCTCAGCTGTGCTCAAAGCCACTGACTTCTACTTCTTTCTCATCCATGGTATCGAAGCAGACCCAAGTGTGAAGCAACATCCAAATGTGCTCTTGCGATCCACCACACTGCCAGCCCAAACAACATCAGTATATTCATGCAGTGTCACGCTCTCGGCAGTGTATCTCAGCCCATGGTTTATCGTGCCCTGACGATATCTCAATAGTTTCTTGGCACCAACCCAGTGAATGTGATGAGGTTCAACCATATGTTGACTCAAAGTGTTCACTGCAAAACATACGTCCAGAGGGGTGTTCACTAAGAACATCAGGGCCCCTACGAGTTGACGATAATCAGCAGGATTTTATAGCATGGGCCTAGCATTATTTCCACTCAACTTCTTAAATTTGAGCTCCACCGGTGTCGACACGGAATTACAATCCACCATTCCAATTCTTTCCAAAATCTTCACAATTTATTTTCCTTGAGAAAGGAAAATATCGCCAGGTCTCCACTAGACCTCCAGGCCTAGGAAGTAATGCATCAGTCCTAGGTCCTTCATCTCGAACTCAACAGCAAGCTCCCTCTTACACTGATGAATGAGAGGGTTAACACATGTGAGGAAGAGGTCGTCCACATTCAACACCAGAATGAGAGGCTTTTCTCTATCAACCTTGAAGCAAAGGTTTGGATCAACATTACTACGAGTGAAGCCTAGCTTCATCAGGTAGCTATCTATCCTCTTGTACCAAGCTCTTGGTGCTTGCTTCAACCCATAGAGGGTTTTCTTCAACCTAAAAACATGGGTGTCTCGATCATGGACTTTGAATCCCAGAGGTTTCTCCACATACACCTCTTCCTTTATCACACCATGCAGAAATGTGGTCTTCACATCCATCTGATGAAGATTTCATCCTTGCATAGCAGCAAGGGCTATGATAGATCAGATGGTGGTATATCGGGCCACATGTGCAAATATATCATCATAGTCTACACCTTCCGTTTGAGAGAAGCCACGGAAAACAAATATTGCTTTGAAATTTTCAGCACAACCAACAGATCCATGCTTGATCTTATAGAGCCATTTCAAGGTGACAACTGTTTTGTCCTTCGATCTCGAAACCACATTTTTGGGTCAATTTACTATTTTAAATTAACGCAAGTATTTAATATCAATCCGAGTTGGTGAACTTAGAAGCATCCCCAAAGTATATGGGTTTCAATCACAGTCAAATTTAGAAGATGAACTATGGATGGTGAGTGAAATGCATATTACAAATATAAGAATTAAATTAATTAACTTCTAAACAATGAATTAAGATATATGGAATAATAATCAAGAGGCTCTATTATTAGAGGTCCTGGTTGTCCTTAATTACCAATTGCATACATCATTAATACCATTGTGAAAACATGAAAGCAGGAAATCTAATACTAAACAATAGGTTAAGATACATGGACTAATAATCAAGAGGCTCTAATCTTAGAGATCTTGGTTGTCCTTAATTACTGATTGCATACATTATTAACGCTATTGTGAAATCATGAAAGAAGGAAATTTAACTAAACAATGAATTAAGATATATGGAATAATAATCAAGAGGATCTAATCTTAGAGGTCCTGATTGTCCTTAATTACTGATTGCATACATCATTAATATCATTGAGAAAACATAAAAGCTAGAAATCTAATTAAAAAATAGGTTAAGATACATGGAATAATAATCAAGAGGCTCTAATCTTAGAGGTTGGGTTGTCCTTAATTACTGATTACATACATCATTAACACTATTAAGAAATCATGAAAGCAGGAAATAAATCTAAGCAAATCAATTACAGCTATGAAAACTACAAAGTGTACTTAGCTCGGTGTGGGGGCCCTTCCACCCTTGCCTTGCACACTGAAAGTAAACTCAGCTACTCAAGACTTCAAGTAATAAATAAAAATGTAGCAACATAAAAATATGGTAGAATAGATCCTCTATTATGTCTTCAAGTCTCCAAGATAATAATAATAATAAGTCATACAAGTTCCAATGCCAAGCCTTTAAAGTGTGAGGCTTAAATAGATGAAATGTTTAACAAAAGAATCTAAAATATCTCAAGCAATCATAAATATCCCTATCCTATCATATCAAGTCGAATTGATATACCATATCCATCATAATCTGGAAAAATCCCATAAAATAAGAGTGTAGACCTAGTTTTTAGGGATCCTCCATAAAGACTAGTCCTATTTGACCACCTTTGACTAAGCCTATTAAAGCTCAATCTGGCTGTACCAACAGGTGTACTGTTACTCCTAGTTCCCGATATTTCTAGAAACATATCCATATCGAGCCCAAGTGTCCTGCACATATGCAAATCATCATGCTATTACGGAAATTTCTGCTGCTGTCCAAACTTGCACTTAAATTTCAATTTTCACAAAAAACATCTAATAATTGAAAAACATAAATTAAATACCTGATTATGCATCTTTAGGTCTATGTGAGGTGAATATGATGGTAAATGGATAGATAATGTAGCAAAATAAAACATATTTATTAAGCAAAAAGAGATCAAAACAAGGCCCAACATCTCCCCCAAACTGAAGTTCAAGCATGCCCTCATGATTGTTGTTTTCTCTTCAACCTCCAGAGTCTTGATGCTGACCCAATCCCTGATCCTGTAACCTCATGATGTGCTGTGTGAAAACTAGAATCCATGTCCTTTCCCTGCTCTTCTTTATAGATGGAAGTTTTGACTTTTTGCTTCTCATACTTAGCTTTCCAGGAGTTTTTCTCATGAAGCCACTTGAAAGCCTGTGTGTAAAGAAGATTGTTTTTATTTCTCATTTTCTCCATCTCATCACCGATCTTCTCATTCTCTTTAACCAATATTTCATTGGTTAGTTTGAAATTTTCATTTTCTTCTCTCAAGTGTCTTTCCATGATCTTGCTTATTTCTAAGTTGTCGGTAAGCTCTTTGAATTTGAAAAGATTCTGATCTTACCCTTTTGAATCTTTAGAAACTGAAACAACTTCCACTTCATTATTTTAAAAGCATGAATATTTATCTAAAGCATCCTCAAAAATTTGTTTTTCCAACCTTTCAAGAACTGCAGTGGGCTGTTTCCTAATAGGAGAAGTTTCCAAGATTTGGACCTCTAGTTCTATTGAATGTTTTTCCTTTTTACTCCTGGGAATAGTCACAAAGGATGTTTCTTTTTCTAATACCATTGCTCCCTGTTGTTTCTTTGCTCTTGTAGATGGATAAAGAGATGTATGTATGATATTTCTTGTTTCTTCTATGGGTTTAGTTTTGTTTTCCTCAATTTGTTCTACAAACCCATTCTCTGCTAGGAAATCCTCCCAAACTATCCCATTAATCTTCAATTGATGATCTACAAGAATTTTAATAAGTCCCTCGTGAATGAATTGAACTTCTTTGGGTTTGGCTTCTGACTTAATTCTTTCTACCATTTTCATCAAACTCCTATAGAAGAAATAAGGCAAATTTATTCTTATGTCTCCCTTTATGTGCTGAAGTATCCTTACATGGTAAAGATGCACCACACTGAATCTAGTATCACAGGTGAAATATTTTTGGATTATTAACACCAATTAATCCCATGGTTCATTAAACCATTCCCTAGGAATACCTTTTGACCTGTCGAAGGAGTCTTTCCTATTTTATCTAGGAAAAAAGTCCACCCTTTGTCTCTAAAATGGAAACCCTTATGATACAATTCTCTTGAAAATGATAAATCTAGTGCTTCAAAAATATATTCAGGACTTAAAGAGATATGCATGTTTCCCACCATGGTTTCATTCTGTGTGAATTTTTTTACAAATTCTTTTATCACTCTCTCATTGTGCCCTCTGAATTTTTGTAAAAACCCTATCAACCCTTACTGATAAAGTTTTTCCATAGTCTCCCTACCCCAGTGTTCTATTTGAAAATCCTTTGGCTCTGCTCTGGAAGCCATTTGTTCTGAAATTACCATTTAATGTGACCATCCCTTGTCATTAATTTCATTTTTCATATAAAAACAAATTAATCACTGAGTGTAACTGTGGTAGTAAGCTCACCTCTATGTTTCACTGTTTTTGACAATCAACCAATTCTCTGTCCCTTTTCTTTTGAAGAATGTATTCTCACTGACATAAAAAAGAAGAAGAAATTGATAGGAAATGTTGCAAAAAAAAACATATTATATGTTTCTAATGTTACATCTTCTATTAATTATTTGTTTTCTTCTTAAAAATCAATCTCCGTTTTTTAAATGAATTAGAAGGTATTCTCTTAAAAGCATCCTCTATTTTGCAAATGATTTGAACTCTGTAAAAAAAGTGATTTTTTTTTTTATAAAAAGTATTTTTTCATTCCTTATTTCATACAAAAATTTCCAAAACACTACATCCAAATTCACTGTACATTCAAAAGAAACTTCAATCATTTGTAAAAGAAAATTCATGGTAAATTGTCTTACTCCATTTCTCTTCAATTCAGTCTTCTGTCAAAACACATAAATTCTGCATTCTATCTTCATAAGCTTGTGTTTTAAATTTGTAGATTGAGTGTGTTTTTAAAAACAATTCACAACTAAACTTAACACTTTCCCTCATGCATTCAAATTGCACTTCTCTATTTTCTGTTTTGCATTAAAATCTAGAGGATGTGTCAATCCTACCTTCTCTTATGCGCTTGCTCCTTTATGACTTCTCTTTGATTTTGTGATCTTATTCAGTTGAACTGGAATTTTTAAATCCATACAAATCCATACAAATCCTCTCTTTTACACACTCATTCAAAAAGAAAATTCGTGACTAACTAATGGCAGAGAATTTGTAAAACTTTGTCAACACAATTTTAAACTATTTGAATGAAAATTTGTTTGCATGACAGGCTTGCAAGTTGAGATAAATACACTCCTTCTTTAACTCAGGGTTTGACTGATTGATACAATCCCAAAATTCATAAACACAACCGGATCTTACCTCTTCTTCAGATAATTCCACTTTCTATTGGATGGCATCGTTGATTTTTTTGGAATTATGACCGTAAATGCTTCTTATTACTCTGATTTCCCTTGCTTACTATATCTCTAGCTTCTCCTTCTGCGTTTTCTCCTCTTGGCCTTCACACTTATCTCTCCTTTGTGTTTTCTTATAGTGGTTACATACAATAGGACGTGCTTGAATACACACTCCTTCTTCCTTACTAAGCCTTTCAATGGAGATGATGGTGACTATCTCCCTCCAGTAATGATCTCTAAGTTTTGAAAATGGCCGAAATGGCTTTCTACAAGAGCAAAAGTGCTTACAACAGAGCAGAAATGGTTTTGTTTTGTTTACATAGTGTTTATATTTTTTGAATTTCTTAAACATTCATTGACTCTTTGACCTAGCATGCATGTTCCTCCTTCGAATGTCGTGCCTGTCCTTTTATATTAATTTCACGTTTCATGTTTATGGTTTGTACATCTGACTGCCTGCAATATTAATCGTGTTCTGCCTGCATGTTATCGTGCTCCATCATTTGGCCTACATGTCATCGTGCTCCATCATTCATGTTCACATCCATGCGTTGCATTTCTCATACCTTGTAAGTGCCATCATTCCCATACTGTGCTTGTATTTATTTATGATTTGTTTTGCATGCCATCATATCCATGCATACTTGTATGTGCCATCATTTCCATTGCATTCATGGTTTATCATTGCACTACCATACCATCACTACCATTGCATTCATGGTTTTGTATTATGTTTGTGTTCACCATTTCATTTTAAATTGCACCATATAATTTTAAAATTTGGTTTTGATTTTTAATTTTTAAAATTGACTAATGCAATAGTCAAGTTTTTAAAATTAATGTAGAATGCTAACCTTTTCTTTATGGTTTTTGTAGGTCTCAAAAATTCTTCTTATGGTTTCAACTTGTGACCTATTGTTTATCATTCTTTTTATTAATAAATACATAGGGTAGGATATGGGTAGTGATATGAAATATTTCAAATGATAATATATGGATAAATGATAAAATGGGGGTAGGGAATATGAAATGTGGGTAAAAGATGGAAACTAATGTAATGTAGGTAAAAGATGCATTAACTAGTATTTAAATTAGTTTATCAATCCTACACTATTTTTGAAAAATATGAAAATTTAAGAGCAAAAAAATTTACTCACTGTACAAATGTACTCCCTCGTCAACATTTGATGATGATCGACATTGATGATGGTCGACAATGTTTTTGAAATTTCTTCTAGTCTTGATAGGATTTTTATTTCTTTTTGCATCTGATTTTATTTTGAATAATTATCATTCAGGTACATGTTGACATCTGCTATGGAATTTTCAGGTCCCTACTGATACATTAAATTTTCAGGTCCATTTTCTAGAAAAATGATATTAAGGTCCCTTTCTGGCGTAATGATATTAAGGTCCCTTTCTGGCGTAATGATATTCAGGTCCCTTTGTGACATAATAATGTTCAGATCCCTTTCTGGCGTAATTTTGCAATAGTGTTCCATAATTGAGAATTTATTTTGTCGCATTCAGCTGCTGAAAACTATTTTCGTAGTTTTTTTTATTTCATGCCTTCCCCCAAACTGATATTCTGACTTGTCCTCAAGTTTGAAAATTTTTGAGGCTAAATCTGCAAAAGTGAAACTAAAGTGAGTGGAAAATAGAATTCAGATTGGCCAAACAAGTTGGTTTTCCAATGGGAATTCAAGTTTGTATTGTGCTAGTTTCCTGGATTTTCACAACCAAACATTTTATTTTATTTTAATTTTTTAATTTTAATTATTATTATTATTATTAACTTTTTTTTTTTAAATTCTTATGGATCTTATAATGGAGTTTTGAAAAGCATATTAATATGTTATCCCAGTATTTCCAGATCAGAATCCATGGATATTTTTCTTAGAAAATCCTCTTTGTCTATAGGCTTATGATAAATTTTTAGCCTACGTCCATTGACCACAAACGATACAGATGATTCATCAATTGTTTTGATTTTGACCGCTTCATTATTGAAGATTTCTTCAATCTAATATGGCCCAAGCCAATGAGTTGTAAATTTGGCTTTGAAATCTTTGATTTTGGAATCGAACAAGATTGCCCAATCTCCTTTCTGAAAGACTTTATTTTTGATAAATCGATCATGCCATTTAATCCATTGTTCTTGGACTATAGTATGTTCAACTGCTTCTTGTCAAATTTCATCTAGTTTTTTTAACTGCATAATCCTTTCTTGTTGTGCTTGCGACAAGTCCATCCTTAACTTTGTTGCTAGCTTGTTTGTTTGTATTTGAAATTCAATTGGTAATATAAATTCTTTTCCATATACTAACTGATATGGACTAAAACCAGTAGTATTTTTCCAAGTTATTCTATATGCCCATAATGCATCTTTCAATTTATCTGACCAATATTTTATGTTCATGTTCATTGTTTTTGTCATAATACTTTCCAAAACTTTGTTTGTAGATTCCACTTTTCCATTTTCTTGAGGATGATATGGAGTGGATTTTTTGTGTTTGATTTGGAAATTATTTGTAATTTCTTGAACAAGTTTTGATGTAAATTGTGCACCTTGATCAGTCACTATTTGTCTAGGAACTCGTACCTAACAAATATTTCTTTATATAGAAAAGATGTAACTGTTTCTTTTGTTGCCCGTACTACTGCCTTGGTCTCCACCCATTTAGTCACATAATCTGTACATACAAGAATGCATTTCTTTCCATTGGATGGAGGATTGATTGGTCCCACGAAATCTAAAGCCCACTGTTCAAAATTTTCAATAAGTACTTGTGGCTTTAATGGAATTTGATCAGATGCCACTGGTTTACAAATTCTTTGGCAGCTGTCACACCTTTTGACATAATTTCTGGAGTCCATGAATATAGATGGCCAATAGTAGCCAAGCGTCAGTACTTTGTATGCCGTCCTTTTCTCTACAAAATGGCCACCACATGGTTCATCATGACAAGCTTTCAAAATTTCTATTATTTCATCCTTTCTTACACATTTTCTAATAATTATATTAGCACCAATGTAACATAGATCTCCATTGATCCAGCTATATCTGGCACTATCTTTAATTATTCTTCGTTTTTGTTTACTTGTGTAATGAGATGGTAAGATATCAGATGATAAATAATTAGCTATATCTGTGAACCAAGGGGTCTTGACATTTATAGCAAATAAATGTTCATCTAGAAAATTGTCTGATACTAGATTAGGATCGCCAGGTAAATTTAATCTTGACAAAAAGTCAGCAACTTGGTTATCTTTTCCTGGTTGATCTTGCACAGTAATATTAAACTCTTACATCAATAACAAACATCGATTTATTCTGCTATTTGTAATAGATTTGTTCATTAAATATTTTATAGCAGAATGATCTGTATGAGTATAAACTTGATAACCTGTTATATAATGTCGAAATTTATTTATTGCATGTACAACAGCTAAAATTTCTTTCTCTGTCACAGTATAATTCAATCCTGCTGATGTTAAGTTTTTACTGATGAAATATATAGCGTAATTGAATTGATTCTCTTTTTGTCCAAGTGATGCTCCAATATCTGTATCAGATGCAATAGTTGAAATATGAAATGGAAAAGACCAATTGGGTCCTCGAAGAATGGGTGCAATTGATAAATTGTGTTTTAATTTTTCAAATGCATATTGAAATTTATTAGTCCACTGGAATTCTACATCTTTTGAAAGTAACTTGAATAATGGTAAAACTATTTCACTGAAATTTTGAATAAATCTCCTATAATAGCCTGCATAACCCAAGAAACTTCTAACCTCTTTTTGTCTTGTAGGTGGTGTTAAATCCACAATGACCTAAATTTTTGTTGGGTCCACCTTAATTCCCGAAGAAGAAATATGGTGTCCAACACTATACCCTCAGTTAACATCATAAAACATTTTTCATTGCTGAGTGATAAGTTTGTCTCAATGCATCTTTTTAATACTTTTTCAAGATTATTTAAACAATCATCATATGTTTTACCATACACGGTATAAAAAATCATCCATGTAAACTTCCAAACACTCATGAATCAAAAAATCATCCATGTAAACTTCCAAACACTCATGAATCAAATCAGCGAAAATATCAAGAACTGCTCCTTGAAAGGTAGTAGGTGCATTACATAAATTGCAGGGTAATACATTATATGCATATGTTCCCTAAGGGCATGTGAATGTTGTCTTATCTTGATCTTCTAATGCTATTTTTATCTCATTATATCCACTAAATCCATCTAGAAAGGAGAAAAATTTCTTTCCTGCTAATGAATCTAACACTTGATCAATAAATGGTAAAGGAAAATGATATTTTAATGTAGCTTTGTTAAGCTCACGATTATCAACACAAATTCTCCACTTCCCATTTTTCTTAGGTACCACAACTAATGGTGAAACCCATTGACTATCGGAAATAGGATAGATAAATCTTACCTATAATAGTTTATGTAATTCCTCTTTCACTATTTCTTTCATCATGGATTCATTCATGTTTTTGGTTGCCTAACAGGTTTGATTTCATTATCAGTATAAATGTGATGTATGCATGTTTTTGGATGAATTACAGGCACGTATTTATAATCCTAGGCAAAAGCTTTCGAATACTTTTGCAATAATGTTATCAGGTTTTCCTCTTGTGACGATTGTAAATTGTTACCAATATTCAAATGTCTTTGAGGACTAATTTCAATGATTTTGCTATTTGAATTGGTAATTGAATTTACAGGAAAAATACTTTCAAATGTGTTTTGCAATGATTGCATTGTGCAATTTTCCTGAAAGCATTCATTTAGAAGATAACTAGCAGCTTCATATTGAGTCACCCTAAGCTGCTCTGAAATATTTGGTTCTGAGATGAATAGATCTAATAAGTCCTCATTTTCTTCCTCCTCTCTGAAATTATAAACTTGATTAAGACTAAGAACATGTTTAGATATTTTTTCTACATCTTCTTCAAGTAATGAATATATAGAAGGAGATTGAGCAGGAGGATATAATGTGACATGCTTCCATTCATCTCCATGTGCAATAATCATGCTTCCTAATATGCATCCAATGTAAGCATCTACAGTGGCAAACCAGGGTCGGCCTAAAACTAAGGGATGCCCTCCCAAGTTTGTTTTTGGTTTCAAAATAAAAAAATCTACAGGATATTCCCAAGAATCCAGTGAGACAATGATATCCTCTAGTATACCTTCTAGAACAACCTTGGATCTGTCTACAAGTTCTAAAACTGTAGTAGTAGGTCTAATGTTGTTCAGATTCAATTGTTTCATAGTCTTTGTTGTCATAACATTGATAACTACTCCCAAATCTATTAAAGTGTTTGGTACTAAAAATTTGTTAATTCAAATAGTAACCATAGGAATTCCTGGATCAACATATTTTTCAATAGCCGCATTCTTAGACATGAGAGATGAAAGACTTTCAATTACCTGGATTGTTGGTGGATCATTCTTTCTTCTACTAGATTTCTTTATGAATAATTCCTTTATTGTTTTTTGCGTATATTGGAATGAATTTAATTTCCTGCAATAAAGGAATTTTAACATATGTGTTTTTTAATTCATCTAAAATACTAAATTCAGGGAGAGATATTGGAATGTTCTATTGTATAAGTCTCTCCGGATATGGTGGAGTTTGTTGCATGATGGCTTTACCTTTTTGAATTTGTTTTTCTAGTTGATATTGTTCATTTTGTTATCCTTGTTCTATTTTCTCTTCAATTATTGGAGGAGAACCTTTTTGGAGTACCTTCCCAAACCTTAGATGAACATCCTCTATAGGAAGAATTGAATATATAGGATAATATGTTGCCTCTTCCACATGATATGCTGGTCTATCCACCTTACTTCTTGGATTAGCTACTGGCTGAGCTGGTAATTGTGTTGGTCTATGAGGTTGTTGGTTAGTTGGAAGCTGAAGTTGCTGTGGTTGATTTAGCATTGTTGGATTTAGATATGGCATGGGTTGTTGTTGTTGGAATTGTTGATATTGAGGAAATGAATGTGGAGGATATGGCTATTGATATTGATACTGTTAGTTATACATTTGTTGTGGAGGTTGGTTTCCATAACCATATCCCCTCCAACCTTGTGAAGGTTGGTTTTGATATTGTTGTGGTGGCCAAGCCTGCCATGGCATTGGTGTATTCCATGTATTTTGAGGATATTCAAAGTTTTGTTGAGGGAATTGTTGAGGCATTATTGGCTTTCAAGGTCTTTTTGGTGCCATATAGTAGAGGGAATCTACTCCTTGTACTTCTTCCGCTTGCAATTCTTTTAACTTTGGACATTTCTCTGTTGTATGATTTTCTATGAATAGTCCACATACTTGTATATTTTTCAAAGGACATTCTTTGAGTGGATGTTTTTGTCTACACTTTGGACACAAAATTGCTAAGGCTTCATCTTGCTCTTCTTTTCTCTTCTTAGCTTTTAAAATATCAGCTTGTGTACCCAAAGTGCTTAAGAGATATGTTTTAAAATTCTCTAACAGGCTTCCTATCTCTTCTCTTCTTACTTCACTTGCTATAGGTTTGGAAGATTTTGATGAAATATCTCTTTTCCCACTCTTAGCTCTCCCTCTAGAGTATTTTTGACATAATTTAGAAATTTCTTCAAATGGTAAATTAGAAATATCTCCTTTTCCCATTACATTAAGAATATATAAATACTCATCTCTAATACCCTTTATAAAAATAGTGCGGATAGTATCTGGACTAAGAGAATGATGTTTGGATTTTTGCAAATTATACAAGAATCTTTCCAAATATTCTTCCAAACTTTCATCTTCTTGTTGGGACATTATGAAAATGTCTTCTTTCGAGTCTCTAGCCCTGCAGTAAGCTTGATACTTTTTAAGAAATATTTTTTTCATGTCTTCCTAAGAAGTTATAGTGTGTTCTCCTAATCCCATAAACCATTTTAAGGCTACAACTTTTAAAGTAGCACGAAAAATTCGAATTTTGTGTGTATCATCAGTATATCCATATGTTCTACACAAGATATCAAACTCAAACATAAATGCATTAGGATCTTCTGTTGACATTCCATAGAAATTTGGCAATACAGATGGTGGAATATTTTTCATTTTTATTTCTTCTCCTAGTATTGCTCTCGCATCTAAAATAGGAAAGCCAAAAGTAGTTTCTTTATCATTATTATCTTCTTGCTCACTTTCTTGTGTTTTTTGGCTTTCTCTTCTTTCTTCTTCCCCTATCTTTCGAAGTGCTTTTGTTCTTCTATCTTCTTCAGCCTTTCTTTCCACTTCAATTCTTCTTTCTTCTTCTCTTTGTCTTCTCCATTCCCTTTGTTGTCTTTCATATTCTAATCCTTTTTCAGGAGTCATGTTTATTCTAGTTGATCCTTCTCCCTCTTCAACCATTTATTTTCAGATATTTGTAGTGTTTCAATAAGTTTATTTTGTACTACTACAATTTTCTCAAGGACAGGTTGTTCTAGTTGTTCGACAGTTTTTTTTGGTGTTTCTTTTTGTTTCCAAACAGAAGGAGGTTCTTTAGGCGATTACTTTCTCTTTACCTCATAAGCTAACAAAATTTGTCTTTCAACTAAAGTTAATCTCTGTCCTGAGCTCTATTTCTCCTCTAACTCTTCTATAGTAGGTTTTCCAGCAACTGGTGTTATTAATCCTATGGATGAATGTGTTGTTGGGGGGTTTTGTATCACAACCACTTTTTGATTCTATTCCCATACAAGAACATTAATTAAAATGAAAACTATGTTTTTGTTGTTTTAAGATTTATGTTTTTTTTTAACTTTATCTTCCGATTTCAATTGCTTAAATATGCTTCCTACAATCTTAGCCAAAAGTTGGGTCAATTTACCATTGCAAACAAACGCAAAGCATTTAATATCAACGTCAGGAACTTAGATTCATCCCCAAAGTATATGGGTTTCCACCACAAATATTTAGAAGATGAGCTATTGATGGTTAGGAAATGAATATTATAAATATTAAAACTAACTTAATTAATTTCTAAACAATGGATTAAGATATATGAAATAACAATCAAGAGGCTTCATGTTCAAGAGAGATCCTCGTCTCCATCATCGGTTGCAATTACATCATCAATACCATTGTGAAAACATGAAAGCAGTGAAACTAACACCAAATAATAGATTAAGATATATGAAATAATAATCAAGAGACTATATGTTCGTAGATCTCGTTGTCCCGACACTATTGGTTTCATTATATCTTTTAACACTATTGGTGGAAAACAAGGAAAGAAAGAAATTCCGTAATACCAAACAGCTGATTAAGATATATGAAATAACAATCAAGAGGTTTCTATGTTCGTAGATTCCGGTTGTTCTTAATTATCGGTTTCATTATATCATCAATACCATCACAGAAAACATGAAAACAGTGAAATCTAACACTAAACAATGGATTAACATATATGAAATAATAATAAAGAGGCCTTCTATGTTCGCAGATCCTCGTTGTCTTTAATTAATGATGAATATATCATCAATACTATTGTAAAACATGAAAAAGCACAACAATAAATTCAAGTAAATTAGTTCGACAACTACAACTTTGAAAACCAAGAAGTGCACTTAGCCACAGGGGGGCTCTTCCACCCCTTGCCTTGCGACCGTGTTGTGTAACCGGCCTACTCAAGACTTCAAGAAATCAATCAGCATGTAGTAGCATCAAAATATGATAGAACAGACCTATTATGTCTTTCAAGTCTCAAAGATGATACTAATAAGTCATACAAGTTTCCAATGTCAAAGCTTTCAAAAGGTGAGGCTTAAACAGATGAAATATCTAACAAACTGATTTGAAATGTCCAAGTAATCATAAACATTCATATTCCATCATATCAAGTCAAAAACCATTCATCATATCCACTGCAATGTGAACTCTACAAATAAGAGTGTTGACCTAGTTTCTTAGATTCTTCTATAGACTGGGTTCTGCTTGACCGCTTTGAATAAGCTTTCCTATTAGGTTTCAATTCGACCGTACTAATAGGTGTAATCATATTTCGAGCTCTTGAGATTTCTAGAAACATATCCAGCCCTGGGCTTCATGTCTCTGTTACATATGCAAACTATCATGCTATTACGTAATTTTCTATCGTTGTCCAAAATTGCACTTAAATTCCAATTTTCACAAAAACATCTAATAATTGAAAAACATAAATTAAATACCTCCGTATACGCATCTTTAGGTCTATGAAGTGAATATTATGGTAAATGTATGGATAATGTAGCAAAATAAAAATGTATTTTCAAGAAAAAAGAGATAAAAAAACAAGACCCAAATAACCTCGTTGTCCTTGCAATAAACTCACCATGGTATTTTTCGTACGCAAATGTGAAAACCAATTTATCTTAAAATATTGGAATAATAAGGACTAGATCTTGAGTGAGGGCTGAGCTATATTCTTCAAATGATTTTCTTGGCTTCAAATACTCACCTAATATCATCATCTTTCTTCAAATTCTTTAATGTCCTTGACAAATTCTCGCAAAGTTCCCGGGATGAAATCCTTCTGGTTAAAGTTTACTTTCCTTAATAAAACGCAATGAATTTATTTTTCCTTGGTAGTTATATCTTCTAACACATTTAACCTATTTGGACCGTTATTTATCCCATCCTTTGATAATATGTCCAAACAATTTTCCGTGTTGTATAAAACACCTTTAGTAAGCAGAGACATCAAATCTTCACATCTATGAATTTTCAAAATGCTTCAAAATGATCTTCCCTCCTTCTTGAAAAATACATTTATGTCATCTAAGTAGACCATAACTGATGATATTTCTCCTCATCAAAGGCAATGTCTAGCTTCCCCTTGAACAGTTGCTCTGTATTCATCAAACCAAAATGCATCTTACATATGAATGTTCCCCATGGTGTGTTAAAGTTGTGCTTCGATCTTCCGCATGCACAAATATCTAATTGTAACCTAAAAATCCATTCAGCTGACATCCTTGAGAGCCAACATTCTACAAAATCGATCTATCTTGGGAAGAGGAAGCTTTCCTTCAAGGAAGTTTTCAAGTTCTCTAAACGACAGATTCCCGATCTTCCACTCTTCTTTCCGACTAGCACCGTATTATCAAGCCATTTAAAATCTTACAGAACAATGATTTTTCATCAAAAAGTTTCTTAACTCTTCCTTGAATTTATATGAGAAATGGGTTAATCCTTCTCACCTCTATTTTAAAGGCTTTCTGTCTTTTCGATAGAATAGTATGTTGTATAATACTAGGTCATAATTTTTCACATCGACATAAATCCATGCTAAAACATCAATTAATCTCTCTTCATCATCTCAACATATTTTTGCCTCATCTCCATAGAAAGAAACTTGGAAATTCTTTATCACCTTAGGCGTTGTCGTTATACCAAGATTACAAGTTTCTACCTCTCATCAATGTCACCGCATCCTAGGATATTTAGAAACATTTTGTTTTTGATCAAAAAAGTTTTCATGAATACATCTTTGTATATAATTATATTCTTAGCTGTATGTGTCCTTAACTGACCTTAGTTTCAAAGTAAACATGTTTTTTGTTAATTCACTTGTGTGTTTTCAAATTCTCCTTTAACTTACGAAATTTCCAACTTGTCAGCTATCTTCAAACACTTTTCCAATGACGATATTATTTTGTTATTAGGCCCAGCGTACTTAATTTCATACTTCTCAAAGAACGAGATGACAAAATAAACTTCAGTAAATAGCCAGAGAATCATCTGCTGAGTTTTCTGATTTCAGTTTTCATAATAATGTACATTTTTGAAAATTTTCAAGAATTTCCACACCGTATTTCTCATAAGTTTCCTATCCTTACATCTCTTAGTTTAGTAGTACCTTCAACTTGTTTGATTACCAACTCAGACCCACAACCGATATCTTTTGGCACTCAATCTTTTCTGAAATTTTCAACCCAAAAACAAAGACTCATATTCAGCCATTATTGGTACAATCAAATTTAAGTTTGCGTTAAATAAGACTTACTTAATTACTGTGGAGAAGTGATCCAAATTCTTGCTCCAACTCTTTCTTTTCCGAAACAGTATCCATCGTGTCGAGAAGCCACTGCATTCGCTTTCTTCTACAATTTCTTGATTTTCAACTTGTTGATTTTCTATTTTCTTCACTTTCTCGTTTCACCGCCTAGTTTAACAGCAAAGAATTGTTGATCCTAATTTAGTTTCAACAAAGACAACTGTAGCAATTTTTGAGGTTTATCTCGTTTCTTACGATGTAGGCCATCCTACTTCTCCTTGTACAACCTTTTTCCGCTCACCAAAAAAAAAAGAATGATAGCATATTTCAAGTCTATTCACATGGTGCTTCTGATTTTTTCGCCCAAGATTCAGACAAGACACAAACTTGGGGAGTGAATATCCGCCACCACATAATGTCTATTACCGTTGTCTTACAGTACTCAACAACTTCAACAAAAACATCTTTGATCACCTGCGTATTGACCCTTTTTAATGAAGAAATAGACTGTATGGCTCAGTGATCTTAAACCTATCCTCTGATAATCACCTTACGTAAAGGCGAGGCTTCTTAATCCAACATGGCATCAGCAAGTTCACATCACGGATACCAAGGCCGAGCATAAAGAGAGGCATTTCTTCATTCTACTCATCTTCCGCGACTCCTGGTCCTAGGTATATGGCAGGATGGCCCTGGCATATTGAAGGATATCCAAGCTCCCGAATGAGAATTCAACATCTTCACAATTTTTTTCTAGACTCAATTTACCTTAAGGATTTCTTCAAACAGATGGTGAACTTTGACCCTGGAGATTCTATTTTCTAAACTAAAAATAGAAGTGAGCTTTTCATTTTTTTAGTAGGAGGTGGAAGTGGTGGTCTTTTTGGCTCATCCACTTTAGAGCATCCTTTGGGTCGAGCTTATTTACAGGTGATGAGAAATTTATGTTTCTAAGATTGCATTGCTTCTCCGTATCTCAAATATAAAGATGTCGATAACCCTTAAGATAATTAGATTTTCCTCATCTTTATCTAAATCATGACTAGACTTATCATTTCCTTCTTGTCAAAAACATCCCGTACATGTTTTCATCTAGATAGTGGATAGTATCTTCAAATGTCAGAAACTGAGTTTCTTCTTCATCAATCAAATCAATAAAGGGGGCCCCACTTGAGGTCGTGCTGATTTATGTTTTCTTTGTCTTTTTTGATTCCGCAGGCTCTGGCGGTGGGTTTTTGTCTGTGGACTGCGTGCTGAAAAGGTGATAAAAGAAGGCTGTTCCAAGGAAATCTCTATCCATGAGCTTCATGTCTTCAATATAGATTCAAACTTATCATCTAAGGAGGAGTGGGCTTTTCTTATTATAGTTTTGTTTTACCCATCACAGACTCTCTAGCTGCTATCATATTCACTTCTACCTTCACAACATCATTCGCATTTAGAGAATAGTGCACCCTTTCCCTAAGCAGAGAAATCATAATCAAATGCCCTCCGCATACGTAACTGACAATTTCGGGGGGAGTTTTTAAGATGAGAATGTATAGAGTTGCATACCTTTGTTGAAAACTCTTAGATAATTATTGACAGATTCATCAGGCTCTTTAAAATTTTGTATTCTATCGTGTTCAACTGACGCCCTATTCCCCCATTTTTCGAAAACTATCTTCAAAATGATTCCAATCACAAGCTCAATGGAGCTAGACTTTAAACCATTTTCCACTCCTCACCAAATAAAACTTTGAGAAAATAGTATCATTTTAACATCTTCATGGTCTACTTCCTCTCCGTCAATTAAATCATTGAAATCGTATCCACATGTTCCTTAGATGTTATTTCTTCTTCACTCCTCCCAAGTTTTAACTATAGTTGAGTATTTACCAGAGGGCATGAAGAATAGCCGGGAGGACAAGGGAGCACATTCGCCGTGGAACAAAGAGGAGGTTGAGGTGAACAATTCCATCCACAATGACAGTGGGCCCAGTATTTCTTTGGAGGAACAACAGGACAAGATGAGCTATTAGGGAGGGTGGTATAGTTGGTCTTTACACCACAGTGTGACAAATGAACTTCAGCCTGTGAAAAGGTATACCAGATTTTTCTTTTCAAAAATAATTCAAATGATCAAAAATATTTTAACCTTTTCAAATACTCTCTAACAACAAACGATATAACTATTTCCTGTTATTTTTTATTTTTCTTTTTTGGATACTAGGGATGAGGTATCAATACCAGTCTTTGGGCAGTTCATAATTATCTCGCTAATTAATTTTCACTCTTAGAACTAAATAAAACTTCTTGAATTTTATCATCATATTTCCTCTCCTTTATCTTTCAAGAATCCTAACACCCCGCAGGACAAAGCTCTTGAGGATGAATACTTGACCTTGAAGAGCCGCTAATGCTTCTTAATCTTTCTTCCGTATTGAATATCCGGTCGGCAGGTGGGTTAGGATTCAGATTTCTCCATGCATATCTTCTTCTCAAGCCACCTTGCTAATGAAAATTTTTAGTGGAGTTACCGTGTCAGTAGTTTTTATGTACCTTCAGGTAATTCTTGACCCCTACTACCTAAGAGTTCGGCTTTCACTGCTTATGTCAAAATCTTTAGGGAACATGTTCTATTTCTAATTGGGCACTGCAAATGTTGTCACCAAATTTATTCTCGATAAGTCGTCATCAATCAAATTAATTTTAATTCCTTTCAAAACGTACTTTGACTCAAGATTAGCTCTTCAGTTTGAGGGTTTCTAGGTAATTTATGATTTTCAAATGGAAATTAGATGGATAACTCTACAATCGCAATTTCTGATTTGATTGGATTACAGTATTGAAAATGCAAGGACTTGATACCATTAACATATAATAATATTAGTAACCCTAAAGAAATTATTTCTTCTTACAGGAAACCTAGTAGGCAATGAAGTGCTCAAATGAAAATGATATACTCAACAAGGTGAAGAAAATATAGCTTAACCTAAAGGAAGCCGCAGCATGTTACCAAGAGTTTTGAGTATCGATATCAAAATAATTGGAAATTATTAAACATGGAAAAAGTTATGGTAACATATAACACATTAAACACCTCCTTTGAATCTTGTGTAAAAGGTAGAGTCATCGTATATTATCGAAAACTAAAAACTAATAATAATATAGCGATCGCGTCAAATATTCTCCAACATAGTGATATTCGATTGCCTATAAATAGACCTTTTAAATTCTTACAGGGATGATCACCGAACTTTAACTTCCGACAATTAACACAATTAAAAACTACTTTCTGGAACAAAGAAAAATATAGTTGGGGGTCCTCAAAGATCATATTCTATAGGACCTAGTTACATTCATTACAAATACCAACTAAAAGGAGGCATAATTACATCATGTTGTTAGTTGCTTGAATGGCATTATCTTATCAAAATAAATAAATTTCTTATTAAAGACATAAAACACCACCCTATTTTAAGGAACAAGACATGGCGCTTGAATTTAATAAATCGTTGAGCCTAGGAGCTAGCATTCACTATATGGATGATAAGGAACGCTTTTTCACCTTACATCGTAGATTTATGTTGTTTTGTCACTTTCTGAAATCTTCTTGTTGTGTTAAAACCATTTTATAAACAAAATAACATGAAAACTAACATACCCGGACTTGAAATCTTCTCAAATCTCAATCCCGAATTCAGAATTGTATCCACGCACTTCACAAACCTTTTATATTTTGTTACAATAATATGATTTGGCGGCATGCCAAGGAGGTGACGGGAGGGTCATGACCGCGTAAATATCACACATTTAAATTTAGCATTGTTATAGTGTACAGACGAAACTTTAAACACGCAAGTGCCACGCGAGGGAGGGGGATGACAGACGTATACGGAAGAAGGGACCAGACCGTAGTGACATATAAATTTTTATCTTTTATTATAAGTCACAAGAATTTACAATTTGTGATGTGCGTGGAAGAGGACCCAACGTTATGGTGGAGTTTTTACATCCAGAAAGAAGAAGTACAAGCAGGAAGCGATGATACATCATGATACACAAATTATCATAACCGCTATGAAGTGGGGCGTAATCATCGTAGGTGGGTTTAATTTATCGTAACGAAAATTTAAAATAAACAGACTACGTAAGCGCTCACAAGGTAATAGCTACATGCGATGATACGAACCCATCATCGCATTGTTTATGGCCTAGTTCATGATACGAAAATATAAGATCCGTGAAATGCGACTAGGGGCCCCACTTTAATCGCGACGAGGAATGAAAATCAATGAAAATGGTGAAAGGTGTATGCAAGAAAAAAGTGGAAAGGGGGGAAAAGCAGTAAGTTTAATAATTTTCAATGGAAAAATGAAATGAAAGGGAAGCATGGTGGGTATAATGGTCCTACTTCATCATATTTTTTTTTCCTTCAAAGGTTTGTAGGCGATGGTAATGTAAAATGATTTTTTGATCATTCATGGGAAAAATGATTTTAACGTAAGCGTAATTATAATAATGAGGTTGAATGATACAAGTGGATGGGTGGATGCAACAACACCAATTCCAATAAAAACTCATCAATGAAATTGTTTAAAATTATGAGTGATAATATTTATCAACCAGAGAGGATCACATTTATGCCTTCTATTTCAGTCAGGTTTTATACCAATCAGGTGAATTGTATTTATATTCCAAATGGCACGCACTAGTATTTATGGCTCTATTCCATGGCTCATCGGCGTTTCCCCGTGGCACACCAACATTTGTGGCTCGTAATATATGGACAATGCAAGTGATTACTTGGAGATATGAACAGAAAACAATATGATGTGTGACTTAGAGGTATGAATAATGATTCAAAATGATAGCTACTGAAGGCACGGTAACTCGAATTGTATGATAGTGTTTTTAAGCAATGAAGTATAACTATGACTTGGAGATGCCTATGATAAAAGAAATATAGCAGTTTTTCTTTGTTCATATGTATATATATATATATATATTCATCGTATGTATGAAAATTTAAATATTAAAACCGTTATTAGTGTTAAATCATATTAGTGGTTTTATGAACATGAGTAATTAATCAACATGATAGTGAGTTAGTGTTCTATGACAGTGACTTAATCTATTTGATACCATTTAGAGTTATGGCATTGAATTTGACATAATAACCTTTAACATATAACCTAGTATGACAATGACGTTGAATAATTCTAACCTTATATGATTATGAAATGAAATCGTTGTATAAAAAATTATTTATATATATGCAGTGATTCTTCTCAATAATGAATTTGATGTGTAAACAATGCCTTTGACATGACAATGATTACGTGATTTTATGGCAATCACGTTTGATAAGAATTGCTATTATAGTGATTCGAAAATAACCTTGATGTATGACCTTAATATGGGAAGCGCAGAATTTGGTGAATAATATGTTCATAAAAGTGATGATAATTATGGATGGTAGAATTATTACAGTGATTATGATTCAAGAGGATGTTGTGATAGTGATGGAAGAACTCTATGACAAAATAAAGGAATTGATGTATATTGTGCTCTTATGAGGTATGATATGGTTTTTTGTTGGACCTGTGGACCTAGGGTCGTAACGGATTGATAATGATGTCTCATGATATTTTCTACTTTGTATATCAAAGTTGAACACTTGATGAACATATAACAGAAGAACAATCAAGCGTTTTTACCCTTTCGGGTTTTTCCTGCCTTCCCATCTAAATATCGTGCCTATTGTGCATGTTTTTCTTACGTTGTTATTAATTGTTTTGTTGCTTTATTACGTTATTGTTTTCTCTATAAGTTCTAAATATGATATGATATTACGGGGTGAATGTTATATGAAAAATTTTTAAAATTTTAAAATATTTTAATAATCTATAGCAAAGAATAATCCAAATTTCAAAAAAATCATTACAGAAGGCTCAATATCTATAGGATGAAATATGACTTGTGCCTTTGATCTTGCTCCATCCTCCTAATTCTTCTGTGCTTTCTTGTTAGCTGTCTATTTTGCATATTTATTCTTCTACAAGCTTCCTTCCTTTTTTCTTATTCTTGTTTTCTTTTAGCTTCTTCCTTAATTCTTAAATTCTTCTTTCCTATTTCCTCGCCTCCTATTCTTGCTTTTTCTTCTTCCCCACTATTTCCTTTTCTCCTCCACTTGCTTTTTCCTTTTCTTCATCTTTATTCTTTTTCACTTCCTTTTTCTTTGATTTCTTGTTTGCTTTTTAGCTTTTTCTATCTTTCTTCTTTGTTGCATTCTCCTTTTCTTTCTTCCTGCAGATTTATTTTTCATAGGTATATTTTTCTTTGAGATCCCCCTAGTTTGTAGCTTTAGAATTACTTCCAGTAGGTCGGGAATCATCACCCTCTTGTGAATCTAAGGCTTTTGTATTCTCAAAATTCTCTGAAACATTATTCTTCCTCATCGATGTCATGTGTGTAAGGCTCGTATTTTAGCTGCTTACAATGATCCGATGTACGTTCCTCAAAATCATATCTATGAAAAATTAGCTCACTAAAACCTGTGTTGTTCCAATCACTAACCTTCATTTTTCTTCTTCATAACTTCTAACATAGTATGTGCTCACGAATATTTGTAGGCAATGCAATGCCTTATTTGAAGTTTATTTTTCCAAGGGGAATTCAAAGTGATAGTTAATATTAAATATATTCACTTTATATTATTTCATATTCATATTGACTGCGTAAAAATACATATAATAATTTTCCAATAATGGATACAGGGACATAAAGAGAGAGCCAATTAAGAACACGGGCATTTACCCTTTGAAACCTACATGGGAGAAAATCAAAAAATGTTTCAGAAAATTTTCAGTGAAACAAGAGACACTCCTGTATCATCTATTTAACCACAAGGCCAAACTTAAAAACAAAGAAAATTCTGGTCAAACCCAGTCCAACTACCTTCTAGTCAATCGACATCCATTCCTTAACGAACTCTCGGTTCCAGATATACATACTAGGAATACCTCTTGGCTTCATGATATCCCCAGAGAAACCCTACCGCTTTCACTTTCATAGAGTTTAGATATTTTTCTCTTCCACAAATATTTAGATATGTTTTTTTATCACAGATTCGCCTCTAATACTCAGCTTCGTATTCTTCCTTCATTCATTTCGTATTCATCTTCTTCATGCTCCTCATATTTGATGTCTTTCACATCACATAGCGATAAATTCAAGCCTGCTCTGGTAAATTTTGAGTTTTTTGTTTGAGAAGAAGATGAAATGATTGTATATACTCATATTGTGATATCAAATGGGTACTCTTCACCAAGCAAGCGTCTGTTGAATAGGAGGAGGGCTAATTGGCTTTTCTTGGAAGAAAATTCAATTTTCAAATTTTGGAATATTCCTTTTCTAAAAGGAAAGGAATAATACAGTTTTAAAATTTTCTCTTTTGAAATAGCATGAAGAACATGCTTATATTTATCATTAAAAATATGCTTATGGGTTAAAATATTAATTATAAAAGATCACCCATATATACAAAATTCGCACCTCATCCGAGCTGGGAGGTATTCATAATGACTATCTATTTATTCTACATCGACAAATTTCTCTAGGAAAAGGTTATAACAATTACATAATTAGCATCAATATCATCCAATTACCACATTATGTCTAGCAACTATATGTTAAATCAACAACATCAACAATATCATAATTTTGCTGGTACTTCTAACATATGGTGTATCCTCACCACAAATCAAGTACTCCTAATACATGGTACATTTTTGTTTAATTTTGTAGCTATTAAGTCAATATCTATAATTGTTCATTTATACTTGTATAAATAAAACTAAAAATTATATTTGTAAAATAAAATTATTTGGAAGCCATTATTCATGCTTGCAATAAAAGAAATTATTTTTTAACCTTATGTTCAAAATAAAATCTTAAAAGGTGTTCTTTCAACACTTACTTAAGAGCAAAGAAATGAAGATTTAAATTTTTATTCTAGACACCACAAGATCAAGGGCCTCCTAGTGATGAATTTGGCCTTGATCAAGACAGCAATTTATTAGACTCCTTTCTCCAACATGTGTATATAGAGACTACTTGATTCCATTCCATGCACAATTTTCATTTCATCTTTCAAGTGTATTTATGATTCTAGCAATGAATGAGTACGCAGGGAAGGAGAAGGCTTTGTTGAATAAGAAGAAGGAAGGAACTCAAGAGAATTATCTCGCACGGGTGATCCTTTCCACCCTTACACGCATGTGATGCTCAAGGTCCTAAATTTATATGGTAAATTTTGCTCATATGTTTGAAATTCTAAGCTAAAGGAGAGGACAAAATTTAACTTCAGTGAAAACCCAGATTGGGAGTTTGTGGAGAATATCCTAGAAGTGAATCAAGAATTTTGACTTGCAGGAGTTGAGGTGGCATCTTGTGGTTATCATCTTGTTGGTTAGTCCGTACCTGAATGTATATCTTATTGAATTGATTTCGTGTTGAAAAAGGTTGCTGGTTTTTTCCATGTGGTTTTCTTCCAAGGTAAAATCTGTTGCATATTTGTGCATTATGACATCTATTGCTCTAATTTGAAAATTGGGGCAGTTTGGCCGGATGAATTTCCCATAGGAACTCGAATGCCCCAAAGAGAATTTAATTCGAAGAAAGAATTTTTTTGAAATTGGGTTTATTATTAATCGGAAAATCAATTAAGGTACATGTAGAAAAAAAAATATTTATGATCAAAATTTAAAGTTCCCTCCATAAGCTACAAGTCAACTTCATGTCAAACTTCCCTCCAATAGTCGTGTCTTTCTTCACCTGAAATCAAATATGAATATGTGTTTATTTGAGACAAGAACACAGTTTTCAATGGAAATTCATTTAGTGATTCTTTTAGGAAGATATAATTTAGATTTTGGCTCATACATTCATTCGTGGCCCAGTATTCATTATAGTTATTCACTTTTCTAGCCTCTAAGGCTCAGCATTTGATTATCATAAAGGGCTTTTCACTTCTTATATTGAATGGCTTGAATCCCGAGCATAGTGTCTCACACTCTTTAGTGAATCGTTGTCTTCGTGTCATCATACCGAATTACAATGGCTCAAATCAAGATTCTTGTGACTCTGCACATATCATTTATGTGGCCAAGATTCAGTTTCATTCTGAGGGGCTCGCAATTATCTCTTGGGAGATTAATAAATTTGTTTCTTTGGTTCATATGATCAAATCCCTAAGGCTCATATAATGACTTCTCAGGCTCCGTTACACCAACAAAGCGTTCACATAATATATTTCATTGTTTTTATTTTTTATTGTTGGGTCACACATCAAACATTTAGTCTGCAAGATCTTAGCTCATATACCATATTAAGTAAATAACTTAGATCATGATTTTGCTGTAATATTTTCCGTGACGCTCATTATATAGTATAGTATTTTAATTATAATATATAATGGCACATATATACTTATATATACTATGTACACAAGCTCACATATCTTCTTTGTAGCATGTTCCCACTATTATGACTTTCATAAAAGCCATACAGAAGCCAGTATATATTATTTGTGATTTTTTCTGTTTCTCACTCTTTCTTGCTATTTCGAATAGATGATTTATGGCTTGGTGCCATTTTGCCTAGTATTGTCTCTCGGATCGCACACTCTATCTCTACATATGTACCAATATTTACACCATTGCTATGCGCATAGCAATACTGTTAATGATATATGGAGAGACTTTTCTGTGAATGAGGACATGTTCATATGAGTCTTGATGACCTTGATGTAAGACATGACCCGTACTTTTCGTATGTATATGAATTTAATCTTTGAAGGGTTGTATATGTATGACCCTAAAATGACAATATCCATTATTACATGACAAATTTCTTGATCTATATGATACAGTATGTTGTGTATTAGGTGCCCCAAGATAGATGTGAGAATGATAAGAAACCCTAGGATAAAGGATGGATGAATATAACAATAATTTGATGCATATGCATTCAGTATTTATTAGATAGAAAAAATTTTCACAAATACCTTGATGACAGAATTTCTAATGACTAAGATGTGACAATGAATTATGATAGTGCCTCATGAGAGCTGGGATCAAAGCCTTTCATATGTACTTTGTTGATTCATATGTAGCAAATGAAATTTATTATGAGGAAATAACCTATACTTGAAATTGATCCAATACACTGTATATTAGAGATATGGTTATGATTTGCGTACACAGACTCTGATGTATACATGAAAGCAGATGGAAGAACCCATATGGACAAATATCAAAGTGATGGATTATTGTTTCTCATGAAAACATGACATGGCATGCGTTTTCGTATTGGCTCCAGCTTCTAACATAAATTGTTAGTATCTAATTCTCATTATAATTCGTATCCTGCATGAAAATCAAGAACATCTAATCAAAGAATATGTGTTAGTTTCTTCTCTTGTTGGGTTTTTTTTCCTTGGGTTCCATCCCAAATCTTGGTGTCTTTCATTTTTCATGTTTTTCTTTCATTGTTCCTTATTGTTTTGCTACATTTTTTTATGCTTATTTTTCTTAATATCATTTCTAATGATGAAATGATTTTACAAATAATTTTTCTGTAGGAAAATGCTTCTAAAATGTTCATAAATGAAATTATCAACAGTAGAGAAATATTTAGCCCCAAATTAATATGGTACTAGAGGTGGCCAATAAATTTCATTAAGTTCGCTCACAAAACAATTTCATGACAGTAATCAAAATGAAAGGGGTGAATATGGAAGAGACTTGAAAGAATACTGGTGATTTAAAGGAATCCCTAGGAAACTCCTTGTTCTTACAATAGAGGTTAGTATTTGTGAGAACCTCGAAGAAACGCAGATATGCAAGGTGCCCACAAATAATGGTCCCTAGTGTGAAAATTCTTGATATGTATGATTGATGAAAATTTAATGATCAATTCATGGGTAAACCACAGAAGAAGGGCATGTTTATCTGTGAATGGTTGGACTTGGCTACATAAACAGATAAAGGATATACAAGAATTCAAGAGGATGCACTTCTTCTCAAAAATACACAAATTATGTATGATGTGTTTTTGTGACTCATGGAATCGTGACTGAAGAGGAGTAGTTAACTTCCACAATTTTGAAAGACAAGCACTCTCAAATACTAATATTATGTTTTTTCTGTTGTTTAGATTTATCAGCTCATTTTTCATTCTTCACATGAACATTTAATAGGATGTTTTTACAGTAAAAGGATCTTTACCGATGATCATAATAATGTAGTATACGTGCAGAAGAGTTAACTTCCGTAGGAAGCCTAGTAGAATATAGGGGATTCAAATAGGGAGTTGAAAGAATAATGGAAAAATCCACTTCCTCATCCGAAGAAGATAGAAAGTCATGTATCATCATCAAATACCTTCGAAGAGTATTGGCCTCAAATACACCTATTTTTCCACCACAATACCATTATTCATAACCTAAATTTTATATTTTTAACTCATTTCCTCACACTACAATTCCACAACTTGCTTCCAATTCACATCTTACACTTTGTGGTTGATTATCACATGTTTAATGATATTTTAATGACTATATATGAATTTTTTCTATGATTTTCAAATGATGGTTTTTCCAATTTTATTTACAACAGTGATCCATTTCTCTAAATTTTTCATAATTCAATTAAAACTAGTTATTACACATTAAGTACAAAACTAATAAATTAAAATCTCATTTTGTGATCAAATGAAGAAATAACATCGGGATTCCGTAGAAATGGATTTTTTTTCAAAGTACCTCATTTAGGTAACTCGTAAATTGTTTGTCAAAATTCATCACCACGAAGAAGTTATGGTCATGAAATCTTAAGTACAGTGACCGGCATAAGAATTTCAATAAGTAATGAAATTCTAGGTTTGGTGGTTTCATCGTACCACCTTTCTGGATATTTTGGGTTGAAGAATTATTAATTTATTTTTCAAGAAAACATGGAGCTACAATCAGATATTCTAGATCTCAATCAACTTGCTTAAGCGGATCATGAGATTGCACAAGATAAATTTGCTGCACCAAATTCCGTAAAAATCAATTGGGCTATATTTTTGTAATTTTACAGTATATACAAGATCATATCTCTTAAATTTGGTGATCTAAAATTGTAAAAACATAGTATATATTTCAGTCACTTAGCATTTGAGGAGGAAGGGGGGAGAACAATTGTTGTGGGTAAACAAATCTCTTTTTCGATTACATACTCTCGAACCCATGTTTCTATTGAAGTTTAATATACCACAATTTCGGATTTTATGCCTATTTGATTGTTTATGTTCCTTGACTTCAAAAGTATTGAATTAGCGTAGTGCTTGCTATTAGAGTGAATTTCAGCCTAAAAATGGCCTCTTAAGGAAACATATTAAAATAATACTTAAACTAACAAAATAAGATTTAATTTTTTTGGAGTGAAAAAATGTTTTTGGAATTTTATTTGGGATTATCTCCCGCATAGGCTTGCTCAAATTTCATGTATAGACACCGTATTGACGTGAATTAAATTATTCCGAACAGTACGTATTATGCACATTTTCGAGAAGATCCACAATATAATAAAAAAATTAAAAAAATTAAAAACAAGGCATACTTGTGTATGTGCTCAACAAGTTTTTTTAATGTATCTTAATTTTTATCAATGTGTATTCTCGTAAAAGTATGTATAACAGTACTTTTGTATGAATTTAACTTAAACCAATTATGTTCATACTTGAAATTTGAGTAAACCTATATGAGATAAGCTAAAAATGCAATTAAAAAAGTTTTTTTTCTTTTCCCTCCAAAATATTTACATGTACATCTTTTTAAATTTAAAGGATTTTTATTTATTTAAGTATTATGACATGAAAATTACATGAAAATTTCATGGTCAATTTTAGGCTGAAATTTCCTCTAATGTGTAGGATATGCAGTGCTGGCCCACCACAAACTGGAATTGAGTACCTAACATTTGTAATGTAGGTAACATATTTTGATTCGTTCAATACAATTTTATTCTCTATTTCTAAATCATTTCTAGTTTCTGCATTCTAACATTTGTTTCAAGGTCTCTTCATGTTTTTCATAGATCCGTGTATATGGATTATTACCCTAATTCTTGTGTTTCTGGAATATCTTTATAAATATATTTTGCACATGATCAATCCCGTGTTTGGCACTTTTTCTATTCCATGGATGGTTGAAAAAAACAAAGCATGATTTAAAATGAATCTCCTAAGAGAATGAATGTGTGTGCTTCTAATTAAGTTTATTGTTTTTGAAATGAAAGTGTTTTCTACCATAGTATTCATAAACATGTGATGCTAGATCCTAATCCTGAGCTCTACTTATAAGTACCTATAATTAATTAGGAACAATGTATTGTTTGTTAGCATAGTTGTGTGAATATTTCAAATAATTGTGTGACATTTCCATGCATATTTGTTTTTAGTTTCCCGTACTAGATTATTTGGAATTACAGATAACCGTGTTTGAAAAGACAGTTAGTTTTTTAACCACTTTCATAAGAGAGTTTTACTTAGGATTATTTATGTTCATTCCAATTGCATCATTTAAAATACCTTAGATTAGGAAACCGTAGGTCCTATATTTCGAATGTTGAGTTGCTTAAATTGAGTAGTACATAGATTGTTTGAGTTATCAATGCACTGATACATAGCACTGGGGATTAGATCATGAAGTGATTTGGAATAGGATTAATGTCAAATTTATTTGGAAACATATTGAGTGATAGTTGTTTTCTTTACTTAAGAAAGAGTTTAGCTGCTAAACTCATAGTTAAAAATGTATCAATGATTTGATCCTCCTTAAAATAGATCTCATTTATAGACACTTAGATTATAGTGTAGTGTTGTTTCCCTTCTTCGCTCATCTTTTTTTGAATTTGATTAATATATATCAAAGTTACCATTTCATACATAATTTTTGTACTATAATCGGTAGGATCCGAGTTGGAATGCATTAAACTCGGTTTACAAACTCGCGTTAATAATTTAATTTAGGGAATCTAACTAAACAAAAATCCCCTAACATTTTTGGGAGCTTTTATCGAGTGCTGCAAAATAACCAGTAATATTTTCTTTACTAGGTTGAGTTTTAGTAGATTAATGTTTGTAAGACTTGCAGAGAAACTAGAGGGAGAGAGAGTGCGAGCAAGACGTGAGTGAAGAGCCAAAATATCCACTATGGTGGGTTGTTTCCAAAGTTTAGTTGTCTCTAATTGATTTTCTAGTTTTTTCATATGCGTATAATTGTGCCTAGGATCCAAAGCTCATTTTTCCTTATTTTTTTCTTTGCATGTGTTTTCCTTTAGATTGATTCATGGAAAGAGAGAAGCTTCCAACTTGTGAGCACAAACTGTAAGTATTATGTCTTAGTAGCATGGCACTTCTATAATACAAATGCATTTTCTTTTCCTTTTGTTTTAATTGTGTTTCTTTCTTATTTATTTAGGATTTTAATAAGCACCCATACACTAATGCATGTGCATGACAGTGATTAGCAACTAGCAACGCAATATTCAAGGATGACTTATGAGTTTGGAAGAACCTCTCAAAATTAGTAGTCGTGATTTTTTTATTCTGTGAACAAATCTTTGACAGAGTTAAGAGCTTATCTTTCCTCCCCAAGTGATAGAAAAACAACATCCACAAGAAGATTCTTCACCCTTGCAAACTTGTTTATGAAGTCAAGAATAATTCCACCACATTCAATGGAGAGAAACCATGAACCTGGATGAATAATTTTTGGCATGCCTATTTACAGCATCTCCACACAAAAGAGGAAAATCATCTAATGTTAGAAGATCTACATGGCACAACAGAGTGACATGCCAAATGAGCCAAATAAATAGGTAAACGAAGAGAAATTTATTTTTTTGAAAGTTGGTTTCCAAGCACCAAGGCTACAAATTCCTTCATTCTTTTTCCTTACTTTTTTAAGCATCATCATTAAAACAATTGGTTCTTCACACTGTAGGTATGCATTGAAAATTATATTCTAAAAATTTATATGAATGAATTTTTATACTTATACAATATGAAGAAAGTACCAAGTTACTTAATATATTTCCTGAGGAGAGGAATTTACTTTATCATAGAGTAGAATAATAAAGGTAAATGTTGCATATAATAGTTATTTTTATTTTCAATCATACTACAACATCTTTCTTTCATTTATTTCGTATATGATATTATCAACTAAAAAGTAATTAGTTGAAAATGAGACTTATGTCCGTATTGTATATTTTTGTTAGGTTCCTTTCAATGTATGTTGTTTTAATGAATATTTCCTTCCTTACCTTATTTTCTCCAACTCAGTCACGGTTCAACTATTGCTTTTTCTTTCCCACTAATTATTTCTTTACAGATAGTTAGATTTATTTCCAGTTTTTTTTTTCAATAAAGTAAGCTATGACCATTATTTTGAATCTTATGAAGTTGGAAAATGATTGCGTTGCAACACTTGCTTCATATTGCATACCAATTGTTTAGTACCATATTTCATCTAACCGTATTTAATTTCCGGTACTAACTTTCTTCTATTTCACAAGAAAAAGTTGTGATTCGGGAAGGATATTGTTCATTTGGAGATGCTTTAAATATTGAAAAATATTTTCAAAATAAATACAAATACATCTTCATGAACAAATGGAACACGTAGGTGAGTATTTGATGTTATCTTTCTTTTCCTTAAGTTTGTTAAAAATTATGTATTCATGATTTAATAAGACCACTATTTCCACGAATATGATCGAATAAAAATGTCATTTCCATAGAAGTTGAATCAAATGATAATTCCAAACTATCTATGGTTGATATATTTTTTGTTTTAGAATTTCATTTTATTCACATAGATTTATGATTATCAATGTATAAAAAATTTTCAAAATATAGTTTCCAATTATAATATGATTAAAACAGTTAAGAGGTCCACATAATGATACCAATGAGAAAATTAACATTAATACAATAACCATAACACCAAAGCATGATCTTTGAGCATATCTATTAAGATTTGCAAGAGAATTGATAAAGTTCTACTCATAGTGGAACACTACTTGTGCTGCCAAATCATACATGACAACTATTCTTAGTAGGACTTTAGGTGTCTTTGTCATTCTTTGCCAAAAAGATCACCCATCTCATATTAAAAATGACTCATTCATGATATGTCCTTTCGAGTACCCATGAGTACTGAATGTTCCCTTTTTGGAAACATTGGCAAGTCTATTCCATGAGATCAGGGTGTAATTTTCTAGATATTTCACCTTCATAAGGAAGGGTGAGATCTGAGGCTACTGTGCCTCACAACTCCGTCTATAGATATGTGAAATTCCTTCCCGTAATCGCAATAGTGTCCATGATGTTACATAAGGAAGCCACAATGTAAAAATAAGGTGGCAACCAATAAGATGGGATGCCTTAGAACACAGTATCATACACAGCTCTCAAGAAGGCACCTGAGCTGTTAGGTTAAATGATTTCTAGTTAAGCATACAAAATTTCAAAACCAGATTCCTAGAAAGTGCCCAAATAAGAGTAATTCACACTTTGCTCGGGGTACCAAGGAAATGGACAACAATATTTCAAGGGGAGTCATGTCACATGAAGATGTAATCAATACTTAAATACCTATAGAAAATTTATACCAAGAAATATTGAGGAATCTATTACTCAAATAAAAGTAAATATTCTTATCAGAGACATGTACAGAATGGAGAAAACACCGCTTATATAGTTTATTCCCAACCAAGACTACTAGCCCAGGAGGTACCGTAACAAGAATACATGAACATGAATGATATATAAATGTAAGCTCAAATAAACATGGGGAGCAAGTGTCTCGTGTAACCCCCCGAAAATACAACAGCAACAATCCCTTAAGAGATCAAGTTGAAAACCAGACAAAATGGCAATTTTACTGAAATGTCGGAGTTGTTGGGAAACCGCCACAACTCAACAGAAACTAGAAATGGGAGGAGCCTTGCTGAATATGATGCAATATCTGACGTAACCTCTACTTAATCTCCCCAAATGAAAGGCTGATCCTTCATCGAAGGTCTCGTACCTACCAAATGCCGTAACCCTCACTCCAAATGTTCTTCGGAAATCACAGCCTCCTAAGGAAGAGGGATACTCTTCTGTCGATGGAGAATGATTGGCCTCGATGCCAAAGATGATGGAACGAAGATCAGAATTTCTAACTGATTCCCAAAAAGGAATGGAGACTAAATATAATGTTTAAGTAGTGTTGAGGAATCCTCTCATAACACTCAAAGAATACACAATCTCAACCACCAATGGAGATCATGTGAGACGAATGGAATGCTTGGGCCCCGAAGTCAATATGGAATATGTATTAGTCAAGCTTCTTCGTGAAGAGCTACTCTATGGAAGAGATGGATTCTCCCGTGAATACCCTGAATACAGCGCATCGCATCTCAAAACGAAACAAATTAGAGAATGCACTTGTCGTAGCAGAAGATGGTGCAGAAATGATGATCAAAAAACATGAATGAGAATGGTTAAGCTTGTTTCCTTTTTAAAACAAGTGAAAGGTGTCAGACTTGGGCCCCATACCTTAGGTTTTTCTTCAGAATGATCTCTCCTTTCATGCAAACTACGTTGGCCCACCAAGGAACCTTATCTTCTCAACCGCGTAGTCAACTTGGCTCTTCTAGAATTATCCACCGTAATTTGTCTCTTTTCACATATGGGGGGAATTCAGTTCTTTATTGATCCTTTCACATTACAAGGGCTCCTTGTCCAGATTTTTATTACCGGGGCGGTTTTTCACCATTTATTCTCCTCCCCAGTTAAAAAATAAAAAAATTCTATTCCATAAATTCTGGAATATTATGCTACCTTATGCATCCATGAAATTACAGTAATCTAAGTCACCCTGTGTTGTTTCTTCTCATGCCTTTAAGGGGGATCAAGTCATTTCCATCTACCACAATTGCAAAAGAAATGTCCATAATCTAAACCTAAAATGATAGGGAAACATGTGGGACCAGTAGCCTTTAGTGTAAAATATGTTTATGTTTTAACCTTCGAGGCTATGGATGTTCCGTTGAAGGTGCATTAACCTATGACACCACTAGAAAACCTACCTAAGTTATGACACTATTTAAATGGGGCATTCTACCTAAAGAAGTGTCAACTAAACCAAGGCTTTTTGTCTACAGTGCATGATGGTTACTCTATAGTGTTACAATAAAGAAGCCTCGTGATGAATTCAAGGGGTAAAATGAAATCCATGAATTTGTTATCAGTTAATTGATTTACAAAATCTTTGAATCTCTTCTATCATTGCCTTTTCATACTACATACAAGGTTTAACTATCTTAGAATTGGGACCTATGACCGCGTAGCACAGTAAAACTCAATTACATAGCTTATCCGTAACACTTGACAACTATAAGACTTTTGGGATTTGGTTAGTAATGACCACTTTTTCATTGGTCTATCATTTGTTGTGACTATAAAAAATCTCCTCTTTTTTCACAAAAAAGGAGAACCCCTAAATTTATAAAAATTTTTTCTTGGGCATAAGATTGTTAAATATTGATAAAACCACATGTAAATGAGTGATTTGGAATTTTCTTTTTATGATTAGCAATAGTTTTTTTATACTATTTTAATAACCGAGATGATTTATTTTTGTTCAAAGATTCATCTCATTATTATTATTATTATTATTTTTATTTTTATTTTTTTACTTTTTGGTTTTTTGAGTTCCCCAGCTAGGTTAGTATCTCAACAACCTCTCACTTCTTGGAGTGCCTCCCTACCTTGTTTGCATGAGGACATTCCAAAACTACGTGTGTATGTGAGGGAGGGACAGATCAACATCTTCAACTAATATCTTCATCTTTCCTTCAACAAATCAAATTGGTATCAACTCCAGCTCTTCCGTATCATTTAGGTTCTCACTTATTTCGGTGTCATTCTCTACCACATCACTTCCACAAGATTCTAAAGTATATCAGACTCAAAAGGTATGCTGAGGTAAATATGTTTGGTTGCTGTTTAACTCATTAAAATTTAAGGAATCTCAAGATTAAATCACTCATCCACAATCTTCACCTTTCCTAAACCACCATTAAACCCCCAGTTTCAAATCCATCCATGCATATTCTACCTTATATCATACACCATCCTTCCTAATCCATATTTTTGTTTGTTCCTCGTTTACCTTGTTGTGGAAACATAGAAAATATATGATGGTTAAATATTACTTTTTATCACTCGCACTAAGAAACAACAGCAGGTAAGTATTTTGTTTGAATGAGGGTATGCAAATTCTTAGGCATGCGGGAGAAGTTGGGCTCAACATGCCCATTTTTCCACCATAAAATACCACTATTCATAACCTAAATTTTCATGTTTTTAACTCATTGCATACCATAATTTCACAACTTGTCAACTACACATTCTACACTTTCTAGTTGATTATCATTAGTTTATCTAATTTTTAATGATAAGATTATTTTTCTGGGAAGATTTCAATAATTTTTTTCTCCCAAATTTATTACCTAAGGATTCATTCCCAAAATTATTCATACCTAATTAAAGCATACATAAAATAATAATAAAATTTTCATAGATTAAAATCCTACTTGTGGTCGAAATGAAGAAGAATATTGGGATTCCTAGACATGGAATTCAAGGAAAGTACCTTCGTTTAGGGTAAATCCATAAATCATTTGTCAGTAACCATCACTACTAAAAAGTTGCTAATGTTAATCTTACACAAAATCGAAGAAGGTTATTTTGAATTATGGGGTTAATAACAAATATTTTAGGTTTGATGTTTTAATCAACTATGTTTTGGATATTTAGGTCAGTAACTATTCATCTATTTTTTCAAGAAACATTGAGTTGAAATCACATAGTCTAGATCTCAATCGGCCATATGTGACCATGATATTGCCCAACATTAAATTCTTCCATAACCAAATCCCAAAAAAATCAATTGAAATGTATTTTTAA
Organism: Pinus albicaulis; assembly: GCA_034641835.2. Lineage (NCBI taxonomy): Eukaryota > Viridiplantae > Streptophyta > Pinopsida > Pinales > Pinaceae > Pinus > Pinus albicaulis. The sequence continues at coordinate 112,792 of JAXQQM020078974.1, forward strand.
TTTTGTTTGTATACAACTAAGATTAGATCCTTGAGTTAAATATCTCAAATTGTAAAAGAATAGTATATATTTCAGTCACCCGCATTAGAGGAGAAGGGTGGAGAAAAAATTATTAAAGAAGCAAACTCTTCGATTATGTACTCTTGAACTGATGTTTTATTGGCGCTTAATATAATTACAGTCTCAGCCTTTATGCTCATTTGATTGTTTATGTTTCGAATTTCAAAGTATTGAATTATCTTAGGCTTGATCTAGGGTATGGTAAGGGCTCACCATAAACCTGGAATTTAAGTCCTATAACATTTGTAATGTAGGTAACGCATTTTTATTTAGTCAAGACATTTTATTTCATTTTGAAATCGTTTCTAGTTTCCATAATTTCAATTTATTTCATGCTTGCCTCTTCCTTTTTCATAGATATGGCATAATGATTATTATTGAATTTTGCAAGCTGTTAAATATCTTTACAAATATATCTTGCACATGATCAATCATATGTTTGCAATTTAATCAGGATGGTTGAAAGGTAAAAGAAAGTTTGATTTAAAACAACTGAAGAGAAAACGAATGCGTTTTGAAGCTTTAAATTTTAAGTTTTTATTTAGAAACTGAAAGTGTTTTCACTATATATATGTATACACCTATGATGAGATCCTGCAGCTTGAGTTCGCTAGAAGCACTTACAATTAATTAGAAACACTGTACTGTTTATTAGCATATTTGTGTGCACATTCAAAGAATTGTGGATATTTCCCTGCATAGTTGTTGTTGGTTTCTGTACCAAATTTATTTGAATCATATATAAATCAGTGTTTGAATAGATAGTTAGTTGTTTGTTTGATTTTCATAGGTATTTATCAGGATTATTTATGTTCATTGCAATTTTGTGTATCATTTAAAAATACATTTTATATTAGGAAATTTATGGTCGGGTTCCTTAATGCTAAGTTGCTTAAAATTGGGAGAAAATACAGATTGGTTTGAGTTATCAATGCACTTCATCAGAGCGTGCACCAGAGATTAGATCATGGGCTGATTTTGAATATAGATTAATGTTAAATTTATTTGGAAAAACATTGTGAGTGAGTAGTTGTTTGCTTTACTTTGAAAGAGTTTTTGTCAAATCAATCATAGTTAAAAGCAGAATAGTGGCTGGAGTCTTCCTTAGAAAATAATTCTATTAATAATAATTTAGATTATAGTGAAACAGGTTTCTTCACTTTAGTTTTTTTGAATTTTTGTTATTAGATATCGTTAGCATTTCAAGATTTGCCTAGTGTACTAGAACCGGGTAGGATCTCAAACTGAATGCATTGCAACCTTAATTTACGAACTCCAATTGAAAATTTAATTTTAGGGAATTCAAAGACAAACAAAATACGCAATATTATTATTATTTTTTATATTCATTTGTTTTGGGGTATACAGCACATTAGATGGATGAGGATCAATTCTTCATCAAGATTGAGGAGAATGTAGACATGATTAGAGTAAGGAAGGACAAGAGCCTAGACGTCAGTAAAAAAAATTAAGTCTCTTGATTTCACATCTGTTTACATCAAAGATGCTTTGTATTCAAAGGAATAGATTGTCAAAGTTGAGTAAATGTACTGATGATATGTGATGAGTATTTATTTCCCCCATACAAGGACCATTCTAAAGGGAAGATGCAATGGTTTCATATGCTTACTAGATATCAAACTCAACAAAGAATAAGGAAGATTCTCTCAAACAGAGAGAAGAACAAGATATTATAGCACTTATTTCCAGAGTGTACCTTATGATCAAATTTATAGAATTTGCTTCCTCTATGATGCTACAAGGAAGAAGGACATTGCAATCATCAAGTATTTACAATACAAGATGAGATCTATGATTATATATGGAAGAAAAGTCTCATATGGACCTTAAGTAACATTCCATAGTCTTGGATTACTGGATTGATGTCATTCTACGTGGGTATAATTAAATCTATTCCTTCAAGGTTGTAGGTATGTTCCATATTTGGTTATCTATGCCGACAATTTATTTATGATGTAATTAAATCATCTTTGTGTTCGTCCACAAGAGACCAGCCTCTTTGTCCAAATGATTGAAGCATCTTGATATTAGAAGCGATGATGAGGACTTTCATTGTTGGCATGTTGGATTACATTAAAGTGTTGAGAGAGACTCTTTCTAAAATTGGTCTGACACATCACATGACAGAGATGAAAGTCAAAATGAATTCTTGCTTTGTAGCATGTTCCTTGAGCTAGATGCCTTAGATATGTATTGGGTTGCTTCTAAATATGTGTCAAGACATTCACATGGAGACACACTACGAAAAATTGATGAATACACCAATGGTGACCAGATTGAACAGGAAAACACATATATCGGTGCGATCCTGCCATGAATTATTGGATGAGACAGAAATACAGAAGTTTGTTTCTATGAGGATAGGTGATAAGCATGGTTGAGGAAATCTCTTGAAGAGTTCTTTTACCATGTGTTGGGTACCGCTTTGACATATACTGCAACATACAGAGTGGGATCCGATGGTACAATCTTATGCTTTATGATGGTCTTAAGAATTTTGAGATTAGACATTACCATATATTGGATATGTTGAAGATGGACATTGAGGATATGATATTGATTTATTATGAATTGATTGTGAGGATTCAAAGAATGTGAAAGCGATGATAATCTCACCAAGATCATTTAAAGGAAGTTATTGGTCTTCATAGAGTAGCTTGGATTGAAGTGATGTGACCCTCCAACAAAGGGTCACATTTGATCGAGGAGATGAGCTATTCTTTCCTTCCGTTTGAGATCCAAGGGAGAGGAATTGAGTCAGAGAGCCTGGGGTTAAGAAAATCGATAATAGGATATAAATCCTTTTCTACTATGTTAAGGTGGGTATCCGTTAGGTCCCCCATATCACTAATATATTCCTTCTTATTGTTAATAGCGAACCTTCGTTATTGTTATTGTTGCACCCATGTAACCCCAATATTGTTATTATTGTGTTTTACATTATTATTATGTTGTACAGATTATATTGTGAACCCATGGACTTTACATAGAAGGGGGTTTTTTTCACTTCATATCATCCAAGAATTTTTTCATTTATGTAACATATTGGAGGTTGCCTCGAAGTGGGTCGATTTTTAGCGTTGATCTCTTCTTTTTCTTCTATTTTTGGAGCTTGTTTCATAAATATTTGGTATCAAAGCTTTAGATTCTAGTGGTTCCATTGCTCTCCAAAAGGTCATCGTGAATTTTCATTATAAATTTTTTTCTACGAATGTTCAAGATGAAATTTTTTTACAAAGACGAAGTCGAAATCCTCGAGGAACGTCTTTAAAATTTTAAGATCTTGTTTCACAACATTTTTCAAAAGACATGATCCTAGGGAAGTTTTTTTTTTTTGTGATCCGAATTTCAACTAAAATGTATCATCGTGGAATTTTTGCTAATAAAATTTGTATACGAAGTTTCGCAGGCTTAAATTTGGTATTAACAAAGCCGAAATCCTAAGGAACCACCTATAAAAATTTCAAATCTTAGTTCGCAATAGTTTTGGAGATATGAACTATAGAAGTTAGTATTTTTTTAGTTCTCAAATTTCATCCTTTCAAAGAGGTGACCGTGGGAAAACTCATTATACCTTCTCCTATAATTTATCGAATTTTTAAAAATTTCACGCAAGCACATGATTGTAGTTTTTGTGTATCAATTTTAGAGCTTAAGGAGAAAATACTGACACGGTGAAAATCGTACAAGTTCGCTCTACCTAACCAATCCATAATTAGGTTATCTTAGGAGATTGGGTACAATCTTTGAGCTATATTTAGTGCGATTTTTCTAGTTTTAGGTGCTAGAACCGGTGAAAAAAATTGAGGTAAAATCTTGATTTATTTTATTTAAACCCAAGTTTTTTTATCATACATATGAATTCAACACCCTAAAAACCCTCTAGGGCATTTCCATTATGCATAATAATGTACAAACTTCGTTTAATAACGACAAGCGTATTTTAAAGAAAGAAATTAGACCAGAAAAACCAATATAAAACCCTTTCAAAATTCACACTAAAGACTATAGTTTGTCAACTTCATTAGTAAGACCCAAATCAGGTCAGACCGTGAATTCAAATAATATTCATAGGGCTACTTCAACACGAATTTCGTATATTGGGAAGACACAAAATTAAAAGACAATTTAGTTCAATATCGCAGCCCTCAAAAGAAAGAAAAAGGTGTGTATTTTTTTTCTTCCTAACTGGCACAAGTTCCTGTGTGAAAAATTGCATTAAAATGATTCCAAGGCATATTGAAGCATATATACTGGTGATTGGGTTCTAAAATTCCAACTAAAAATAATTCAACACCATTAAGCTCTCCGACAAGCTTCCATCGTGACTCATGAAGATAAATAGCGCTACATGACATATCAAAATTACAAAGAGAAAGTGCACCAAATTTTTCTTCGCAGAGCAACAAAAATGAAATGGAAGTTTCTGAAGAAAGGCGGAAGTCAAGATGGATGGTTAAATAGCAAGGCCAAGTTAAGATGATGGTTTAAAGAATACATGAAGCAAAGATGATGGTGGGGCGAAGCCGGTAAGGAAGTTGCAGATGGGAAGACATGGAAGCTAAGATCGATGAAAAAATGAAAGACAACATGGAAGACATGAAGAATGATCTAAAAGCAGGCATGGGTTACCGAGATATACACATAAGAAATGATTCTACGATGAAAGATATAGAGGAAACTCATGATGAGAACAAAATAAATGTTAATCATGATTTCATAAACTCTAATGTTGGATTGAAGAACCACTGATTTCCAAAGATGGATATGAACAAGTTTGATGGCAAGGATCCCTTAACATGGAACTACATATGGAGCAATATTTTGATCTCAATAATGTGAAAAACACACAAAAGGTACGCATTTCAACATTACATTTAGAACAAAATACATTTGTATGGTATCGATGTCTTTGCTCCCATAAAAAAATTGTCACTGTCAACTTTTGCGAGGAAATGATAGCACATTATGAGGATACAAGTGATAACACTCCTTTTAGCTAATTATCCCTTTTTCGAAAAGGGTTCAGGATACATTCAAGACTTAAAAATTGGAATATATGTAATTATATTCCGCAGAAACACAGATTGATGTCTTCATAGGGACTTTCGAAAGGATAACATTCAACATGAAGTTCACGTATATAAATTGATTCATTGGAGAAGGCATTCAGTTAAAAGAAAATTTGAATGCAAATTTTGGTGACAAGGAAGCCTACTACCACATCTACAAAGATGGAAGTGTTTACTCCATATTTCCACAACTCATACCACAGACACCACAACAATTGGAAGAAAAAGAGAAAAAAGGTTAAGTATAGTTGTGATAGAAAACATGCTAAAAGTTAATAAATGTGTCGAGAATAAATTATTTTACATAGATTGTGAAGAGGATAAATAAAATGAACAAGAAACTTCAAAAGAAGAGGAAATATACCAAGAAACCAAATCAGAAGAAGAAGAAATGATTCCCACTATACTGCAATGCATTGTTACAATTAATACCCTCAAACCTCAAGATAGAAGGACATATCAACAAGAAAATGTAATATGTTGATTGATTCGGTAGTACTCATAATTTTACCTGTCAAAAGGCAGTCAAGGAATTGAATTGTTTTCATACCAACACCGCAATATCAAGTGATGGTTGAAAAATGGAGGAACTATAAATTGCTCCGTGTAAAATGTGCTACAATATCAAGCTGGGCCATGGGGAACATGTATTTATAGTCCAATTCTTTCCCATTCAATGGGGAGGTGGTTGATGCTGGTACTAGAAGTACAATGCTTGCAATCTTGGGGATTGGGATATTTTTAATTTCAAGAATTTTCTTGAATTTTTTTTTCGAAGTTGAGAGGAAATCAAAATTACGCAGGTATCGCAGGAAGACAGAAACATAATAAGCTCTAACCATGACAAAGTTTCTGAAGAACAGACAACAAGGCATAATTGTACAATTATGCTCAATAGAAGTTCCAATATCAAAATCATTTATTTCTCCAAATCTCCAACAATAAGCTCGACAATCATTCTGTTGTTTTTTGAAAGGTCGTAAAGGACTCCCACCATTCAAGATCAAAGGATCATGCTATTCGGTTGATTCCAGTGAAGTGTTCCTCCAAAAACATCAAGCTCACAAAGACATCTCTTCCGCTTCCAAAAGAGTGAAATTTGAACATATGATTGCAGTAAATGTTAGAGGCTAGTATAATTCAACCCAATAAAACGTTCGTCTAAATAGTATTACAAGAAGGATGGATCATGAAGTATGTGTTCAGATTATAGGAGTCTAATAAGCTCGCTATTGTGGGAAGATAAATTTCCTATTCTCGTTATTTATTAATTATTGGAGGAATTGCTACTATAACTTATTTTACCAAGTTGGATCCTGTCCACATATCAACAAACTAGAATGAAGATCAAGATATTCCGAAAACAACATTAACTTCATGATAAAGAACATGAATTTTTGGTCATGTTTTTACCAATGCACCTTTCTATATTTCAAGGGTTGATGAATTCATTTTCAAAGCCTTCCTTAGAAAATTTGTGCTATTATTTTTTGATGAGCATACTAATTCAACAGGTCTTAATGACCGCGTTCAACATGTTGATAGGGTGCTCAAACTATTGGAGGAGGAAACAACTATAGCAAAACAACCAAATGTTTCTTTGAGTACAAGAGGTGTAATATCCGTTTGTATTTTATCTCACGAGGGTGTTGGCAGACCTTGGTGGAATTAAAGCTATTAAGGAATGGAAAGTCCCTACAACTAAAGGGCCCAAGGATTTCCAGGTTAATAGGTATTACCAAGTTTTTTAGTCAAATTATGTATATTACAGCACTCTAATAAAATTATTGAAGAAAATATATCATCGCATTCTGTTGAAATTGTCATTCTATATTAAAAGAGCCAGACCACAAGCCTAAAGTACCAACTTAGTTACCACCAAACTTCACAAAAAAACCTTTATCATGGAATGTGATGCCTCGTGAAACGGAATTGGTGTTGTTTTAATGAAAGAAGGAAGACCTACTCTTTTTTGAAAGTTGTCCAATCAAAGGAAAGTATTTAAGAAGCTATTTATGAGAATGAAATGTTGGAAATACTACATGCGTACTAAAGAAATGGCAACCTTTCGCCTAAATGGGAATACACTTCAAGATAAACACCTATCATGATAGTCTCTTAACATTTTTGGAACAAAAGACTATCTTTCGTAGATGAGCAATAAAAATGGATCACAACATTTTTAATATGACTTTGAAATGTTCTACAAAAAAATAGAAGCTAAATGTTGTTACATGCACTCCTCAACAGCATGAAGAGGTGGGGCTACTGCTTTGTTTCATTTCTTTATCCAACCGTATTGACAACTAAAGCAAGGATGAATTGAAGAAGGACAAAGAAGTGTGAATAACCTTGTCCACAAAATTCCAGTAAGATTCTAGCACACGTGATACATTTAGTTGGAAAAAAATGATCTTTGGCACAAAACATCGCTATATATTATCAAGAATTCCCAACTAAAAATAAAAGATTCTTTTGGGACTTCACACTTTCTCCTTTAGGAGGAAACTCTTGATTTTAAACCTACCATAGTATGAAGAAATAATTTTTTGTACATTTTTAACCGATATTCAAAATTTTGTATGGAATGTTTGTTTTCCAAAGAAATAAAGCAGACACCACATACTGTCTTGTTAAACTCCTTTATCCACTCAAGTCAACGCGATGATATTTTAATGATTTTATCACAAAGTTTACCTAAGTCCGATGAAAGAGTGTCATCACAGGTAGTTGATAGAATTATCAAGTTTGCACACTTTTGTGCACTATCTCATCCATTTAAAGCAATTACAGCCATCGTATTTATGAAACACCAAAAGCTACATGGAACCCAAAAGATTATTGTAAGGATAAGAGATCCCATTTTTACAAGAAATTTTTGGATGGGAATTATTTTCTTGTTTGGGTTCTCAAATTCAGTTCATGGTGCCCATCTTATCATCCTCAACCGATGGTCAAACCGAGACAGTGAATAAAATGTTTCAATGATATCTTCGTTCTTTTGTATCCTATAAGAAAATGGTTTAAGTGGTCACTTCGTTGAATGGTGGTACAACACTTCCTTCCACATCGCAATAAAATGACCCTATTTATGAACTTCTTATGGATATCATTCACCATCCACCACATCTTCTTTATAGCACCCCATGTCTGCCATGAATATCACATTTAGCATCAACAATAAGTCTCCAACTCTTAAAGGTTGAATTCCAAATTTCGTACAAAAATTCTAATGAAACAAAAGTGCACATCAATATCACAGAAAATGGTAGAGAATTTTTTTGATGTAGGAGACCTGGTATTTTTACTACCACAACCATAAAAAAATATCCCCTCGAAGCAAGTTAAAAGCGATAATGAATTATCCCTGTGTTAATTATGGTCCTTACAAGGTGTTGCAAAAGGTAAAAAAAGATTGGCATTTTCAGGCACACAAATTGGATCTTTCCCCCGTTTCTTCGGCGAGGCATCTGCTCATGTTTGATGTTTAAAGAAGGTTATAGGGGACAAACTTTAGTTCAAACAATATTGCCAAAATTTACGAGGAAGGAAAACTATATTGGAACTTAAGCAATTATAGAAACAAGAACTCAACAAAGCCTATGAAATCGATCAATTTCTTAATATCTCATCAAATGGAAGAACTTACCCACTAAAGATTCTACACTGGAGGATGACATTTTACAAGGTACATCCGTATCTACTCACATTGGGAGGACAAAACTTTTTTGAAGGAGAGGGGGTGTTAGTCCCCGTATTACTAGTATAGTCCTTTAATTATTGTTAGTGTAACCTACTATTTTTATTAAAATTTCCGTAACCCAAATATTGTTATTATTGTGCTCTCACATTATTATTACAGTTGCCTAGGATTATATTCTTGAAAACTCATGACCTTGGTAGAAGGGGTTTTTTCATTTGTATCATCCAACAATTGTTCATTTATGTATCGTATTGGAGGTTTCTCTAAGTGGGTGATTTCCCAAACACTCCCTTCTTTTCTATTTTCGTATTTCGGTTTCATACAATATCCTTCCTATTTCCCCACCATATGTGTGTGTGTGATCCGTGTCTTCTATGACAAGTCGTGTATATCTCTCATCAAAGCTCTGAGAAATATACCCCCACTGGGTACATTACCCACAAGCCGGAATTGTTGACTTTCCCTCCCCATCTTCGCTAATGGGTGAGGGGAGAATTATGTGTGATCTCATCACCGCAAGCCTGGGGTATCTCCCCAAAGCACAGAGGGAGGATCTGAAAGTCCACCACTTTACCCAAGGTTCAATGCAAAATCAACAGACGTAGGACAGATCATGATCCCGTAACCTTTCATGGCATTTGTATTTTTCCTATTGTCAAACAATAAAGACAGAAATGTGATCTCACTTCATCATGGAAAGTAGCATCTTACCATTTTCGATCGACATATAGGTGGTATATTAACTTCCCCATATCTATGGACATAGGCATAGTCAAAGATCCCCCCCATGATGATGATTCTTCTTCATATATAGACATCAATTCTTAGCTAATTATCATAGATGAGACAAGTTGAAACGAGATGTGATGAAATGAATGATTTGTTGATGCAATTGACTCATGAAGGTTTACTGACCTTGACTTAGAGACCAATAAGTTTTTTGGAGGATCTAATTGATCTCTAATAAATATCAGCTTGTGATTATTTTTCTATGAATGATGATGAGACAAGGTACAATGCATCAATGTTGTATATGAGGCAGGCTTATGATGAGTGAAATTCCTCCTGAATGGGGGGCGTATATGAAATTGGGGAAGCTATGACGGATTTTCTCATAAATATATTTTTTCTATGTTCCTTAATTTATTTTCCAAATATCATATTATAGTATTTGGGATTAATACTCTTTTGGTTAGCATATTTATTTGTGACACTTATTCTATAGTACAAAGATTCGTTCAATTATTATATGCAGCAATATGCATACTTCTCTCTATACTCTACATGCAGTCAGATATCTTCTTTTTAGCTCACTCTCACTATTGTGACTTGTACACGCTATATATGGGTTGTAGATCTTTCTGTGTGATTTGCTTTGTAGCTGTACTCTTCTTTATGGTTCAAGGATATTCTATGGCTTGTACTATGTTTGGTGTTATTCTTTCGATTCTAGATATTTATCTTTGTAATATTCATAACTAGATATTTATATATGTACATTATGTGAACAACACTTGTTAATGATATATGGAGGGACCTTCGCAATGAGGATACGTTCATATAAGTTCTACGAACTTGATGCAAGACATGGTAGTACCCTTGGTTTGTATATGATTGTTACTATTGCAGTATATTTGTATATGTATGACCTCAATATCACAAATATCTGTTGCATGAAAATTCCCTTGATCTACATGATAGATCGCATGCAATATTTCCCAAGAAAGTTGTGGAAATGATAAAACAAAACCACGTAGTGAAAAAGATAGTGATGAACATGTAGTTATTTCTGTCGTATATGTAGTTACATTGTAGTGATAAAAATTGTGGAACTTTTGGTGTCGTGCATTTACACATTAACCAAGATGATAGTGAATTATGAAATTTCTCATGACAAATGGTAGTAATAGTGCTTTGGTGGTTACTAGTGATCCTACGGCGTTGACATATGAGTGTATGGAGCACACCGGATTTGTTAATGATCCATCCCCGTCGTATCTTGGAGACATGTATGTGATTTATATGTCGTAGCATCCGAAAACATGATGTTGATGTTGATGGAAGAACCTATAGACATCATATATGCACGGAGCATTGAAGATCTGCGACAATATGACCCAGTCTTTCATCGTAATGGCCTAGTGGCTTGTTTTAATTGTTTTATCTCATTCTCATTATATTTTGTATCCTTAACCGAATAATTGATGAACATACAATAGAAGAATTTGCTGCTTTCGTGCTTTCCCCGTCTGCAGCAACCGTGTGTCTCTATTATGGATGCTTTCTTCATTGTTACTTAAATTTTTGTTTTTGCCTAATGTTTATTTCTTCCGTACATATACTCTTAATGATTAAATGATGTTATGGGGTGATTGTTGTATGAAAATGTTCATAAATGCAATTATCTACAATAGAGAATAATCTATCTCGAAATAATAATTTTATTGCTCCATGGTTAAATTTATAAATGTGTGTACTTTCTTAATGATACATTGAGATGAAAAATAATCATCTACATTATTGAAGTAATTATCAAGTTTTGGAAAAATGCTTGTATAATTTGCACTAAAAAAATCAACATGGTATTAGAGTTTGGGAAGGAAAGACATAGAGATCACTTCTCGATAGAATTTTTTGAAGTAACTCTTCTCAAGAAACCCCAGATCTACAAATCAATTCTCACAGACGACTTCTATTCTAAAATCAAAGAACAATTTAGAAGGGGCTACTAACTTGCTGTGCCTTGGAAGACAACAATCGGGCCCAATTTCCTTAAGGAATATACGGGAAATTTCAAAGGAAAATTGATTCAACCCAAGGTATGACGTGGTGAAAGAAGAAGGACAAGAAATATTTTATCACTCTCTGAGTATCATTGTGGACTCTATCAAGGATCCTCTAATTCCATACATCTTAAAGCTTGACACTTCCTTAAACACAGAAGGATGCCTCAATTTTCTTGTATACCATAAGAAATATTGGCTGCAGCCATGAGTTTGATAAATGAGCTTTGTGATATTAGAATGAAAAGACCATTTTGTATTGTGGTTTCATATTTCTTCAAGATCTCTCAATTTAGAGACTTACCACAAAGAAATTGATGAAATTTTTCTAATACAGAATCCCAGACATCTAAGACCTAATGAATGTAATAAGCAATCATGGGATTCATTTGCATCAGTATGTTACCAAAATAAAGCTCCAAATTCTGAAGAATTATGTTTGTTCTATGAAGAATCAAGATGTACTTAGGAAGAAAAATCCAATACCTTAAGTAATAATATTCGGGTAGTAACTAACTCATTCCAATAAAAGGATAAACAGAAGTCCGTAATTCAAAAATAGGGATTTTGATAGAAGACGTAATCCTCAAAGGAAGAGAGAGATATCTCAAAAGATTCAATGTTTTCATTGCAATAAATTTGTTCACTTTAAACAATAAATGTCCGACAGGATTTGATGATAAGAATAAAGATGAAGCAATAGCGGCTACCATAGTATTAATCAAGGAACATTCCAAGAGACCCAAAGGAAGGAGATAAATACCATTTCTACTATTCCACGCAGTATGATCTCTTCTAAATGACAATAAACATGGATGAGCAGATAGTGAGTTTATTACCTATGATAGGGGATAATATCATCTTACAAGCTTGATATAAAATATGTTGGGACACATGGTGAGCTTGGAGACAATAATAGTTATGCATTCAAAGGAATTGGGAAAACATCGTACCAATTTGAAAAATGGTGAAAGAATCACTTGAGAAACATACTATATGTTCCAAGTTCGATAAATAATTTGGCTTCTTACCTCTATTTTTTAGAAGATAGAGAAGATAGAGTAACTTCATCGTATGGGAAAATCCTTGTGAGGCAAAGGGATTCAGTATAAACTTCTTTGTTAGGGTTATTAAGAACGTGAATGAAGGTTGTATAAACTATTGGGGAGAAGATATTCTCAAGATTTATTTCCATAATGATATCAACCATGTGAGTTATGGTACAAACATATGCTCACCTTCATTACGGAGCCTACCATTTGAAGAAATTTTTTTTAAGGCACAATATTTGCAAACAAATCATAAAGGTAAGGGATGCCTGGAAATATTGTAAGAAACCATTCCCAAGTAGTGAACATAGGTCCCAAATATATTTTGGATTCAGTCCACACTTGCGGTGGTCCTATGACGGAAGTCTCTCGGGAGGCACTCTACTATTTATCTTTTATCGATGAATTCTTTCAAGACATTGATCTATCTTATGAATTCAAACAAGAAGCTTTCAAAAAGTTCCAAGAATACAAAGGAAGGAGAATCCGGAAGGGAAAGATAGACTTCCGAGTTTAGATAATGGAGGAAAATACACAACAAGGAACTCGTTGCCTTATATGAAGCTAGATTGGAGGGAATTGATATTTCCCTAGAATATTCAAAAAATGGAGTGGCTAAGAGAAAGAACACATATATTCAAAGAACTTGTGATGGAAATGACATATGATTAATATACCAATGTTTCAGAAAATAAGTTGCAGATATTTTTTCTACATATTCAACAGAATTTCATCAAATTATGTAAAATAAAACTATGAAGAAGCGTTCAATAGTAAGAAACTACAAGTCAGAAATATCCTATAACTCGAAGTTGTCCAATGTTCATTCATGTACCTCATGACAAGACAAAGGTTAGATCCATCCTGGAACAAGGCTATTTTTGGTTACACATTGATTCATCTAAATAATAGCAGGATCTACATTTCAAGGCCAAGAAAGTTGAAGTACAGAACATGAGTTTTGATGAAGATGACACTTATTAGAAATAAGCAAGAACACATTGGTATCAAGGATGAGGAGAAAAAACATGTTTTCTTCTAATGAATAAGTTAAGCAGTTCCGTGTTACCTCAATGCATTCTCAATATCATGAACAAATGTTGGAATGACATCGTAAACTATCGAACCTTTAGTTATTCTAGAAACTATAAAACACTATTCTGGGTCCAATACTTATGGGTGATGTAGAAGACAAGGTGGCTGCACATGGGAAATCCCTAGGAATATAAGACCTAATAATTATTATGGTTATTCAACATTAATGACTAATTTGATTGACTCGTAATCCTTTCGTATCAGAGAAGCATCCACCAAAAAGTTTGGAAAATGCAATATGAAGAATACTAATCTATAATGAAGAACGATGTTTGGCAGATTGTTCCAACACCGAAGCAATTTTTTTGCAAGCTTAAAGTGGATATATAAGATCAATCATGCATAATATGGGAGCATTGAAAAATACAAGGAAAATTTCTGCGATAGAGGGTTCTCCTTGGTGTGTAGGTACAGTGATGAAATCCTCGTATACAGTGTTGTTAGGTACACCATGATTAGATATCTTATTTCTGCGTTCTTTTATGTGATTGTATAAATCATATGGATGTGAATATTTTTTCTCAATGTGGTGGACTTGGCGAACAAGTAGATAGAGCAGCCCAGAGGTTTTGAGGTTCAGTGGGAGAGAATGTCACGTAAAACATCATGAAGGGCCTTGTATGGACTTGGTGCCACCAAGAGCTTAGTATTATTGAATTGATATATCCTAGCCACACATGTCTTCTCTAAGGTGCTTTTTAATCCAAACTTACATACTGTATGATGTATGTGATTCCGTGATACTACTATTATATGCCTATTAGTTTGTTCGAGGTAGACATCTTATTATTTAGAGTAAGAGGGATTTGGCCTCTTATTTGATACATGAATTATATTGGCTTGATGCATTACTATTTTGGATTAAAACTAGTGGCAACCTTGTGGAAATCCTTCTTATGCGTTTAAATTATGTCATCAATATCCTTCGTGTTTGGGATTTATGGAATGCAATCTGTCAAACTTATAGACGAATATGAGAAAGATAATTGATTATGATTTTGATCTATTTTTATCTTTCTCCACAAATCACATATTTGAGCCTTATTCATCGGATCACCCAACGAATAGGATTATTGTAACTCCTTCATACAATGCCTCAAATGGGTTTGTTATTTAAACAACTTTCGTACCCATTATTGTATGTGAACCCCATAAGTGGGATATGTTAATTCTACTTCTTTTTAAAGTAGCATCACATAGATCTCGAAGGCATCTTCTAGATTCTATTTTTCCTCCTTTCACCCTTCCCATCTATCTCGTGGGGTCATAAGTTGCATCGAAAGCCAATTTTTTTTCCCAATCATATAAACAATTCCTTCCAAAATTGGAAGTGAACTTGGCATCTCTATATGAAATAATTTTCGTAACCCATGCAATGTCAAAATCTTCCTTTATCAATATTTGTTTTACCTACTCAAGGATTTAATTGCTACAAAGTGAGCTACCTTTCAACTTGTCAATCACCACCATAATTGTACGTGTTTTTTTGAAGTTCCTTGCATATCGTAGATGAAGTTCAGGATTATTTCTCCCACTTCCATTCTCGAATGGGAATGGTCACAATAAACCTATTCTATGTTTAGATTCAATCTTCACCTACTGAGATTCTATGAATTTTGCAACAAAATCATCCAAGTATCTTTTTTCAAATTAGCCAATAATAAAACTTCGATGTTTGTGAGAGGTCTTTTTGGGTATCCTCGGATGTTCCGTAATATGGTTTGCGAACATGTTTCTATTACAATACTTTTCAATTCATCATCGGGCACGCATATTAGCACATTGAATCTAATTAGACCCTCTTTGTGAGAGACAACATTCTCTATCTTCACCGTCATGTTGCAACTTCTTTCACTTGCAAATGCTTCATCATGTTTTCTTTAGTATGTTTGATTTGTTTTACCGCTCCACTCTGTTAAAAAATCATAATGTTTGGTGATTCAGCCTGTATTCTTCATCAAGTGCATCAAAATATTTTTATCCTTGCCTTTGATGTACTTGATATCAAATTCAAATTATTACAGTTAGACAACTAGCTTGTTCGTACATTCAATTTATAGGTTAATCAAATAAATATTTCGATTCACCATGTTCTCCAACATGACATCAATTTCTTTGCTTAAGGAGGTAAATGTTATAGGTCCCCATATTACATTATAGTTCCTTATTGTTGTTAGTATTACCTCTTATTGTTATTTTTGTACCCTTATAACCCCAATATTGTTATTATTATACCCTTACATTATTATCATAGGTTTGCTTAGGATTATATCGGTGACCTGGGCGAATGGCCATACATAGAAGGAGTGTTTTGGCTGTTTTATCAAAATGCAAGAATTATTCATTTATGTAATGTATTGGAGGTTTTCCCTTGAAGTGGCTTATTTATAAGGTGTTGATTCTTCTTTTCTTCTATTTTTTGAGCCGGTTTCACAACATTTGGTATCGCAGGTTTGGGATTCTAGGCTTGCTGTGGCCCAATAGGCTTAATGTGAACACTGTTGAAAATTTTTTCAGAAAGAAGTTTCAAAGTTGAAATTTTTAATAAAGTGGTATGAAAATTCAGATAGTCACTATATAAATATTTCATATATTGGTTCGTAACACCCCAGTAGATAAGATCTCAGAAGTTAGGGATTTTTTCTGTGCTCCCTAATCTATCTAAACAGTCATTTTAAATTTTCTACAACATTTTTTCAAGAACGTTCAAAAAGCTGAAATTTTTACAAAAAGACAAATCGTAAGGAACTTCTGGCTTCAAAATATTAGATATTGGTTCACAATATTTTCAAGATATGATCCGAAGGGAAGTTAGGGCTCCCGCACTTACATCTTTAAAGAGGTGACCGGGAAAATCGCTACAATTTCCGAGTATCGGATTGGAATTCGTAAAAGTGATTTCGCAATCACATCGACTATAAATTTATGTGTATCAATTTCAAAGCGATGATGTAAAACAGTGACACGGTATGTCGTAAAAGTTCACTCTACCTAATCATTCCATAATTAGGTCGTAAGAGACTGGGTACAACTTTTACCCTCAGAAGAACCAAAATTGCAAAGTTTATCTAGGGTATCTTAAAAGAATACTTAGAGGGATACCATAGGACCCAGTTCTCTAAACATTTAAGATCCGAAAATCATGAGACAATTCAGTTTCAACATTTCCAGTGCCCTCAAAGAAATAAAAGGTGTATTTACTCTTAATTACACAAGTCTTGTTGAAAAATTAGTTTGAATTTATTCCAAGGGCACATCGAAGAATAGATATTAGTATTGGGTTCTAAAATTCCCCTAAAAAAGAATTCAATGACTCATTAAGCTTCTCGGTAAAAGTTCTACTATGGACGATGAAGACGAAGAAATACAACATGAAATATCAAAATTACAAGAGAAATTGCACCAAATTTTTTCATCGCGAAGAGCAACAAAAATGAAATGAAGTTTTGAAGAAAGACATGGAAACTAATATGGATGGTTCCGTGAAAGGCGTGCTCAATATGGATGGCCTGAAGCTTGATGATGTGGCAGCAAGTGAAGCTATGATGGATGACATGGAAGCTAATATCGATGAAAAAATGAGAAAGACAAGATGGAAAACACAGAATGATCTAAAAAGTAGACATCGAAGGTTTGGTGTTGTTACAAGGATGTTTCTACCACAAAAGGGGGTAGAGAAACTTCAGATTAGAACAAAATAAAATTTTAATGTGATTTACAACCTAATGTTGAATGAAGAACTACCAGACCCAAAAGATGGATATGAGGAAGTTTTCTGATGAAAAGGATCCCAGAACATGGATACTATAGATGGAGTAAAATATTTTGATCTCAATAACAATAAAACACACAAAAAGGGGTATTTATCACTGCTTCTTCTCAGAAAATCACTTGTCAATTTACTAGAGAAAATGATAGCATATTATGAGGATACAAAAGATCAACGCTTTATCCAATTGATAAATCTAAAAAATGGTTCAGCAGAAGTACATTGAGGACTTAAAATTGAACATATGGTAAATGATATTCAAAGGAAAACCTGATTAATAAATTTTCATAGGGAGCTAAAGGATAAACATCCAACATGAGGTTCACGCCATAAATCATTCATTGGAGGCTAAGCTGGCGTTTGAAAGAAATTGAATGTAAATTACAGCAACAAGGAAGCCTACCACTCACATCTACAACATAAGCAAGCACACCCAGATTTCCACAACTCACAAGGTTGACACCACAACAACTGGAAGAAAAGAGAAAAGGCTTTGCCTTACCAGATAAACATACCACTATTGCAGCAAAATGTAGAAGAAATTATTTTACATGGATAAAGAAGAGAACATATGAAAGAGAACTAACCCCAGAAGAAGAAACAATCCTACCATATTTGTAATGTATCACAGCACCTCACCAACCTCCCCAATATAGTAGTATGACACATCAAGAAGAAAAGCAGAATAGTAAGTGATTGATTTGTAGGTCTGCAGCACCTCCTTATTCATTGCAAGGTAGCCAAGGAATTAATTGTTTCCTATACTCAGCATTTGTGTAACGTTTAGTGATGGTTTCAATGGAGGACCATAAATTTCTCTAGAAATGTCATAATATCAAGCTAATAATGGTGGAACATATATTGAATAGTCCAATGCTTTCTCTATTCCAGCGGGAGTGTGTTGATGTTGTATTAGGAGTACAATGGTTACAATATTTGGGTACGGTAGCTTTTAATTTTCAAGAACTTTTATTGAAATTTTTTTCGGAAGGAAAGGAAGTCAAATTACGGGGTATCGCAAGGAAGCCAAGAAAGATAATAAGCTCTAATGTCATGAAAAATATTCGACAGTTAAAGGTCCAGGCTTAACTGTACAATTACATTGTACTAGAAGTTCCAACATCAAAATCTTTTATTTATCCATATATGCAAAAAATATTGGATAATCATTCCAGGGTGTTTGAAACTCCCAAAGGACTCCCACCTATTCATGATCATGATCATGCTATTCATTTGATTCCAGGAAGTGTCCCTCCAAACATCATGCCTTATAAATATCCTTATGTCCAAAAGAGCTAAAATTGAAATGCATGATTGCAGAAAATGTTAGAGGTCGTGTATAATTCAAATCGTAACAAAGTTCTTTCTCTACTTCTAGCAGTATTGGAAAAGCAAGAAGGATGTGACTGTGCGCATGTGTTTGGGTTACAGAGCTCAATAAGCTCACTATTGAAGACAAATTTCCATTCCCCGTGATTGGATGAATTTTGATGAATTAAATGGAGCAATTTATTTACCGTGTTGGACTGTGTTTGTGGATACTGTATCAAATTAGAATGAAGACCCTCCAAGATATCTTAAAAACAAGACGAAACTATATGAGGCTGCTGATAGAAATTTTTGTCATGCCTTTTGCCTTACCACGTACCTTCTACATTTCATGTTGATGAACGGGCCTTTCAAACCCTTCCTTAGAAAATTTGGTGCTAGTATTTTTGATGACATACTAATCTACAATAAATCTTTGAAGGATCATGTTCAACATGTTGACATGGTGCTCAAAATATTGGGAGGAGAAACAACCATAAACACCAAATTTTTTTCGAGTGCGAAGAGGTGGAACATTCGAAGCATTGTATCCTTGCGAAGGTGTTAAGGCAGACCCTAACAAAATTAAAGCCATTAAAGAATGAAATTTCTACAAACATAAAGTAGTTATTGTAGGATTTCCTTTTAGTTACAGTATTATCGCAAGTTTTTTAATAATTACAGAATAGCATCACTCTAACAACATTATTGAATAACATGCATTTTCATGACTCAAAGCAAATTCAAGGCCTTTGAACATCTTAACGATAAATGCCTAGCACCAGTCTTAATTATGCTGCATTTCACAAAAACCTTTTATCAGGAAACGATGCCTCGTGATATGGAATTGGTGTTGTTGCATTTATATGATACCTATTCTTTGAAAGTTTTCAATCAAAGGAAAATATTCGAGAAGATATTTATGAGAAGGAATGACAACACTACACGTACTAAAGAAATGGCGTACTCTTTACTTAATGGGTAGACACATCGAAGGTAAAAATTGATCATGATAGTCTTTAAACACTTTTTTTGAAACAAATACTATCTTCAAAGACAGAAAAAATGGGTCATATAGATGTTAAGCAGGACTTTAAAATCATTCACAAAAAGGAAAGCTAAATTTTGTTGTAGATGCAATTTCAAGAAGAAAGGATGAAGAGGGTGGAAGCATTTTTTTGTGTTACTTATATTATCCAACCGTATTGATAAATCGAAGCAGGGATGAATGGGAAGAAGGATGAAGACTTAGACACCTATTCAAAAGTTGCAACAAGATCCTAGTGCATCCGATACATTTAGTTGGAAAAAAATAATTTCTTATGGCACAAAGATCGCTTATATTCAAAAGAATTTTTAAACTAAAAACAAAATATTATTTTGGAATTGCACACTTATCCTTTAGAGGACACCGTGATTTTTCCGAAAAACTTACCACAGTGGTGAAGAAACAATTTTTCGGGAAGGCTTCTAAATTTGATATTCAATCGTGTCGTTACACTGTTTGTCGGACATCAAAATAAAGTTGAGACAATTATGACCCCGGGTTCTCTACAACCTTATCCATTCCAAGTCAACGTTGGGACGATATTTCAATGGATTTTATCACAAAGCGACTAAGTCCGATGAAAGAGTGCTACCATTTTGGTAGTTGATAGATTTCATTAAGTATGCAAATAAATTTTGTTCATTATCTCATCCATTTAAAGCAAGTACAATGCATACGTAACTATAAAAACAATTCAAAGCCATATGGAAACTCTATGATTATTGTAAGTGATGTAGATCCTTTTTACCTGGAAATTTTGGACGGAATTATTTTCTTGTTTGGGTACTCATAAATAGCTCATACCATCTTATCATCCTCAATCCGATGGCCGACTAAGATAGTAGAAATAAATTCTTTGGAAGGATACCTCATTGTTTTGCATCTCGATAAGAAAACAAAATATTATATATTTTCCGTTTAAAATGGTATAATACCTTTCTTCCCCCACAACGTATCAAAAATGACCTCATTTATGGTACCCTTATGGATATCACATACCATCCATCATTGCGTCTTTATTTAAGAGAAAATTATAAGGTTCAAGCAAAGGAAGATCATACTTAATCATCAACAAGAAGTTCTCCAACTCTTAAAATATAATATAAATTTCGTATAAAATTTAATGAACAACAAGCATATCAACATCATTATTAGGAGAAGTTTGATGTAGTGAGACCAGTAGTATTTTTACTACTACAAACTATACAAACAAATGTCCCTCAATCAAGCTAAGAAGGATAAAAAATTATTGCCAAAATTCTATGGTCCTTACAAGGTGTTGCAAAATATTGGTATTATGGCATACAAAACTGGGAACTTCCCATTTTTCATGAGTGCACATAGCTTTTCATGTTTCAGCGAAAGAAGGTTACAGGGGGATAAATTTTGTTCTGGAAATAATATCACAAAAACTTGATGAGGAAGGAAAATCATATTGGAACCTCGCGCCTGGCGTTAAACAAGAACTCGATAGCTACGAAATCGATCAATCTTTAAAGTATCTCATCAAATGGAAGAATCTCGCTAATGCATCGAAGATTCTACATGGGAGGATATTTAGGAATTTTATAAAAGGATCGAGCTACTCAAGTGTTGGAGGAAAACACTTTTGAAGGAGAGGGGGCATTTTAGGTCCCTATATTAGTAGTATAGTCCTTTATTGTTGTTAGTATTACCTACTTATTGTTATTGTTGTACCCTTTGTAACCTAATATTGTATACACATTAAAATTTTACATTGTCATTGTTTGGTCGGCTAGCATTATATTGTGACCCCCATGGACTCTCTTCTTTATAGAAGGAGGTTTTAAGCCATTTATATCTACCCAAGAATTGTTCATTTATGTAATGTATTTGAGGTTGCCCCCTTGAAGTGGCTTATTTCTAAGGCATTGATCTCTCTTTTCTTCTATTTTTGAGCTGCAATTACAGTGATAATGTTCTCCATATCTTCACATATGAACAATGATTCTAATTTAAGTCACAAGTCAGCATAGTTTGTCTCGATGTTTGTTTAATTTTCGTATCATAGAAGACTACTCTTTCCTTTTCTTGAATTAATATACTTAATTGAGCTCTTCTTTGTAGGCTTTTGTACAACCAAAAATCTTTGTCTAAATATGAAATCCTCAACATAGGAGAATTAGTGACAATTTCTTCAATCGCTCAAAGTTTGTTTTACATTCAATTGTCCATTCAAACTTGTTTTTACTTACAAGGATGTGATAGGATGGCCTGTCCCTGGATAAGTTTCGTATGAACTTTGTAGTAGCTTCCAATTGCTACGTAAATGATCTAATCTTGTCCACATTTTTTCATGTTGGCTATTCCATAATGTATTTGACCTTTTTAATTAAAATGATATCTCTTTGTTGAGACAATGTGCCCCCAAATAATTTATTCTTGTTTGAATAAATCACACTTTTGAGCTTTGCATAATGTCATGTTCCTCCAAAATTGTAGTAAAGTTAAATTCAGGTTCTTCTCATGTTCTTTCGTATTTTAATACACCAATATTTCATCAACAAAGCCAATCGCAAATGTGTCCTAGTATACTTAACATACTATTCATTAAACACATGAAAGTGGTGAGGGAATTAGTAAGCCTGTATGGCAGCACTACAACTCATAGTTCCCATATCTTGTTCGGAAATCACCATGTGATGTTTTCTTTAATGTGTACTTGATGATACCCAAACCTAAAATCTGCTGGAGGAACATTCTGTTCTTTCCTATAAATCGATCAAATAAATCATCAATATGTATAACGGATACCATTTCTTGATTGTCAATTTGTTCAACTATCTATAATTGAATGAAAATTATAAGTGTCCTACATTTTTTATTCACAAATAACACTGGAGCTTCTCATGGTGACACTTGGTTTTATAAATTTTGTCATGAATCTTTTAGTTCTAGCTTTAATTCAACTAGCTTCAGACATACCATCTGTAGTGCTTCCTAGAGAAGTTTCTTTCTGCCCAGAATGGTCTGACAGAGAAAAATTCCCCAGTGATGAGGTAGTCTCAGAATATCGTATGGAAACATATCTATGAATCTTTGCAACACAAGATACTTTTCTAGCACTTCAATTCTTCTTGCCCAATCATTGCTGGCTAGCTTTTCCATCAATGAATTTTTTAACAAACACCTATGCCTTTTCAGAACTACACTTATTTTGCATGGTTTTAATTAGTCTCATTAACAATATTTACTTACTTCTTGTAAAATTTTGGGTTTTCCAAGATCAACGAAGCACGTGATTGTAGATTTTCTGTGGTGTAGATTTTTAGAATTTCACAAAACCGTAATCTTCTAAGGCTTTGCTTTTTAAGTTCATGTTTTAAAAGGAAAATATTGGGAGAGGTGAATCAAAGATTAGAGTCGACCCACAATTTTTAGTTTATTCTCTTCAAAACTATGTCATATTATCGTATTCAACTTGCATGTCCAAGGAGATCTTATTATGTATTTACTTAGATCATTGCATCATTCATAAGCAGTAAGCATGAACATAAATAACAGAACAAACCATCAAACATAAGCAACACATATGAACACCAAGATTTAAGGTGGAAACCCAATTCGGGAGAAAACCACCACTGCTGTAATCTCTGTCTTCAATATTTATTATAGAGAAAATTTCTTACAATATATGCTGGTGTAGACTTATACCAGCACGCAGGAACCCACCTGCAGAAGGCTATAACCTTCTCTTGTTTACCAGCCTCTCCTGGAAGGGAGCTACGACCCCCTGCACTCGTTTACCAGCCTCTCCTGGAAGGGAGCTACTACCCCCTGCTCTCGTTTACCAGCATCTCCTAGAAGGGAGCTACTACCCCCTACTCTCGTTTACCAGCTACCACTGGAAGGGAGTTACAACCCCCTCACTGAAGGCTTCGACCCTCAGCACCACTGCGGACCACGTTTCATCAATTTTCATACTGGATCCATTCATTTTATTCAGTACACTCGCACCAGTTCTTGATGATTTCATCAGTCGATCAAACCAGAGATTCATCATTGTCAGATCATTATATCCATGGGTGCATCGTAGATTCATATTTATCAATTAAGAATAGAGTTCGTCCATGCATATATTCCTTAGAGAAATTTATTCATTCACCACCCTTACACATGCATACGTTCTTCATGATTTCGCCAGTCGATTAAACCAGGAATTAATCATCATCTGATCTAGAGCTCTTGATCAATCATCATATTCACAGGTGCACCATAGATTCAGATATATCATAGTTTTTTCATACAGATATATCTAAAAGAGATTCATTTATTATCAACTCTTTCGCATGCACACGTCGTTCTTTATTTCTCTTCTCCTTACATAGTTTTGCCTTTAGTAAAACCATGAGTCAAAACCTCGAACCGCTAATGGTATTCCTAGACGGGGTCAAAATAGATAATCCAACATATTAAAAATCGAGCCAATCCAAATTGAAACCCCAACCTTCATTCTTCCATGCACGAAATGTCCCAAAGGTATTCTTTTTCTCTTTGGATCCAGCCCCACATGCATAATCGACGGCTTAATCAATATTATTTAAAACTAGGGCCCATTGCTAACAATCAACCCGATTGAAGGGCTCACGTTCCATCGCGCCACATCATCCAATCCGACGGATATTGCTTCGGCAACTTGCACGCGCAATAACGTGCGATGGAGCGATCTGCGATCGCATCACGGTTTTCAACGGTGGTTCAAATATATATGGTGATAACACAATGAATGTACGATCTACAATCGTGCGATGGCGCGACGATCGCATCGCAAAAAATCAACAGAACTCTGATATGGGTAGAGGGCGATTATGTGACATTGCAATGTTGCGATGGTGCGATGGCGTGATGATTTCACATGGCAATCATCCACATCAACAAGACACTAATACTTCAAACTTGCGATCTTGCGATTTGCGTTAAAGTGGTAGGGACCACTTGTCCTGCTTCTTTTCAAAAAATTTAAGCCTTCCGCTGTTTAATCAATTTCTCTTCATTTTGGTTGTTGAGGGCTTTAAACGCCTGAAATGACTGTATTAATAAAACTCTGCTTCTCCGTAGTTTAGATCTACGGGAAAATCATTTTTCCACTGTGAAACGACTTCACCCAAACAAAATTAATTCTCCTCTGTCATTTGTGGCTGCGGCCCATCAACAATTAATTCATCCTTACATTCTCCCATTCTTCTTTATTACATGGTGTTGCGCACTCAATCTCTGCTGCTGCCTTTGTACTCTTTTCTCCCTACTCAAGGCTTAGCAGGTGACTTTAATATTTTCAACAGTTCAATTATGCATTCTACTTCTATTCGCTGTCTCTGCGTTGTCTACTACCTCAATTCCTTATCTGCCTTGCTTCCTCTCTGTTGCTTCTGCTATCTCTCTGTTACTATCGCTGCTTCTTGTCTAATACTGCTCCTTTGTTCTCTGCCACATTTCCATGTCATTATGTCTTCAATTCTGCCATCTATATCAACCTTCCATTGCATGTTTCAGAGTTCTACCCTGTCATAGTTCCGCTTCTAACTGCACATACTGCTTTCTGTAGCTCTACTTTTATTTTCTTTGTTCCTTGCCAATTCCTTTGCCACTTCTTTTGCCATCAATGACAATATTTTGAAAAATCTCCCCCTTTGGCATTGATGGAAATACTCGCCCCTTTTGTTTTGTTTTTCCTCCCCCTTTGACATAAATGGCAAAGGGTTGATCAAGATCCTTTGGACTAATAAAATTGTGCTCCCCCTGAGATCATGCTGCATAATATAACAAGATGACTTATACATGCCAACAATGCATCCTTTTCATATGACCAATGCTACCCCTTAGCCTGAGCATTCAGAGAAGCCCAAAAACACCTCACAACTAATTTAATCTTCTGTTTTTAAGTAGACCTGATCCTCTGCATGGCAGAGACAACTCCTAGTTTCTGTCTGAGATATTCGAATGCTTCCCTGGGTAGTGGTTTGGTAAATATATCAGCAACTTGTTCTTCGGAAGAAACATACTCCAATTTCACCTTTTGTTCAAGCACTTGTTCATGTAAGAAGTGATATTTGATGGGAATGTGCTTGGTCTTGGAATACATAACAGGATTCTTTGAGATACTGATGGCACTTGTATTATCACACATAATGGAGATAGGAGGCGAACATTTGATTTGAAAGTCTTTTAGGGTTTGCATCATCCAGAGAAGTTGAGTGCAACATGATGTTGCAGCCACATATTCTGCTTCTGCTGTAGATAAGGCAATGGAGCTTTGCTTCTTGCTAAACCAAGATACTAACCGAGGCCCCATATAGAATGCACCACCACTAGTGCTTTTTCGATCATCAACACTTCCAGCCCAATCTGCATCAGTGTATGCATGAAGAGTAAGATCAACATTCTTTGGATACCATAGTCCAAAGTCTTGAGTTCCCTGTAGATATTTGAATATTATTTTCACAGCCTGAAGATGAGACTCTTTTGGATTGGCTTGAAATCGTCCAACAATCCCAACTGCATGCATGATGTCTGGTCTTGTCCTAGTGAGATAAAGTAGACTTCCTATCATAGATCTGTATTCTGGTTGATTCACCGTGGGGGAATCATCATTAGAACTGAGATTACATCCAGTTATCATTGGTGTACTTACAGGTTTGCAATCTTCCATGCCATACTTCTTCAAGATTTGTTTGAGGTATTTTTCTTGTGATAAGAATATGCCATCTATTGCTTGTTGCACTTGAAAGCCAAGAAAGAATGTTAGTTCCCCAAGAAAAGACATTTCAAATTCTTGCTGCATATCAGAAGCAAATTTCTGACTCATAGACTCTTTATTACTTCCAAAAATGATATCATCAACATATACAACCACAATCAATAGTTTGTCATTTTCAGTTTTTGTGTATAAGTTGCTATCAACAAACCCTTTTGAAAATCCTTGTTGATGAAGATATTTGTCAAGACGATAGTACCATGCCCTTGGAGCTTGTTTGAGACCATATAGAGCCTTTTTAAGTCTACAAACAAGTTTTTCATCATTTCCCAAAATGAATCCTTCTGGTTATTCTATATAAACTTCTTCTTCTAGATCACCATTGAGAAAAGCAGATTTAACATCCATTTGATAAACTTTGATTTGTTGGAAGCTTGAAAAAGCAAGAAACATTCTTATGGCTTCAATTCTAGCTACAGGAGCAAAAGTTTCTTCAAAGTCTATACCTTCTTGTTGAGCATACCCCTTGCAAACAAGTCTAGCTTTATTTCTTATAACATCTCCATTCTCATTTAACTTGTTTTTGAATATCCATTTAGTTCCAATGACATTTTTTTCATGAGGTCTTGGTACTAATTCCCAAGTGTGATTCTTTTAAATTTGATCAAGCTCTTCATTCATGGCTTGAATCCAAAATTCATCTTTGCTAGCTTGATTGACATTGTGTGGTTCAATAGTGGATAGAAATGCCAGATAGCTAGAAGATCCCACAAGAGTCCTTCTTGTTTGTACACCTGATCCCTTTTCTCCCAAAATTTGAGATTTTGGATGATTCTTTTGAACATATCTGGATGGAGCCTTTTCAGACAAATCATCTTCGGGTTCTTCATTGGGTTCACTGTTTGTATCATTACTATTTGATGTAGAAGGATATATGTCATCATCATCATCTTCATTTGTTGTTTTTTTTTCTTCTTTTGGAGCTGCTGGAGACTCATCAATAACAACATCTATACATTCAACAATCTTCCGAAGTCTTTTATTGTAACATTTATATGCCCTACTCCTAGAGGAGTAACCAAGAAATATTCCTTCATCTGCTCTAGGTTCAAACTTGCCAAGTTTTTCATCATTATTTTTGATAAAACATTTGCTTCCAAAAACTCTAAAATGCTTCACAGTGGGAGGATTACCATACCAGAGTTCATATGGAGTTTTATCACTATTTACACGAACATGTGCCTTGTTAAGAATATTTACTGATGTATGTGCTGCTTCTCCCCAGAATGTGTCAGGTGTTCCGGAATCATCAAGCATAACTCTAGCCATTTGTTGAACTGTTCTATTCATTCTTTTTGCTACGCCATTTTGTTGTGGAGTGCCAGCTACAGAAAACTGTCTTTTTATGCCATGTTGTTCACAAAATTCAAGGAATTCATCTGATGTATATTCTCCTCCTCGATCATATCTAAGACACTTGATTTTTAGATCTAATTCATTTTCAACCAGTGCTTTGAATATTTGAAATTTATCAAATGCTTCATCTTTGTGTTTAATCAACCCAATCCAACACATTCTAGAGAAATCATCAATAAATAAGATATAGTATTGTTCACCACGTGGTGACTTTTTCCTCACAGGTCCACATATGTCAGTATGAATGAGTTCAAGAGGCTTAATTGATGATCCTTCCTTGGCATTAAATTGCACTCTGGTTTGCTTACCGAATTGGCAAGATTTGCATATGATACTTTCAGGTAGAGTAATATTGGGAAGATCACGAACAGCTTTGAGTTTGCTTGATTTGTTGATTTGAGAGAAGCTCAGATGCCCCAACCTTCTATGCCATAGCCAGTTTTCTGAAGATTTACTCAAGTAACATTGTTCTTTGCAGTTCTTCAATACATACAGGTTGCTTGGAGTTCTTTTTCCTTTTATAATTGCTTTACCTGTATCAAGATCACGTACCACACATTCTTTTGAACTAAATACAACTTCAGTTCCTTGATCACACATTTGACTTACACTTAACAGGTTATGCTTTAATCCATCCACATACATGACTTCATTAGATTTCACCTTTTATTTTTGAAAAGCAGACACTTTTCCCTTAATGATCGTAGGAGTATCATTTCCAAATGTAACATTCTTTTCTTTTTCTAAAGCACTATATGCTAGAAGTTTGTTTTTGTCACCTGTCATGTGTCTTGAGCATCCACTATCAATGTACCATTGGTTTTCTTCATCTTCTGCAAATAACTCTATGCCACAATTTTCAACTTGTAATTCCTTCTTTTTCCATACTTTGGAGCTTCAAGGAACATGTTCTTTTGGCTGAACTTTGCTTCTGCATTCAGATTCTTCATGGCCAAAGTTATTGCAATAAGAACATTCAACTTCATTTTGAAGAGGAGAAAAGTTGTTATAAGTATTCTTCTTTGTTTCAATATCAATCCTTTTCTTTCTTGCTTCTCTTGTCATGATGGTTTTATATGCAACACATTGAACAACTTTATGACCAAAATTGTGACATGAGAAACATTGTCCATTGAAGAAGAGATTTCTACAATCATAAAATCTTCTACCTGAATTTACCTGTTGATTGGTGTCTCTTTGAAAGAAATTTTTGTTAGTGTTCTTTGAATTGAGATGATCATGCTTTACCTGTAAAGATTCTTTATTCCCTTGCTGAGTGGTAGCATGTTGTAAACCATCTATAACTGCTTTTAGATAATTTGGTGCTGAAGCCTGAGAAGATTCTCCGATATATCCAAGACCTGTCTTTATAAGAGGAGAACGTTGTACCTTGATAATCTCATCTAAGGTTTCAGATCCTTTAGCAAATCTAAGATTTAGAGTCTTTACTTTCTCAAGTTCTTTTCTTAGACTTACTACTTCACATTCTAATTTCTCATTGTGTTTCTCTTTTTCTTCAAGCTGATTTTTCAGAGTTTCTATGGTTATTTTACTCTCTTCTAAGCAAATTTTGAGTTTATTGTTTTCATCAAGAAAATCATTGTCTTCTAGAGCATCCACAAAAGTATCCTTTTCTTCTCTAGATTCGTTTTCAAATGCCATGAGAAGTCTAAGATATTGTTCACATTATTCCTCCCTATCAGATAACCCATCACTGTCTTCATGAGTATAGTAACTCTTTCTAGTGTTAAAACGATTCTTATTCCTTCTTTCTACTTCCTTCCACTTTTTATGTGTTTCTTTATAAGGACACTTAGTAGCATAATGACCAACTCTTCCACAATCAAAACATTTGAAAGGAATCTTACCTCTGAATCGTCCTGTGCCAAGTTGAAGTTTCTTTACAAAGTTTATCTCATCTTCTTCTGAGATATAACCTGATCCTTCTATTTTTTGTACTTCCTTCCCTTTTGTAGAAGTTCTAAAGACTGCTTCTTTGACTTCAGATGGTCCTCCTCTTCTCATTTCATATGCAATTAGTATGCCATGGAGTTGCACCACAGTAAGGTTTTGAAGATCTTGCTTTCTTCAAGAGTAGAAACTTTTGACTCAAATTTTGTCGTTAGTGATCTTAAGACTTTCTCAACCAAAGTAGCTTCGGTTATTGTTTCTCCCAGATTTCTCATACGATTTACAATATCATCAAGACGTAAAAATAAATTGGCAATGCTCTCCTCATTATCCATTTTTAGATTCTCATATTGAATTCTGCGAGTTTGAAGTTTAGCACTTTTTACCTTTGCATCACCTTCATAACTTAGAATGATTTTGTCCCATATCGCCTTTGCTATATTCAGCTGCATGGCTTTGAAAAATTCTAATTCAGTTAGACTTCCCAATAGAGCATTGACCGCCTTTGCATTTGTTTCTTAATTCTTTCTTTCCGTCGGATCTGTTGGTACTGCAGCTGGATATTGATATCCTCCTTCAAAAATTGCCCATACATTTGCTCCCAGAGACTGAAGATAGGATCTCATCCTTGTTTTCCAGAAGATTAAATTGTTTCCGTTAAAGAGCGGAGGCCTGATAGATGCTGTTCCATATTCATTGCTCATCTTGCTTGATCTTCCTTCTAGCAGCTAAGCTTTTTCAGAAGGACCTGCTTTGATACCAATTGTTGGGAAAAATACTGAGAGGGGGGGTGAATCAGTATTTAGAGCTGACTGACAATTTTTAGTTTTCTATTCTCTTAAAACCATATGTTACATTACTGTATCCAACTTGTATGTCCAAAGATCTTATTATGTCTTTACTTAAATCATTGCATCATTCATAAGCAGTAAGCATGAACAGAAATAACAGAACAAACCATCAAACATAAGCAACACATATGAACACCAGGATTTAGGGTGGAAACCCAATTTGGGAGAAAACCACCGCTGTTGTAATCTCTGTCTTCAATATTTATTATAGAGAAAATTTCTTACAATATATGCTGGTGCAGACTTATACCAGCATGCAGGCACCCACCTGCAGAAGGCTACAACCTTCTCTCATTTACCAGCCTCTCCTGGAAGGGATCTACGACCCCCTGCACTCGTTTACCAGCCTCTCTTGGAAGGGAGCTACTACCCCCTGCTCTCGTTTACCAGCATCTCCTGGAAGGGAGCTACTACCCCCTGCTCTCGTTTACCAGCTACCACTGGAAGGGAGCTACAACCCCCTCATTGAAGGCTTCGACCCTCGGCACCACTGCGGACCACGTTTCATCAATTTTCATATTGGATCCATTCATTTTTAACAGTACACTCGCACCAGTTCTTCATGATTTCATCAGTCGATCAAACCAGAGATTCATCATTGTCAGATCATTATATCCATGGGTGCATCGTAGATTCAGATTTATCAATTAAGAATAGAGTTCGTCCATGAAAATATTCCTTAGATAAATTTATTCATTCGCCACCCTTACGCATGCATACGTTCTTCATGATTTCGCCAGTCGATTAAACTAGGAATTAATCATCATCTGATCTAGAGCTCTTGATCAATCATCATATTCACAGGTGCACCATAGATTCAGATATATCAGAGTTTTTTCATATAGATATCTCTAAAAGAGATTCGTTTATTATCAACTCTTTCGCATGCACACCTCGTTCTCTATTTCTCTTCTCCTTATATAGTTTTTCCTTTAGTAAAACCATGAGTCAAAACCTCGAACCACTAATGGTATTCTTGGACGAGGTCAAAATAGATAATACAGCGTATTAAAAATCGATCCAATCCAAATTGAAACCCCAACCTTCGTTCTTCCATGCACGAAATGTCCCAAAGGTATTCTTTTTCTCTTTGGATCCAGCCCCACATGCATAATCTGCAGCTTAATCAATATTATTTAAAACTGGGGCCCATTGCTAACAATCAACTCGATTGAAGGGCTCATGTTCCATCGCGCCACATCATCCAATCCTACGGATATCACTTGGGCAACTTGCACGCGCAATAACGCGCGATGGCGCGATCTACGATCACATCGCGGTTTTCAACGACGGTTCAAATATATATGGTGATAACACAATGAATGTGCGATCTACAATCGTGCGATGGCACGACGATCGCATCGTAAACAATCAACGGAACTCTGATATGGGCGGAGGGCGATTATGTGACATTGCGATGTTGCGATGGTGCGATGATCGCACATCGCAATCATCCACATCAACAAGACACTAATACTTCAAACTTGCGATCTTGTGATTTGCGCTAAAGTGGTAGGGACTACTTGTCCTGCTTCTTTTCAAAAACTTTAAGCCTTCCATTGTTTAATCAATTTCTCTTCATTTTGGTTGTTGAGGGCTTTAAACGCTTGAAATGACTGTATTAATAAAACTCTGCTCCTCCGTAGTTTAGATCTACGGGAAAATCCTTGTTCCACTGTGAAAAGACTTCACCCAAACAAAATTAATTCTCCTCTGTCATTTGTGGTTGCGGCCCATCAACAATTAATTCATCCTTACATTCTCCCATTCTTCTTTATTACACGGTGTTGCGCACTCAATCTCTGCTGCCGCCTTTGTACTCTTTTCTCCCTGCTCAAGGCTTAGCAGGTGACTTTAATATTTTCAACACTTCAATTATGCATTCTACTTCTGCATTCTACTTCTATTCACTATCTCTGCGTTGTCTGCTGTCTCAATTCCTTATCTGCCTTGCTTCCTCTCTGCTGCTTCTGCTATCTCTCTGTTACTATCTCTGCTTCTTGTCTTATGCTGCTCCTTTTTTCTCTGCCACGTTTCCATGTCATTCTGTCTTCAATTCTTCCATCTATATCAACCTTCCATTGCATGTTTGTAGTGCCACCGTCATAGTTCCACTTCTAATCGCACATACTCGCTTTCTCTTCGTAGCTCTACATTTATATCATGTTCTTAAGCTCTCAAATGTTCTAAATTTGCGATCAATTGGGTTGGTTCGATACTACCCTCGCCCTTTGTTTTTTCTTATCCTTCTTAGTGGATTTAGGTAGGAAAATAACTATGGATATAGATCCCAAATAAAAAATAAAATCATAATATATCTTTCCAACAACAAATTATATCTACCTCTCTTATGAAGGGATCACCAATCTAGAATAATGAAAATTCCAACAAGGAAATCATTCAATAACATAGTTTTTGAGAAATTGTGATGGAAATTCAACTCCTTTTTGGGAAGATTCTTGGAAAAAAATTCCCAAATTAATGAACAATGACTCTCTTTCACTATCAAATATATTATGGAACTTCAATAGCTGACCAATGTGGCTGATTAATGGTAGGAAAATCCCTCCTCCTCCCTATGGAGGACATGGAAGGAAAGGACATATCGCCTAATCTAGAAGAGGAAAGCATCCTGAACTAGTCATGGGAGGATATTTAGAGAAGGAATTTCTAATTCAAGAATGATATCATAAGTTCCAATGGTTATATGGGTCCAATGACATGTTCACCATCAAGGATACATATTCCCTGGATGTAGAGCACAAAACATTTCCAAACCAAAATGTATGGAAATAAATATGGACACAAAATACATGGCCAAAGGTTTACCATTTTCTTTAGATTCTTGTTCAAAAATTCACCCTCACCTGGGAAAAACTGCTCAAGTATGGATTTGAAGGACCATTAATTTCCCACTCATGCCACAACAACCAAGAAAACATTGACTACCCATTCACTGCATGCAGTTGTTCAAAGGGAGTATGGGATCAAGTTTTGATTATTTTTTGAGTGCTCAGATAAAGATCACAATAACATTGAAAAGACTATAGCTAATTGGTGCTCCTATCAATTTGAAAATACTATCTTGAATATATCCTATAATTTAATTGCAATTTGTCTCCTCTATTAGTTTTATAAGGAGTGAAATGGTTGTATTTTCAAAAATCAAAGTCTCCTTGAAAAATGTTGTGGTTCATGATTCCCACTATAGTGAGAAACTAATTTTATCATTCTCTAGTCGTGGAAAGAATGGTAATCTTCCTCCTTTGAATTTTTATCCCAAGGAAGTTGTTCCCCTTCCCTATTTTGATTCCTTCCCTTTTTACATCTCCTACAAATATTTTCCCTCCCCCAGTTCTTGGTGCCCCCTTCCTTCCTCCTTCATTAAACTAAATTTTAATGGTGCCTCTAAAGGAAACAATATACGAGCTAGTTATTGTGGTATCTTTAGCGATGTAAAATGAAAAGTTGTATTATATATCTTAGGTGCTAGGACCTCAATGCAGATAATGTTCTGAAAAAAATTTCTCTGGAAATGGGCCTCAATTATGCAATCCAATCAACTTATACCGAATTGATCATCAAACGGGACTCTGAACTAGTTATTCATAAATTGAAGCACCTTCTTCACGGAGACAACAATAAAATAACATCAATGAGTTGGATATTGGAAAATTACCTAATGTGAATTCAATCCTCATTGACTCAAATCCCTATTATTCTCACCTCTAAGGATTCCATATTGGCCAACAAAGAGTGGCAAACAACTTGGCCAATGTAGGAGGTATAACTCAGACTTTCAATAATGCAGAGCTTGGCCACCCTACTCTGAGGCCCATATCCATTAGGACTTCTAGAATATTTGACTGAAAGATCACAATTTACCACTGGGAGTGACTTGGGGCATGCACATGAGAGGGGCCGACATCCAGTTGCACCGTCATGAAATTTTGGAACCATGGTTCCATACACCCTCTAATATGGAATTTCCCCTCTTTTTAAATTTGACTTAGGTAGTTTAGTCCATTGAGATTTAGGTGTAATCTTCTTAATTGTGCAATGAATATGCTAGATCATTTTGAGGCCACTATTGATGGTGTTTCTAGCCCCAAGGCACCTTGAAAAGGAAATATTATTAATTAAATTTATTAAGTTTTGAATATTTATATATCCATTAGGTTGTGAATATTTTATATAATTTTATTAATATAGATAAAATTACATTATAACAACTTGAATTGAATCAATTTATTATTTTCACTACATTTTTACTATTTGATATTTTTTAAACTGATTTTAATAAAAATAATCATTAGGTTATCGCTGGTAGGGAATGGAAAAGGTGGAAGGTTCACCCAATATAAACAAGAAGAAAAATAATTTTGGATGGGTGAGGTGGCAAGGGAGACACCACAGTAGTAGAAAATGACGAATGTCTAGGTAAATCTTGGAGAATGAAGATGAACTAATAATTTATGTTGGAGATAGACAGGAGGCAAATGATAACAAAAGGATAGTTGGGCCTAAGCTAGACATAATGAGATAGAGACTGAAAGAAAATGAAAACTAGTAGGACCTTAGAGAAACTACATAGCTAAGGTAGGGAAATTTAGTTGTGAGTGGTGAGAAGAGGAAAATAGGAATGAAAAGTGAAATATATCTTCAGGGACCCCCCATAGCCAATGAAAAATACTCACAGTAGTCTAAGAATTGAGATGTGAATGGAGCACTGAATAAAAAATGACTGAGGATAAGAAGAACTAGGAGGGCCTAGTCCTTCCTTCTTCCAAGAGGAAGCAAGGACATGAATTTTCCCCCAAGCTAGCTCTATAACTTTCTATTTATTATAGCACTAGGCAATGAATAAAACTTCGACCTTCCCCTTTGGATAATATTACCTTTTCAAGGTGCCTTGGGGCTGGTAACACCACTAGTGGTGGCCTTAAAACCATATAGCATATTGATTACATAATCAAGTAGAATGGACCTAATTCTCAATGGATTGTAATTCCTAAGGTGAATTCAATGCACAGAGGCGGAGTTCCATATGGGAGTGTATCTATAATTAAATTACTTCTAGAGTTTATATGAGAATGCATCTAGTTTTCAGACACTCT
Source organism: Pinus albicaulis (assembly GCA_034641835.2). Taxonomy (NCBI): domain Eukaryota; kingdom Viridiplantae; phylum Streptophyta; class Pinopsida; order Pinales; family Pinaceae; genus Pinus; species Pinus albicaulis. The sequence goes on from JAXQQM020078974.1 coordinate 148,710, forward strand.
CAACATGCTTACATCCCAAGTGACCCATAGTGAGGAATTTTGGAAATATTATTGGATATCGGCCTTGGAGGAGTTTGGCTAAATATCTAGGTTGTTGAGAGTCTCATTTTCACATCCTACATTGCCAAAGTACTTGGTGAATTTGTTGGCTAATCTATGAACATGAGAAGTGGGGATTTTAAGGAATTGATTCAGTAAGGATTGGATGCACATTAGGTAATTATCCAATCTCTAATTGATTGATATTGTTTTGGTGTTATCTCTGAGAAGATGTTTCTTCAAATTATGAATAATCAGTTGATAGTCCCCTTTGATGACCAATTTGGTATAAGTCTATCAAATTGCAAAATTGAAGCCCATTTCCAAATAAAAAGTTTTCACAACATTATTTTTGTTGAGTCCCACAACACCTAAGAAGTATAAGAGAGGTTATCATTTTTCATCCCTAAACATAGCACCATAGCCAGCTTGTCCAATGTTTCCTTTGGAGGTGTTATCAAAATTTAGTGTAAAAAAAGAGGAAAGAGGGGGGCACTAAGAAGAGATGGAGGGACAAGGTATTGTGGGAGAAGGAAATGAGGAAGGAATTAAAACAGGGTACTATAAAATATTAATCAAGATACATAACTCAAAGGGGGGAGGTGACCAACCATCTTAGGACTGCGAAATGAGAAAATTAGTTTCTCACAACATTAAGAATCATGATCCACACCACGTCTCAAGGAGACTTTGATTTTTTAAAATATGTTCTTTTTGTTACTTAAAAATGCACCAAATGAGAAGGCTTGGAATTATAATATAGGATCTAATCGACATGGAATTTTCAAACTAAGAGGAGCACTAATTATATATAGTATTTTTGAAGTTGTTGTGATTTCTCTTTGAGTGCTAAAATAAATCACAATTTGATCATATACTCCCCCTGATTAACTAAATAAATTGAATAGGTAGTTGGCATCCTCTTGGTTGTCACAACATAAGCGGAAAAATGATGGTCATTCAAATCCATACTTGATCTTTCTATTCCAAGTGAGGGTGAATCTTTGAACAAAAATACAAAGAAAATGGAAAACCTTTGGCCATGAATATAAGGTATATATCTGGTTCCATATTTTTTTGGTGGGAATTGTTTTATGATTTAGAGTTAGGGAATAGACCTCCTTAATGGTGAACATTCCATTGGACCCATAGCACCATCGAATTTTATTAGGCCCTTCTTAAATTAGGACTTTCCTTCATTAAATATCCTCACATAACTGACTTGGGACGTTTCCTCCTCCTAGATGAGGCTAAGTTTCATTTTCCTTTCATGTCCTTCATGGGGACGGGGATCGATTTTAATACCATTAATTAACAAAAATTTTCAAATTTCTAACCTCCATATTATCATTTATTGTGAAAATAGAGTCATTGTTTATTAATTTGGGAAATTTTCTCCAAGAATCTTCTTAAAAAAGAGTTGGCTTCCCATCACAAATTTCCTAGAAACTATGTTATATAATTATTTCCTTGTTGGAATTTGCATGATTTTATATGGGTGAGACCTACATAAGAGAGGTGGATCTGATTTTATTCTAGAAGGATATATTATGGTTGTATTTCTAATTCTAGATCTACCTCCTTAGTTCTTTCCCTCTGTGAATCCACCTCCACTTGTTTTTTCCTTGAAAAAATATATTGATGATTTATAGGTCTTTAATATCAAGACCCCCACTTGATTTAGGAAGAAAATTTTTCTCCCAAGAGTCTAAAATTCACTTCTTTTCCATTGTGGTGCCACCCGAGATAAGATTTCACTTAATGTTCTCGACGCTTTTTAGAATTCCTTGGGCATAGCCTGTGGGTATATAAAGTTATATTGATAGGGAGTAAATAACAAACTTAAGAAGGAAAAATGAGACGAAAATGTTTCGGGACCTAAAGGTACAAAAATTCAACTTACCTTTGAGATTTTGTAGAAGCTCTCACCAATGTTTGGACTTCATAGACGATTCCACTAGGGAAAGCCCCATATAGTTGTCTAGAAAATGGCTGACTTGATAACCAAAGATGAAATTTATGTGTCTTTAAATGGATAATAGTATATTGAAGAAAAAAATCTGATTTGGAGAGGTTGACAGTAGTGCCAAAATATTTTGAGAATTCATCAAGATTTTTGTTTTTTTAAACATGGTAGTTTCTTGAACAATGGGGGATTCCGTAAGAAATATGTCATCCAAAATCTAATGATGTGAGATGTAAAGGTCATCTCTAAGGATTCTCAATTACTTAAGTAGTACCTAAGATACAACATTTTGGATTCCCCAAAAGAGTTAAAAGTGCAAGTGAAGGATCCAATAACAAGGAAAAAGACAAAGGGGGAGGAGAATAGAGAACCCACCCAATTGATCCAAAAATTAGAAAATATAAATGCTGTAAGCACATGATATAAATAAGTCCAATTGTATTTGTTAAACTCCTTAGATAAGTTAACTAATTTTATTAACATACCTGAAATTTCAACTTCATTAGAGAGTGCATGAATTCATGGACTATTACAATACCATATAGGATTTCATTTCTTTCTATATAGCATGTTTTCTTTGGAGAGATCAAAGAGGGAATAATGGGCTTTAGGAAATTGGTAATGACCTTCATTATGATCTTGTATATGATGTTTCATAGAGAAATGGGGCATAATCCCGAGGGATAATTCAATTTCTCAAATTTAGGAATCAAAGTGAGAAATGTAGCATTAAGGGCTAGTAGCATCAAATTTGTGGATATTGATTCCTCCGCTAGAATATAAATTCCATGCTTGAGGAAAGGTTGACAAACTTGGGATAAATCAATGTTAAAGTCAATTGGGCCTTGGGTTTTTTTATTTAGAATAATGGATTTTTCCACTTCTTCTTGAGATATTTTCCTCTTAAGAGCATCATTTTCTCCCATTTGACCAACCTAAGAATGGGTCTGATGATTCTTCCAACGACATTGAGTCTATTTTTTGGAATTTTGGATAAAAGGGTGGAATAAAACCCAACTACTTCTCCTTTTATATCATTGTGATTTATGAGTTTTTTCCTTGCAACATTCGAAAATGAGAAAGTTCTATTATGGTGGGAGTTCTTAATCATTTATTTGTGAAAAAAAATCGTATTATCTTTGCCTTCACTTAGCAATAGTATGCATTTTTCTTTCACGATAAGATTTCCTCTCGAACTTGCAGCTCTTCTAATTTCAAACTTATATCTCACCATATTCATCTACCAATTATTTATATCACCCATTTAAGATGACGTGTTGAGAAATCCACTCCATATGCTCTTCAAGCTCTTGCTTTTTTTGGTGGATGTTTATGAAATCCTCATTGTTCCATTTTTTTTCCTTTATAAATTTAAGTTTATGATAGAATTAGTACATAATCAAGCATTTTAATAGAGTTTCTTCCTTCCTCCATTGTTAATCTTTTTTCAAGAAGGAGGAATCCCTAAAATAAATGTTCTCGAAGTGAAAAGTTTTGTTTTGCAAGCTATATTTGATGTCTCCTTCTTAGTACACTAGCTAGTGATCTAATCCACAACAAAAAATAATGGATTCTTCCACAAATATTTTTGTATCCTATAGCAATTTTGAGACTAGGAATTTGTCCAATGTGGATATTTGATGAATACTTCCTCTTCAATTGTTTCATGTGAATAATCCATTTAAGTTGTCCAAATACATGATTTTTATATCAATCTTCAGGTTTAGGAAGATTTTTTCATCTATTTTAATCCTTATCAGGCCTACCTTTATTTCCTCTAGGGATTTGATGATGTTAAAATCCCATCCAATTATACAATTTATTCAAAAGAGAGAGTGGATGTTCTTGAGATCATATATAAATTTGTCTTTTCACATTCAAAAGGGTTGGAATGTAGATAATTGCAATTATTCCTAGAGACTTAGAACCCATGAGCTCAAACTAACTTGAGAGGATGTGAGGTTGTTGGCACTAGGTTAGTGATGTTGATCACCATAGGGTTCTAGATAAGATCTAGATCACCAACTTGATTTTTTATATCTATTATGATTAAGAAACTACCTGTAGAAATTATACAAAAAATATTTATATCATGGATTAAATCCGATCTAACAATTTACTAAAGCTATATACTAAATCACTTCTACAAATCAATTGCGGAAATTAAAATACGATCTCCAATCACTTGAAGCAAAGAAGAATCAATCAAACCGCAACATCGATAATTTCCCACGGAAATATTGCTACTCAAAACCCCACTATCATCTATTATATATTCAACATGGATACATGAAACAATTACAATACAACTAATCTCACAAGAGTCTCCTGTACTTAGCTAATTGTCTCACATTGTCCTAGACAAAACTGACCAACACTTCGCCAATTCTCAGCCTCTAAACAACCTTACTTTCTTGCACAATTTTTTATGAATGCAATCCCTATTCTTTAGGAATTTTGGGCTTCCTTTACTACGCAAGGATCATGCAATCCAATGAGTGTTTGGTTGCATGGGTGCAACCCAATAATCCTACAATTGATATTTAACATCCCTTTCACCTAGATCTCAACTGGGTCTCCACTGGAACTGACATGCATGTAGCTAATAGTAGTAAATCATTAGTTGCATGTTAGATCACTTATTGTGAATTAAATAATATTTAATTCACTTGATCTCTCACTAGTGCAGCAAACAGTTACAACTAGCACAACTGAATTTAACTCACTTAAATGAGTTAAACTGATTACAACATGCATTAACTAATGCAACAACTACACTTCGAACTCTGTTACAACTAGAATTACTCTGCATGCCTCACCAACTACCCTCAACTTTAAATTCATGAGCTAACTGAGTTTATCACACTCAGTTAACTATTACAAGTGATTTTGAGCTAAGATTATTTCCCATTTTAATTAAGGGAAATTTAAAATAGACATGCACCAAATTTAGCCCACAACAGTGTAGGTGCTGCTAAGACCTATGGTCCACACTAGTGTAGGTGCTACTTGGAACTCCTAGTCCCACAATAGTGTAGGTGCTACTTGGAACTCCTAGTCCCACAATAGTGTAGGTGCTACAATTTCTTGTTGGAATTCAATACTCCCTCTCAACAATAAAGGGATTATCCTTCACCCCGATCCTGCCTCTATGTTATTCAAATTTTCTACTGGTGAGCACCTTTGTCAGAATATCTACATCTTGATCTTCCCTGGGAATGTACTGAATTAACATTATGCACCTCTACACACAATCTCTGAGATGGTGGTATCGGATTTCTATGTGCTTGGACCTATCATGAAACACAGGATTAATTAAGAGTTTAATGTAACTCTAGTTATCACAATGTATCATTGTCAGATCCATATGAGAACCAAACAAACCATTCAGGATCTTTCTCATCCAGATGGCCTCACATGCAGCTTGATTTGATGCCATGCACTCTGCCTTTTCTGAACTAAGTGCCACAGATTGTTTCTTCCTGCTGTACCAAGAAACTACTGTCGATCCTATGTTGAAGGTCCCTCCTGATGTGCTCTTTTTGTCTAATGGACTGCCTACCCAATCTGCATCCGTGAAGCCTTGAAGTTTCACTCCCTCTATCCGTTTGTACTATAATCCATACTCTGTTGTGCCCCTCAGGTATCTCAAGACATGCTTCCCCACCTTCCAAAAGAGCTTGGTTGGCTTAACCATAGCTTGACTCAGCCGGTTAACTACGTAGAAAATGTCTGGTCTGGTGTTCACCAAGTACATCAATGAACCTACTAACTTCTTGTAGATAGTAGCATCCACTAACTCTCCTGAAGTAACATCCTCTTTCCTCCAATTTCCTGGAAGAGGAGTGTCCATGGGTTTACATCTCTCCATGTGAAACTTACCTAGTATCTCTTTGGCATAGTTGCCTTGAGAGAAAAAAAATTCACCATCTTGCTGCCATATTTCCAATCCAAGGAAATAATGAAGGAGTCTCATGTCATTCATTTCGAACTCCCTTGCAAGATCCTCCTTGCTTGAGTGTATCAATTGTTCATCACCAGTCAAAATTAGATCATTAACATTAAGTACAATAATTAAGAACTTACCCTCAATGACAATTTGGTACAGGTTTGCATCAGCTTTACTTTTGGTAAAGCCTAATCTGGTGAAATAGCTATCAATTTGAGTGTACCAAACATGAGGTGCTTGCTTCAGCCCATATAGTGATCTCTTGAGTCAAAAATGATGTGACTCACTATCAAAGATCTCGAAACCTTCTGGCTACTCTATGTACACTTCTTCCTCAATAAATCCATTGAGAAATGTAGTTTTCACATCCATCTGATGAATGCACCACCCCATTTGTGATGAGAGTGAAAGGATAGATCTAATGGAAGAGTACCTTGCAACTGGTGCAAAATTCTCATCATAGTCAATCCTCTCAATATGTGAGAATCCCCGGGCCACAAATCTGGCCTTGTACTTCTCCACACTCCCATCATCATCTTTCTTTACCTTGTAGATCCATCTAGATCCAACCACTGATTTACTAACCGATCTTGGGACTATCTCCCATGCACTATTCTTGGCAATGGAGTCATACTTCTCCACCATTGCATCAACCCAAATTGGTTGCTGCACTGCCTCCTGAAAGGAACATGGTTCTATCATAATACACTTACTCATAAGAGCCATGTATCCAATAAACCTGTCTTGAGACTGTGTATGTCTTCACAGTGAGGTAGGGGCTCCTAGATTCTCTATTGCATCAAGTCTCAATCTATCAGCTTTCGTGGTGCACCTTCTACCATTTCTGGTGGATGGATTTGCATGAGTGTTTTCTTCCACTCCATGATCCTCTGCATGCAGCTGATCCACATCTTGAGGCTCATCCTTTGGAACCAAGGGTTCCTCCTATGCATGCAAATCCATCTCCCTCTCAAGGGACAATCGCATGCCTGTCTCCTCATCATATTTTATATCCCATCGCATAATATTAATTCTTCTGTTTGGAAAATATACCTAATAGTTATGGGGAGTTTTAGTGTACCCCACGAATATCCCAATTTCAGTTGTTGGTTCCAACTTCTTCGTGGCGTCTTTGGGCACATGCACATAAACAGATAAGCCAAAAATATTAAAATGTGAAACATCAGATTCTTACCAATAAAAGCCTCTTCTAGTGTACTCATGCCAAGTATCCTATGAGGACAATGATTCTACACAAATACCCTTGTGTTGCATGCCTTTTCATACATATGCAACAGTAGGCCCTGATCATGCATCATCACTCTTGATGCGCTACTTACTCTCTCGAATTCCTATTTTTTATAGAATTTCTTGAATTCATGGAGATGTACTCACAAACATTGTCGCTTCCAAGACTCTTCACATGCTTCCCTGTGTCTTTCTCCACCAGTGCTTTGAACTCAAGAAACTTTGAGAACGTATAGTCTTTATTCTGCATGAAGCAGATCTAGCACTTTCAAGAAAATTCATCAAAAAATATCACATAGTACTTATGCTTTGTTGTCAAATCAGTAGAGAATGGTCCACACACGTCTGAGTGAACTCTCTCAAGGATTTCTGAAGCTCGGTTCTCCTTCTCATGAATAGTGGCCTTTGCATACTTCCCCATAGTACATCCCTTTCATGTGTCTAACTGCGCAAGTGTACCCTTGGGAAGACCCATAGAAATCTGCAGCATGACCTTCAAGGCTCTGTGGTGAAGATGGCCCAATCTCCTGTGCCATAAATCACCCTCATCCCGGCTCACCACTTTTTCTGCCTTACCCATCAATGCTGCATAGCCATATACATCAAGTTTATAGTGATTCTTAACTCGAATCCCAATATTCTTGGCTTGTCTTGTTGTATTGTGTCACATGAAATATTTTCCCTCACTGAAAACAACATCATAGCCTCTATCCTCCAACATTGCAAGTGAGACTAAATTTTTATTCAAGCCTGGTACATGCATTGCATATTTTAATTAAAAGGGTTTACCTGACTGTCTCTCAAAGGTAATGGTACCAATGCTGGTAGCATTGTACTGCCCTTCATCATCCATTTTGATATTCATCTGGAGGTCCTTCTCCTCCAAGCTATTGAAAATTTCTTTGTCTCCCGTCATGTGAAACGATGCACCATTATCCAAATACCACAACGATCCCATTGCACTTGACACCATGCATGAAATGAGAAAGAAGCAAAGCTCAAATTTCGAGGCCAAAGCCTCACCAAATGCAGATCCTAAAGCCTTCTTGTTATTCTTCTTTTGTGGGCATTTAGTGGCATAATGCCAATGCTCGTGACAGTGAAAGGAATTTACCGGCCTCATATTTGGAAAGGAATTTATTTCCTTTCCCCTTCTTTGCCTTGGAAGCCAAAGAAAAATCTTCTTCATCTTCATTCTTAGATGAAGATCCATCTTTGGTATTCTGTTTGAACTCCTCTTGCACCAAATCCGACCAAAGTCGTTCCCAATATGGAAACTTTTCCCTTGCGTTGACAAAGTCCTAGTAACTATGCCAACTCTTGGGAAGTCCTAGAAGATCTTGGATCAACAAATAATAATAAAAAAAAGTACTGCCAACACTCCCCAGCTCATCCCAACATTGCAAAAACTTTGTTAAATATTTTGGCATGGAGTCACTTTTCTCCATCTTGATATTCATGAGTTTATATTTCAGTGCCAATTTCCTATGATCACTATTGCTCTGAAATAAATCTGTCAAATATTTACACATAGCATATGATGTCACTTTTCCATGGTGACTTGAGAAAACATGGTCTCATACTCCCTCCAGTAATATCCTCCTTGCCTTTTTCATTTTTCCATGCATCAAGATTTGCAACATCTATCACAGCAGGTTTGTGAACATCATTGGCAATGAATTCCTTCAAGCTATTGTCTTCGAGTACTGGATCCATCCTATATTTTCAAGATATATAGTTAGAACTACCTTCAAGTGCATACTCCAATATCAAGCCATTGAAACTTATTTCAATCCTAAATTACCTGTAGCACCAAGAAAGTCTTCTCCAAATTCGAATTATATTCAGTCACAAACTTAGCTCCTCCTCAACTATTGTGATTTCTTGTGCTTTGATACCATGTAGAAATTATAGAAATAATATGGATATCATGGATTCAATCCGATCTAGCAATGTACTAAAGTTAGATATTGAAACTCTTCTACAAATAAATTGCGGAAATTAAAACACAATCGCCAATCACATGAACCAAATAAGAATCAATCAAACCACAACACAAATAATTTCCCGGGGAAAGCTTGCTGCTCAAAACTCCACTATCTTCTATTGTATATTCAGCATGGAGACATGAAAAAATTACAATACAACTCATCTCACAAGAGCCTCTTGTACTGAGCTAATTGTCTCACAATGTCCTGGACAAAACTGGCCAACACTTATCCAATTCTCAGCCTATAAATAGCTTTCCTTGCTTGCTCAATCCTCGATGAATGAAATCCCTATTATTTAGGAATATTTTCCTTCCTTGACTATGCAAGGATCATGGGAAATCCAATGATTTTTTGGTTGCATGGGTGCAACCCAATAATCCTACAACTGATAGTTAACATCCCTTTCACCTGGATCTCAATTGGGTCTCCATTGGAACTGACATGCATGCAGCTAATAATAGTAAATCATCATTTGCATATTATATCAGTGATTGTGAATTAGATAATATTTAATTCACTTGATCTCTCGCTAGTGTAACAAACAATTACAACTAGCAAAACTAAATTTAACTCACTTAACTAAGTTAAAATAATTACAACATGCATTAACTAATGCACTAACTGCACTTCGAACTCTGTTACAACTAGAATTACTCTGCATGCCTCACCAACTACCCTCAACTCAAAATTCATGGGCTAGCTGAGTTTATCACACTCAGCTAACTATTAAAATTGATTTTGAGAAAAGATTATATTTTATTGTCCATTTTAATTAAGGGAAAATTAAAATAGACATGAACCAAATTTATCCTACACACTAGTGTAAGTAATCATGGGAAATCCAATGATTTTTTGGTTGCATGGGTGCAACCCAATAATCCTACAACTGATAGTTAACATCCCTTTCACCTGGATCTCAATTGGGTCTCCATTGGAACTGACATGCATGCAGCTAATAATAGTAAATCATCATTTGCATATTATATCAGTGATTGTGAATTAGATAATATTTAATTCACTTGATCTCTCGCTAGTGTAACAAACAATTACAACTAGCAAAACTAAATTTAACTCACTTAACTAAGTTAAAATAATTACAACATGCATTAACTAATGCACTAACTGCACTTCGAACTCTGTTACAACTAGAATTACTCTGCATGCCTCACCAACTACCCTCAACTCAAAATTCATGGGCTAGCTGAGTTTATCACACTCAGCTAACTATTAAAATTGATTTTGAGAAAAGATTATATTTTATTGTCCATTTTAATTAGGGGAAAATTAAAATAGACAAGAACCAAAATTAGCCCACACTAGTGTAGGTGTTGCTAAGACCTTTGGTCCCACACTAGTGCAGGTGCTAAAATTTCTTGTTGGACTTCACCACTACCTTTGTAGCGCCAGTTTTCTACTTTACTTAATCTCTCACTTGAGCACTTGCTCTCTTGTAACATTATTACCATAGGGTTTTACCTATAGATTTTAACTTTAAAGAGCCTTATTTTCCCTTGATGCTAATTCCAATAATATTCCCAGTAATTAATTTTATTGGGAAGCATTAGGAATGGAGGAAAAACCCCCTTCATGAGAATAACCTTACCTAAATTATCCAACATCTCCCCTACTTCTTAGATGATATATTTATTTAATTTCTTCTGTCCTTCCACATGGTTCCTTAAAAATTATTTGAAGTTATGAGCTTGGACCCCATAGTTGGAAAATCATGAGCCTTGGGAGAAACTTCTTTATGGTTGGAAATATTTAAATATTCTTGATGCAACATCTGCACCAATTGCTCGTGGACTCTCTACAATATTTTACTTTTAATTACTCAACCATGATTGTCAAGGTTGCTTCCTTCGCTTCCATTTCCTTTGTGTTTTCCTTTTCTTTTGTTAGGACTATGTCCCCTATAGTAGTGGTATCATGATGTGGTCATTCATGGTTATTTTCATTGATTTTATTTTAAAGGAACTTCAATTGGAGTTGGTATCGATCAAGTTGGCCTCCTGCATTGGATTATCTGACATCTTTGTGTATTCTCCTAGGGAATTTTTTTTTTTTTTTTGTACTAAAGGTTCTCCTTTAGACAAGGATCTTCCTGATAGTGTTGATTCCTTCTACAATTTTCAAATCTATCAAATCCTACATCATTCTTGCATTTGGTGATCCTACAATGTTTCCCTTTATTTCATAGGAAAATATCAAAATAAATGGTCAATCTAGTGGAATTTATGGCACCTAAAGGGGATATGTTCGTTATGCAGATATTGCTGCCATAGTTTATCATGATAATAAATTCCTATAGAAACCAAAATGGTTGATATATGTTTATAGAAACATAGATTTCGGCATGTGAATTATATTGATACTATTTTTCTTCTTTCGATATTTTGAAAAATGTTATGATTGTCTTTCCAATCCCCTCTAAAATTTTCTCATCTCAGTACTCATTCACGAGTGAGAAGAGGCACACCTACATATGGGAATTTAGGAAATACTCATTTGCTGGGTTGTATTTCTCTTTCAAGAAGTGCATATACAGACCTACATTACTGAAAAAATGGGCCCATTCTGAAAAATCCTAGCTTTGTCTTCCAAATATTTGAAGATGACTATAAAAATTAATTTCAGACCTAGCTATAGATCCATTTTCTCCTTTGGAAATCATTTTCTTTGGATCCAATAAAAAATATCTTGTTTAGTTGGTCTCATGCATATGAAATTACAAAATTATATTATGGTATTTCATCTATTGGGTGTATTTTTCTAGTTTTTCCAGTCCCACTTCAAATTTAGGGTCTTGAACTTCCTTAGGAAATAATCGTACCTATTTATGATTCTTATATAAATCTCCCATTAGAAACTTGATAAGATCATATGCAAGGATTTGATAAGGAAGTCGCACTCAAATTCACGCAGTGTTTGAATGTAGGAGTCAGAGTGGTAAAGAATGTACAAATATAGGTTAACGAAGAAATAATAACAAAGGTAACACATGTCTTGTTAGAAGGAGAAAAATGGTATGAATTGCACACCTCGCTGCAAAATGTGAATCTTTTGTTTTCAAACCCTGGAGAAAAATTCATTGAAAAGAAGAAAGGGTGTAACCTGAATTCGCTTCGAGACCTTTGGAGAGAATTAGTGGGCATCACTAAAAAATATCACTTGCAATTGAAGGTATGTGGTAGTGTGAGGTAGTCATCTCAAATTAAGGGCGTCTATGAAGAAAAAGGTATCTCTAAACATTCCCTATTTCTTTCATTCACTACTGCATGAAACTGCTTGTAGGTTAAGGAATTCTAAAGACCAAGCTTCAGTTGTTAGCCACCATGGGCTCATTAAGCTTCTAGCAATGAGGAGTTTGAGTAAAATTCAAAAAATTTGGGGTGAATTTTTAGGAGACCCTAGCGGTGAAAAAGAAATTCCCAAAACCACTGCAAGAGCATTTGGAAATATTTTACCCGATAATGGACAGGAAGGAAGAAATAATGAGACTAATCAAGATGAAAGAAAAATGATAGGAGATGATTCACAGGAACTTATGTAACTTGAAAATACAATTCGTCAAAAGCTTAGTCGAGCAGAGAAGTGATTAGCATGTTTTATAGCCTCTTTGACTAAGAAAAGGAGAAATTCAGCGAGACTTGTTAAAATTAAGAAAGGACAACATTCCTCAAAACCTTGAGAAGTTAGTAACAAAAAATTCAGTTCAAGAATTGATTGGAAAGGAAGAGACACAAAAAGGAACCCCTGAAGAGAATCCAACTCACGATTCATCAATCTCAGAGAAAAAAAATACAAGTTTGAAATAACATGGAATATAAATGGTCCATGTATTAGAAATATTGGAAAATCTATTGGAAACAATAAATTTATGGTAGCCAATGGAAGATCTTGCAACTCATTTAGACAACACCCCTAACTCCAATCAGAATGGCTTGCCTAATTCTCTAACAATGTCTCTTTCCATTAAGTCCATGGCCACCATCATTATAGAATTATTTGGTGATTCTAAACATGTTTCTACTCAAGAAAATCATGGGGAATCTATTGCCACCATGTTGGAACCCTCTTCTCCAGAAGACATAACCCCATAATTTCCTTATTAATACTTGATTGATGAGAGCTGAGAACTTGATGTTGTTCCTTCGAATGGACTACAGGTTGACCCTCTTGTTAAAAATTTCTCAGAACATGCGATTGGTGGAACTTGCGTGGAAGGTGATATTTCACCCATCGACTCTCTCTTGGGTGACTCTGCCCAAAGGACTACTACTGAATATTATGAAGTCACAACCTCTATTCCTCCCCCTCTATATCAACAATTTTGGATAGATATTTTTCTAAAAAAAAATGAAGGTAACAAATTCATGAAGGATAAGATAAAACAAAAAAATTCTCAATGGAGTCCTTGTACAAAGGAGAGAAAATTAAAAACTAAAGAGGAAAGTGAAAAATATGAGAATATGGTACTGGTAGATAGTTTCAAAAATCTTGTGGAAAGAAAGCTATAGATGATCTTGGGATTGTTGATAGGAAGGAAGAAGCCCAGAACATTGAAACTCAAATTGATTTCGTACCTGTATACATTGAAGCAGGTGCTCAGACTAATCTTGTTCTTGTTTCTACCAAGTCAGGAACTCAAGCTAATTTTGCATCAGTTTTTATTGAAGAGGAGGTTAAAATTAATCCTCGTCCTACTTTCACAGAAGTTGAGACTCTAACCGAATTTGTATTTTTTCTGTTGAAAGAGGAACAAAAACATATCCTATGCCTCCTTATACCCCATTGTTTGTAGACGCTACAATAAGGGTATTAAATAAAAACATGGCATAAGATAAGGACACCATAGCTAGATATTAAAGGGAAGTAGTGGCTCAGAGAGAATACCAGAAGTTACTTCAACATTTCGAGGAAATAACTGTGACAAAGGATGAAACTTATGCAAAATTAAGGATTGCTGAAAGGAAAATTCATGATTTAAAGGAGTGTATTTATAAGATAATAGAAAAAAGACATAAGTTTTGGTCTATCTACACTGATGCCTTAGCATTTAAATATCCAACAGAAAACTATGCTCTGCTTTTACTTGAACAATATTTTATGCTCAAAGCCAAGGCTATACAATATGGAAACCCCATGAATTTAACATTGTGTTGGATTTCATCACTTCTTTCTACAAGCAAGATGAGAAAACAAAGTATCGCTTTTGTGAGCTTTATATGAAGAACTTGCTTATAGAACAATAGGTAAATGAAAATGTTGTCCCATTCATTAGAGATATCTAATTCCACGCTTTCATATCATTTGAATTAAACCACATTAAGTGGGAAAAATCCTATCATACTTTCCAGAGAAGAGAGCATAATATTTATCTCTGGGTCAGGGTGAGCCAAAAAATATCTTCACTAAACTTATCTACCATAACACTTTTATAGATAAACCTAATGGTACTTCCTCACTTGGAAAAATTCATAATGAGGTATTGCACTCAAGGTGGGAACAACTAGAATATATAGGACATGATGCTATCTACAGAGCCAAGATGAGATGGAAAGTGACATCTAGGGAAATAAAAAACAAGGAAACCTTTGGCTTATATAATTTCCAGCAAGCTATGTCAAGAGTGCAAGATTATATTAACATTGTAAGGGAAGTTGGGATCAAATGGATGTGATATAGGCACAAGTGTCCAATGATCTGGTGTCGTCAATATTATTAAAATTATGATTATGAGTTGTTAAAAGTAGTATCGTATGTGGCCTTCCAGGAAATCAAAAGTAGGGGTGGATTCAGGCTCAGAGGAGAAGAACCCTATGTAGCCCACTCCTTAACTTACTTACATGTTAATAATTTGTTTTCACGAGGACATGCAAAAATGTCAATTGGGGGGTGATGTTGTGTCTTGAAAATGCCATAATTCCTTCATTTCATTTCTTAATTTTAATATTGGTTTCTTATGTTTTTCTTCTATTTTCGATATATTAATTTTCATAATAAATATTTTTGAAGAGATTAATTTATTTTTGTCATTTCACCTAGATGATAAACAAATTCAATTATGAAAGCGTGATTTTCATATGATTTGATCCTTATCGTGAATAGGGGTTTTTTGATAGCTAGGATTTAGTGTTGTTTCATGATCTATTGATAGTAGAATTAGATAATGCAATATTCTCTAACCTAACTATAACAAAATGAGTGAGGCTGATTTTTATCTGAGAGAGACTGCTCAGGAAAAATCCCTATTTGGGTGATATTAAGGCCCTTTTGTAACTAAAAATGAGCATCTTGAGAATCTTTATATTCTCAGGATTTCTCTTCATTAAGAGATTTATTTTTTTGATCATTTTTGGTTGTAGTATAAAGATGAGGACAATTCAATTCGAATTTTTATATTGTAATTTTAGTTTTATTAATAAAATTGTAAACATTATTTTGATAAAAAAAATGCATAATATGGATATCATATAAAAATAAATTTAAATAAGAGCGATTCATATTTGTAACCATGATATTTTATAACATATAATTAATAAACATATAGAAACTTAATAAATTTAATTAATAAATGTATCTTCATCTTAACTCTAGATCTACCACGCATGAAAAGGAATCAAATATATTGAGGTGCAAACCTTTCCTCAAGTTTTCAATCAAAAAGAGGTTTGCATATGGATATTTGATCCTCCCCATCCTTGGTAGGTCTAGATTTAAAATGGCTCTATATTGGTTCCAAAAAATAGCAGAGGAAATATAGCGTTCAAAATAATATACAATTATTTATGTGCACTTCAAAGATTGAAAGAATCAATTAATAAAATAATTGCACCTATCTTATCTTCCTCATTGAAGCAGGGATTCACACTATGAATTGATATATTATGTACCAGAAAAGGTTAAATAACATGGAAAACAAAAGATTTCTTAAATTTTCTTCTAGCTCTAGCTAAAACCACCTTTGGTTGAAGTCACGATGACATAAAGCTATTGAGTATTTGCTAGAACATTGGTGGATAAAGGAGGAGATCATTTTGCATAAGAAGGATAACATTAAAATATTATTAAATGAAAATTTAAGGTTAAATTTTGGGGTGTGAAAGAGTTGCAAGGAAGAAATTAAATAAGATATATAATGAGATGATTAATCTAAATTTTGAAAGTAAACAATATCTCTTTGTCTATCTTAATTTGTACTAGCAAGCCCCAAGGGTACAACATAACTAGCAATGATTGTGTAAATGAATTTATGTGTGAGGAAGTTTACCGCTCAAATCCCCTTGAATTACATTAAGTGTGCAGAAAGGGGCATACACACATGCCTATATTTTATAGTGGTAGTATTTGGATTCAACTATGTGTCATGTGAGCATAAGAATGACCTAATTGTCGATTCCTCTAGTCATTAAAAGAAAAATACTAGCACAACCATCTAAATTAAGTGGTTTGAAAATTTCTATAGGCATGAATCCATAATATGCATGAGGATATTTAGCTTTTTCCATATCTCACATTGCCAATATTTTAGAAAATCAGACAAATTAAATAAACTATAAATCAATTTTAAATTATTATTATTATTATTAAAATAATTATTATATGACTTAAACATATAGAAATTAAAAAATATATGTGACAAGAAAAACATAGTAAAGCAACAATAAGAGATAGGAGTTCAATGACATTGTGAACATGACATTTTTTAATTAAATTGAAAAGAAAAAAGATATAACCACTTTTGAGATAAATTTCAATGGTTTATCATGACTATGACAATAAATATTTAGTACAAATTCTACAGAGTTTAAATTTATACTACCCACCTAATAATTATTAGTAATTAAATTAAAATTATGGAAACCATGTTCCAAATAAACATAATCTATACTATCCACCTGATAATTATTTGTAATTAAATTAAAATTACGGAAACCATGTTCCAAATAAACACACTTGGATACTTAATAAAGAAGAAAATGAGAACAATTTCCAATAAATTCTATAGTGGATCTAGGAATTGGTTAATTCCCAAAACATCATGGATAAAAGAATGTGTCCGTTTTGTGATAATAATGAATAAAATAACTCTTTTTAAGATAAGAACAAATTTTCATGAGTTCCATAGTAAAATGATCTATTAGTTAATTCCAAAAATACCATGGGATGAAATAGTGTGTCAAGTTTGTGATGCTAAGAGAATTGAAAATGAAAAACACTTTTACTTAGATTATCTAACTTACACTAAAATTTGATCTAAATTTTAAAATGTTTTTCAAACTATTAATCTTCATAACCTTTTAACTTGATTAAAAATAAATAAATCATAAGACCCTTTTTTATGCTTTTAAAATATAATTTTTTTTAAGAAATCCAAATAACTTTTTATCTTTTAAAGATTCAATAAACCATATTACATTTTAATAAATATTAATCATCATTATTATCAATATTTATTTAAAATATTTATATTTTTCCAAATTAATCAAAACAATATATGATAATCTTGATAACAACTAATATTTTAACGAAAGAAATGACATATACAAATCTTATCAAAATAAATTTCTCTCTCAGAAATAACCCATGACCAAAGTTTATGATTAAATGCAATAGAGAGAAACATAATTCCTTAGTTACTGAGTAAGTTAAAAACTGAAAAATAGAAAAGAGTGGGCACTCTCTATGGAGCTACTTAAAATCTATGGCTCATGGAATGCTAAAATATAAAAAAACTCTTTGTTATGTCTTCTCTTATCCACACACAACTACTTCACTCTACAATGGAGTAGTTGCCTGTGGATACTTAAAATCTATGGCTCATGGAATGCTAAAATATAAAAAAACTCTTTGTTATGTCTTCTCTTATCCACACACAACTACTTCACTCTACAATGGAGTAGTTGCCTGTGGATAGGAGAGGACATAACAAGGCATTTTTTTATATTATAGTATTCCATGGACCATAGATTTAACTTTTTCTTCAAGTTATAGAGGAAATTTTATGGTTTCCACTCTTTTTATCATACTCATTAGCTTCTCATCTTTATGATGTATCTGCACAACTTTAAATTGTAAATACAACCAAAAAACATCTTCTAAGTGTTTGAGAAGTTAAAACTACTATATATATATAAGTAATTTAGTTAGAATGGTTTTGCGAACCTGTGGTTTCCAATTAGGCAAAGGCTCAATGAGTAGTCTATATGGGTAGTACATCTTTTGAAGTAACAAATTATCCAAAACTTAAAAATTATTCACTTTTAAAGTTTTCGAAGGGTTAATATTAAGTGGTTAAGGGTTGGCATGCAGAGAACTTGATTGAAAACAGAATCTTGAACCCTGACTCGTCTACAATATAATGATGTCTCATCTTTGATTATGATTCATCTTGAGACACATTCTTGCGATAATGTTATTATTATAATTTGACGCTCCAAAGTGGAATTTTCTGTGGATTATACAAAGCGTTGACTGAATTTCGTAAATATGGCTTCACGTTCATCATCTTCAGACTACTTCCAAAACTACGCATGAAATATCTTCGTCAGAAGATGGAACGCCAGAAGTCATGATAGCAGATCAAGGGAGGAGTGTAGAAGCGAAAAGAAACGGCTTCATAATTGTCATGGGGAGAAGGTTAAATAAAGCTTTTCTCTCATGGAAGCAGATAAATAAATCCCAAGAGGAGAAGGGCAAGGGGATAATCAGTGGCACAGGTAGTTTCCATGAAATAACATGTGGAAAGGTTGTGATTCCAAAGGCTTTTAAAGCCTTTGCCGATTGCTCCGACGAGGTATTCAGAGGAAGAGGCGTGCAAATATGGCTGAATATGCACCGTCAAGCCCTGCAATTCGGCGTGGAAACATGGCTGAATATTCTCCACTGTCAAGTCCAACAAGATTTCTCCGAAAAGGTGTTCAGCATGTAAACATGGTTCAATATCCACCACGATT
The DNA here is from genome assembly GCA_034641835.2 of Pinus albicaulis. NCBI lineage: Eukaryota > Viridiplantae > Streptophyta > Pinopsida > Pinales > Pinaceae > Pinus > Pinus albicaulis. Next base: position 167,862 of record JAXQQM020078974.1, read on the forward strand.
GTCCATTGATGATGAACTAGCGTGATTTTTTATATTAAATGAAATAGTGAAACTTCTCATATCAATTTAATTATTATAATAGTTAGGATTTTTTCTGCATGTGTTTTTTCACCTTCTTAAGATCTTTAAATTGTCAAACCAATTATAGCAATATAATTATTATAATAGCTTGGATTGTGTTTTTTTAAATGTATGGTAATAGATAATATGAGCTTTGGTTTGATTCTTATTGTAATTGGATTGTTATTAAATGCAATGAAATTTTAAATCTAAACGAACCTTATCATACCAATTTAATTATTAGAACAGTTTGAATTGTTTGTTTTGGGCATATTGCAATATGCCATGTTATGGGTGTATTGTAATATGCCATATTAGCTTTGGGTTTTTTCTTTCCTAGTGTAATTTTAGGAATACACTCGAGGTTATATTATATTTGGTGTTATATTTCGGTGGAAAAAAAAAATATCTTTTATATTTAAAATTTCGTTTTATATATTTTTTATTTGTATGTCATTTGTTTTGTATTTTTGGTGCTATGATTATATATTTTTGATTTCATATAGGCTTTATTTATATGTAGAATAATTTTTTTTTCCTGAATTTTAATTACATTTTTTTTATAAGTTATTGTAATTTTAATAAGTAATTAATTATTAATGATAATGATAATTATTATTTTTTAAATAAATTTGATTTATAATTTTAATTTAATTATATTATTGTTTCAAAATGTATTCTATAGAGGAGTGGTATCAATCATAATAATAATAATAACCATCAATTTTTAAATAAGATAAAATTCAAAGAAAGTAGGTAACAAGTGAAAGAAATATTATCAAGTGTGTTTAGAAAATTCAGGTTTAGATTGGGTTTTCTTGCAAGCTACATCTTCTGTGTGCCGCCATGGCGCAATTGATGGGGAGTATGCAATCAACTACTTCAAGAGCACCATATCTAGAGACAACAAAGCACTAGGCTCTCGCACTACCATAAACACAACACCTTGTCATTCACCACCAAATGGAAATGGCTAGGTTACCAAATATGGTTCAAAGGTGAGGGACAAAATTTTGATGGGATACTACTTGCACACTCATAACTAGGGATGATGATTTCTTAAGGTAGTTTAAGACCCCAATTTCGAAGTGGGACTGGAAATATTGGAAAACAACCCACAATACATGAAATATTGTGACATGATTTTGTATATGCATGTGACTAACTAAAAAATTTATGATCGATTGGATCCAAAACAAATGATTTCCAAAGGGGAAAATGGATCTATAGCTAGGTGTGAAATGAGTTTTTATAGTCATCTTCAAAAATTTGGAACACAAAGCAAGCTTTTTGAGAATGGGCCCAATTTTTTCAAAAATAAACGTTTGTATATGCACTTCCTGAAAGAATAATACAACCCAAGAAAGGAGGAGTTAATAACTTCCCATATGTAGGCATGCCTCTTCTAAGGAGTACCTAGATGAGAAAATTTTAGAGGGGATTGGAAACAAAATCATAACATTTTTCAAAATATTGAAATAAGAAAAATAGCATCAATATACTTCATATGACCACATCTATGCTTACATAAAAATATGTCAACCCTTTTGGTTTCTATAGGCATTTACTATCATGATAAACTATGGAAGCAATCTCTAGATTACGAACATATCCCCTTTAGGTGGCATAAATTATACTAATATGACCATTTATTTTGAGGATGACCTACGAAATACAGGGAAACATTATAGGATCACCAAAGGAAAAATAATGATGAGGGATTAACAGGAAGATCCTTGTCCCAAGGAGAACCATTAGTACAAAAAATATATATGATTCTATAGGAGAAGAAACAAAGATGTCAGATAATCCAATGCAAGAGACCAACTCAATGGATACCAAATCTAATTGAATTCCATTTAAAAGAAAATCAATGAAAAGTAATCATGAATGACCACATAGTGATACCATTGTTGTAGGGGACATAGTCCTAACTTTAAAAAAGAAAAAAAAAATGAAATGGAAGTGGAGGAAACAACCTTGATAAGCATGGTTGAGGAATTAAAAGGAAAATATTGTAGACAACCCCTGAGCAATAGGTGCAGTTGTTGCATCAAGCATATTTAGAGTTTGCAACCATAAATAAGTTGCTCCCAAGGCTCAGGATTTTCCAACTATGGGATCCAAACTCAAAATTTAAAAGAGCATTCAAGGAACCATATGGAAGGAATGAAGAAATGCCTAAAAATAAATAAATATCTCATCTAAAAAGTAGGATAGATGTTGGATAGTTTAGGTAAGGTGACTCTCGTGAAGGGGGTCTTTTCCTCCATTCCTCATAATTCCCAATAAAATAAATTACTTAGAATATTAGGGGAATTAACATCAAAGGAAAACATAGGCTCTCTAAAGTTAAAATATATAGAGAAAACCCTGTGGTAATCATGTTACAAGAGACGTCCAAGTGCTCAAGTGATAGGTTAAGTAAAGTAGAAAACTAATGTTGGAAAGGTATTTCCTCAATCACGATAGATATAAAAAATCAAGTTGGTGGTCTAAATATTATCTAAAACCCTATGGTCATCACCATAAATAACCTAGTGCCAACAACCTCACATCCTCTGAGGTTAGTTTTAGCACATGGGTTATAACTCTCTAAGAATAATTACAATTGTCCACGGTCCTACCCTTTTGAATGTGAAAAACCAAAATTTATATATGATCTCAAACACATCCACTCTTTCTTCTAAATAATTTGCATAATTGGATGGGATTTTAACATCATCAAATCCTTAAAGGAAAAAAGGTAGCCTTGAGAAGGATTAAAATAGATGAACAACTCTTCCTAAACTCGAAGACTAGTATAAAAATAATGGTTTTGGAAAAATTAAATGGATTATTCACTTGAAACAATTGAAGAGGAAGTATTCATCAAATTGTATTGACATTGGAGAAATTCCTAGTCCCGGAATTTCTATAGGATGTAAACATATTCATGGAAGAATCCATTCTTTGTTGTTGTGAATTAGATCACTACAAAATGTACTAAGAAGGGGACATGAAAGTTAGCTTGCAAAACAAACCTTTTCTCATGGATTCCTCCTTCTTGGAAAAGGCTTAGCAATGGTGGAAGGTAGAAACTCTAGTAAAATTCTCGATTATATACAAATTCTATAAAAAAAATAAATTTCTAAAGGAAAAGAAATGGAACAATGATGATTTTAGAAACATACCCCAAACAAAGCAGGAGCTTGAAGAGCATATGGAGTGGATTTCTCAACACATCATCTTATAGGGGTGATATAAATAATTGGTAGATAAAGATGGTGAGTTCCAAGTTTGAAATTAGAATCATTGCAAGATCAAGAGAAAATATGGTGGTGAAAGAAAAATGCACACTATGGCTAAGTGAAGACAAGGAAAATTCCAATTTTTTCACAAATAAATGATAAAGAACTCTCACCATATTAAAAATTTCTCACTTTCGAATGATAGAAGGCCAAAACTCAGAAATCACAATGATACAAAAGGAGATCTGGTTGGGTTTTATTACACCATTTTATCCAAAATGTAAAAGAATAGGCTCAATGTCACTGGAAGAATCACCAAAAAAATTCTTAGGTTGGTCGAATGGGAGCACAATGATGCTCTTAGGAGGGAAATATATCCCGAGGAAGTAGAAGAAGCCATTATGAGCATGCTAAAGAAAAATTACGTAGCCCCAATTGAATTCAACATTGATTTCTCCCAGGTGTCTTGACCTTTCCTCAAGCATGGAATATATAGTCTAGTGGGCGAATCAAGAGCCACAAATTTGATGCTACGAGCCCTTAATGCTATATTTCTTACTTTGATTCCTAAATTTGACAAAGTCAATGATCCCTCCATATTATGACTCTTTTCTCTATGTAACATCATATACAATATCATAATGAAGGTCATTACAAATTTCTAAAAGCCCATTCTTCCCTCTTTGATCTCCCCAGATAAAACATGTTATATATAATGAAAGAAAATCGTAGATGGTATTGTAATAGTCCATGAATTCATTCACTCTCTAATGAAGTCCAAACTTCCAACTGTCTGATCCAATTGTCAAGTTTCTCTACATTTACTTCACCGTTAAACATAGGCAACTCAAATTTGACATCAAGCTTTAAAAATGGACTTTTACCAGTGGTTTTAGACTTGTGAGATTGATTCACTGAAATTGAGTATGACAATGTAGAGGAAGAGGATGAATATGGGGATGGTGGATCACCATTTCCTCCATGTCCTTTCTTTGACTTGTCATCACTTTTATTTCCTCCTGAAGAACCCTCTCCTTATTTCTAGTTATTAGACCCTTCTCCAACAAGCCTATCATTACTTTCTTGGTAGAGTATCCTCACCATCTCATTCTTATCCAAGAAATCTTTCCGAAATACCCATTCTTCTTCCTTGGGATCCATATCTTCGGGAGTTTCTCCCTCTCTTGAAGACATGCTTGAAGCTGCTTCTATGGCTCTTGGAGGTGGCTCTCTGACCCTTCTTGGTTGTGGATTAATTTATGCACTAACCAAGTGTCCTTCACCTCTCTTGAGTTTAAGCCTAGTAAGCATCAAAAATTGCAAACAATCAACTATATCTTTGCACAAAACAAATGTTGAGTAAAAAATCTAGCTCCTAAGGCTCAAATCTTGTGCTCCGATACCATCTGATCTGAAAATGAAAGTATTTGTACTGTTGTTCAAAGTATTCATTTCCATTAAATGAAGTGTGCAAAGTGTTTGTAAGGTCTTGCAAGTAAAACAAAGTGTTCTTGGTAACTGTTTATGAGTTTAAGTGTGAGGGAATGTTATTTAAATTTACTATTTAACAACTTGAATCTGAAGTACAAAGAAGAATAACTTCACTATAAACACACAGCAACATGAAGAGGCAGTTCACCCATCCTAGGCTACATCTCATGGGTCCAAGGCTCCCAATGGGCATTCCCTTGATATATTATGATGCTCAAATTGGTTTTACAATGAAAAAGAAGCCTAAATAGGATGAAACAGTTGTGGAAATGAATTCAAAAGACAGAAATAAGCTAAGTATGGCTTTTATTTCACCTAAAACAGTGAAGTGTAGCCCAATGCAGCTCCATTTCCCTCATGGCCCTGATGGCTCTCCAAGCTTCCCTGAAGAAAAAATGGTTGAAAAACACCTTTTTTGGCTCTACAACCTATCCCAATAGCTCCATAATTCTCATAATAGTCGCAATTGACTAAGATTTCATCCAAAAAGGTTCAATATTGAAGAAGTTATGGCAAAAATAGTATTTTTCCCAGTGTCCCCCAAAAACCTCCACTAAATGTGGAGTAACTGTAGTTAGCACCGCCAATTTTGGCATAACCACCAAAATTACTGGAAGGCACCAAGTTTGGTCAGGCAGTTAGTGTTACGTTAAATGCTGTGGATTGGTGGCATGTGAGCATAATCTCCGTAAATAGTTTGAATAGTGGTTGATAAGCCATACCCATTTATTATACTCGTCCACATTTATTATGAGGTTTGTGCTGTCACATAGCACAGTTACATAACTACCTCCACTCTCGCGGATAGGACATGGCTATGGTTATCAGTGTTGGGTCACATGCCATTGGGTTGTGTGGGGGCTGGCCCCCATTTTCCGCCAACTAATTCCTTTTCAAACTTCTAATAATACCAACCACCTTTGTATGTTAAGAATGAACATATAGCCCGACTGGTCAGGCGCTTTGGCTTGCAGGAAGTAGACCCGGTGTTGAATCATGTAGACTCTGCAATATTTTTGATAAACAATAATTCCTCTAGCCTGGGGCCACGTGGCAGCCCATGATTGGCCCAAGCAACTCCAAGTCAACCTGCCATGAAATAGAAAGATGCCACTTGTTTGTATGTGATAGGCCAGCAAGGAATATTCTAAGGAATATTCTCGAAATATTCTTTTTTTAATATTTTTCAAAGTCAAGTCAGCCTTGGTCAAACTAAATTTTTGAAGGATACTGTAAACTTCAAACCTGCATAACTTTCTCATATGATGTCGGATTTGAGTATCGTTCATGGTGCCAGAATCGCAGCAACGAGGCCTATCCGGTCATTTAGGTTTCAACCAGTTTTGAGCAATTCCATTTTTGAGCATTTTTTCAACTTAGGACATGATCACCTAATCACACCTCCCAAATGGGAAGCTTTTGGACCCCAAAATATCTCTGATTTATAGAAATTGAAGATGAGGAGACTGATTCTCCACTCTTCCAACCTTGAACCACTGAAATCTTCCTAACTTCATCAAATTGAGCTTCTCATAAAAAGACAAATTCTTCCTTGAATCTACTGACTAACCGTTGCTAACCTTGACTGAGTCACGATGCAAAATTTTGAAATTTGTAGAACAACAACTGAAATTTGTAGAATACATATTGTTTCTACAATGGTCAAACTTCAAAGGAGACTGAAAATAAGATTCACTTTTCCAAGTGTCCTCATGTTGAATTTTTGACAAATGAGTCATGTACTTGCGTCGAATCTCGACCAAGTTTTCTCGCCATACCAACTTGCCATTCTGAAACTAGCATTGACCCATGTTGAACTTTGTGTCCTTTTTTATTGCATGCTTTTCCATCTTTTGGATTCTTGCACCACTCTGCACCGACACTTTGTTCTTTGCACCAATCGACACCATAGGCACCTTCTACAACAAATTGTCATCTTGTTCCAAAGACAACTTGCTTTCAGGATGAAACATATCATCATTTACATCAGCAATAACATGAAAAGGATTATGTACAAAATATTTTGCTTAACCATCAATAAAGTCAGATTTTGACTTGCATTGACAAACCTTTTCAATTGTCCTGCATGGACTAAAGAAGATTCTATCTTCTTCCAATGTGCTCTCACAATAAATTCTTTTCCATATTTGAACAGATGGTACTTCTTCTCATGGCGAAGGAAGATCGATTTTATATCATATAAATACGGACTACCCAACACAACACCTGTAATGTTAAGAGGTGCCACATCTAGTTCAACCCAATCAACATAATGAGTTGTTATGGCTAAGCGCAACATGCCCTTTCTTGAGACTTGTAAATTAGCATCCTTACAAATCCAACCAAGTGGATATGGCTTTGGATGAGGTATGGTCTCAAGTTTCATTTTCTTGACTAAGTCTTCTAAGATGAGATTTTTTTGTGACCCACTATCAAATAGTGTGTCTATCTTTGTGTGATTTGAGATTATCCTTATATGAAATAGCTCTATCCTCCTCTTTTCATTTTGAGCTTCTATGTGAAAGTTTAAAGTGCTAGAACTGGGATTTGTTTCCTTAACAATCTCTTTTCCCTTTATGTTCCTTAGTATCATGGCTATGCTTTTAGTTTCATCACTTGATTCAGACCCTAAGTCTTGTTCAACAGTTGCAACAGTTTTCCCCTTTTCTTTGGCCTTATCTTTGTTTTTAAATTTCTCTGGTTTTAGCTCCAGATGAAGCTTCTAGCAATGGTCTTCATCGTGGCTTGTTTTGGAACAGTTTTTACAAAATAAATTTCCTTTTTATTTCCTACAGTTTGCATTTCTTTTCCTCCCTTTTCCCTAGAATCCACTATCCATATTATCATCAAAAGATTGTTTACCTCTAGCCTCTAAATGTGTAGCTTGTACACAAACTTCGTCTAGACTAGTAGGACTGAACATAAGGATAGTATGTATAAGGTAATTGTGTAAACCACCTATATATTTCAGCAAGGTATCTTGACTATGCAAATCAATTCCAAGTAGTAAAGCTCTTCTTCTAAACTCTTCAGTGTAATCTTGAACATTTTGTCCTTTAAGTTGTCTAAAACTTTGCCAATTCATGATAGCCTTTTGTAAATGAGCTAATGGATAAAATTGCTGCTTAATTGTGGAAATAAATTCAGCCCATGATAAAGTGATCTTACCATGTTTTTTAATTTCATCCTTGGTCTTGGCTTCCCACCATACCAATGCTGCTCCTTCCATTCTTAAAGAGGCTAACTGAATCTTGGTGTCGTCTTCATGAAGGTTTTGTATCCTCAAATAAACTTCCAACTGTCTTATCCAATTGTCAAGTTTCTCTGCATTGACCTCACCATTAAACATAGGCAACTCAAATTTAACATCAAGATTTAAAAATGGACTTTTACCAGTGGTTTTAGACTTGTGAGATTGATTCACCGAAGTTGAGGATGACGATGTAGAGGAAGAGGATGAAGATGGGGATGGTGGATCACCATTTCCTCCATGTCCTTTCTTTGACTTGTCATCACTTTTCTTTCCTCCTGAAGAACCCTCTCCTTCTTTCTGGTTTTTAGACTCTTCTCTAACAAGCCTATCATTCCTTTCTTGGTAGAGTATCCTCACCATCTCATTCATATCCAAGAAAGCTTTCCAGAATACCCATTCTTGTTCCTTGGGATCCATATCTTCAGGAGTTTCTCCCTCTCTTGAAGAAATGCTTGAAGCTGCTTCTATGGCTCTTGGAGGTGGCTCTCTGACCCTCCTTGGTTGTGGATTACTTTGTGCACTAACCAAGTGTCCTTCACCTCTGTTGATTTTAAGCCTAGTAAGCATCAAAACTTGCAAACAATCAAATATACCTTTTCACAAAACAAATGTTGAGTAAAACTATAGCTCCTAAGGCTCAAATCCTTAGCTCTAATACCATCTGATCTGATAATGAAAGTATTTGTACTATTGTTCAAAGTATTCATTTCCATTAAATTAAGTGTGCAAAGTGTTTGTAATGTCTAGCAAGTAAAACAAAGTGTTTTTGGTAACTGTTTATGAGTTTAAGTGTGAGGGAATGTTAATTAAAATTACAGTTTAACATCTTGAATCTGAAATACACAGTAGAATAACTTCACCATAAACACACAGCAACATGATGAGGCAGTTCACTCCTCTTAGGCTACATCTGTCGGGTCCAAGGCTCCCAATAGGCATGTCCTTAATATATTATGATGCTCAAATTGGTTTTACAGTGAAAAAAAGGCATAAACAAGCAAAAAAAGCTGTGAAAATGAATTCAAAAGGCAAAAATAAGCTAAGAATGACTTTTATTTCACCTAAAACAGTGAAGTGTAGCCCAATGCAGCTCCATTTCCCTCATGGCCCTGATGGCTCTCCAAGCTTCCCTGAAGCAAAAATGGTTGTAAAACACCTCTGTTGGCTCTACAACCTATCCTAATGGCTCCATAATGCTCATAATAACCAAAATTGACCAAACATTCGTCCAAATTGGTCCAATATTGGAGAAGTTATGATAAAAACAATATTTTTCCCAATGTCACTAGAAAAACTTCACCAATTTTGGGATAACTGCAGTTAGCCCCGCCAAAATGGCCAAATCTGCTATATTAGTTGGACTGCACCCAAATTTGGTGAGAATCACTAGCAGTTAACTTTAATCCTATTTTTGGGCGGTCACATGTCAATCCCGCTCTATCCGTCGGCGGTTCTGTTAATTGTAAATGTTGGCATTTATTATGACTGAAATAGTGGCCACATGTTGTGGTTAAACCACTGAGTTAATGGTAACTATTGGTTCCGAGCTCCTCATCATGGTCTATGGTTCCATGGTATATGGGGGCCAGCCCCTAGGGGCTGGCCCCCTTTGCTGCCCATTTGAAATCGAATTCAAACTTTAAATATAACGCACATTCCATTGTTATTAAGAACCAAAGTCGTGGCCTAATGGTAGGTGCATGTGTTAGCTGGTGGGAGGTTCGGGGTTCAAACCCGCAGACTTACAAAAAAAATTTAACACGCCAAATTTTCCACTACCTAGGGCCACGTGGCGGCCTTCAGGCCTGCCACGTGGTAGCTCCTCATTGGTCCAGAAAACCAAAAGTTAACTCAAAATCAAATGAATGCCTGCCACTTGTTGATTTCTGATTTGCCTGGATGGAATATTCCATGGAATATTCTAGGGCATATTCTAAGGAATATTCCTAGAATATTCCAAGGAATATTATTTTTTTAATATTTTCCAAGTCAAAGTGAACCCTGGTCAAACTGGATTTTTAAAGGCTACTGTAAACTTCAAACCTACATAACTTTCTCATACGATGTCGGATTTGAGTGCCGTTCACGGAGCCAGAATCATAGCGATGAGGCCTATCCGATCATTTAGGTTACAACCAGTTTTGAGCAATCACATTATGAGAATTTTTTTCAAATTAGGACATGGTCACCTGATCACAATTGGCGACCATGCTGGAGCTCAAGTCCGAGCTATGGAAAAAGCTCAAAATTGAAAGTGTTCAAAATCACTTGCAACCTGAATGACTAGATAGGCCTCATCAATGCGATCCTGGGACCGTGAACGACACTCAAATCTGACATCTTATGTGAAAGTTATGCAATTTTGAAGTTTTCAGTAAACTCCAAAAACTGAGTTGACCAAGTTTGAATTTTCAAATTGGAAAAATTAAAAAAATAATATTCCAAGGAATATTCCAAGGAATATTCCAAGGAATGTTCCTTGGAATATTCCATTTGGGCCAATCATATTACAACAAGTTGCAGCTCTCCATTCGTCAATGGTTTGACTTTCGGTTATTTTTGGCCAATCAATGGGTGCCACGTGGCAAGCTCGGAGGCCGCCACATGGCCCTAGCCCATGGAAAGAATTGATATGGGCATATTAAAATTTTTGTGAGTCCGTGGGTTTGAACCTCAGACCTCACCACTGTAAGTGCCACGCCCTACTGACATGCCATCCGTTTAATTCTTAACAGATATTGGATTGAAGTTCTATTTGAATTTTGAACGAGATTTGGGTCGTGGCAAAGGGGGCCAGCCCCCATATTATACGTTATCATATGAACAACACCAAGAACCGAGTCCCAAAACATTAATCGCAATGGAGAAAATGGTTAACACACCATTACATGTGCCAGCATGGGGTAAAAATAAGTGCTACGGTTTAAATAGTCATGGTTAACGACTAATCCGTCGGTAGTTTCAAATATAAGGTCATGTAACCATGTAAAATGCACCCAACCCAACATTAAATGCTACATTAAACTATCTGCTGGTTTTGGCACTTTCCACTAATTTCGGTGGAGTTGGCCAAATTTGTCGAGATTAACTGCAGTTAGCCCACATTTAGTGGGGTTTTCACTTGACATTGGGCAGAATGTTGTTTTTGTCATAACTTCTCCAATATTGGACCAAAATGGATGAAATTTTGGTCAATTTTGGGTTCTGAGCATTCTGGAGTGTTTGGGACAGGTTCCAGAGGTAGTAGAGGTGTTCTACAACCATTTTTGCTTCAGGGAAGCTTGGAGAGCCATTAGAGCCATTGGGGAAATGGAGTTGTATTGAGTTGTACCTCACTATTTGAGGTGAAACAAAAAACATTTTCAGCTATTTTCCACCTTTTGAACCTAACGGAAGAGGTTTTAGAAATTTTTGAAGACTTTCAGAGCCCGCAAAGCTTCAGGGAAGTTTGGAGAGCCATGAGGGCCATTGGGGAAATGGAGTTGTATTGAGTTGTACCTCACTGTTTGAGGTGAACCAGAAACCATTTTTGACTATTTTATACCTTCTAAGCCTAATGGAAGAGGTTTAAGAACTATTTTAGGACTTCTACAGCCCAAAAAGCTTCAGAGGAGTTCAAAGAGCCATAAGGGCCTTGCTGAAGAAAGCACTGCAATTGGTAATTTTTCACTGTTTAGTGAAAATGGAAAGGAATTTTTAGCATTTTCATGTCTTTCGATTATGTATTTACAATAATATTTTCCTATTGAGGCACTTTTAAACTTGTATTAGCATTTTGGATCATTTTAATACAAGAGGACAAGCTCATTTGGGAGGCTTGGTCCAGCAGACGTAGCCCAAGAGGGGTGAAATGCTCACCATTATCTGAGTCATGTTATGCTGAAGTTATTTTTCTTTGTATTTATGATTTAATATGTTAAACAAAAAACTTAATTATCATTCCCTCACACATAAGACTCATAAAAACATATCAAAAACACTTTGTTTAACCTGCAACACATAGAGAATTTTGCACAAATTTAATTAAATGGAAATGGATACTTTGCACAGCATTTACAGCATTTAGAAATACTTCCATTTTCAAATCAGAAAAATAAATTAGTTGGCACTGCTATTCAAAGTATTCATTTCCATTAAATTAAGTCTGCAAAGTGTTTGTAAGGTCTTGCAAGTAAAACAAAGTGTTCTTAGTAACTGTTTATGAGTTTAAGTGTGAGGGAATGTTATTTAGATTTACTATTTAACAACTTGAATCTAAAATACACAGTAGAATAACTTCACCATAAACACACAACAACATGGTGAGGCAGTTCACCCCTCCTGAGCTACATCTGTCGAGTCCAAGAATCCCAATGGGCATGTCCTTGCTATATCATGATACTCAAATTGGTAATAAAGTGAGAAAAGGGCCTAAATAGGAAAAAAAAGCTGTGAAAATGAATTCAGAAGGCAGAAATACGCTAAGAATGACTTTTATTTCACCTAAAACAGTGAAGTGTAGCCCAATGCAGCTCCATTTCCCCCATGGCCCTGATGGCTCTCCAAGCTTCCCTGAAGCAAAAATGGCTATAAAACACCTCTGTTGGCTCTAGAACCTGTCCCAATGGCTCCAGAATTCTCATAATACCAAAAATTGACCAAAATTTCGTCCAAATTGGTCCAATATTGGAGAAGTTATGATAAAAAAGGTATTTTGCCCAATGTCACTAGAAAAAATCCACCAATTTTGGGATAACTGCAGTTAGCCCCGCCAAAATGGCCAAATCAGCCGGATTAGTTGGACTGCGTTCAAATTTGGCGGGAACCACTAGCAGTTAACTTTAATGCTACTTTTGGGCGGTCACATGTAAATCCCGCTCTATCCGTCGACGGTTCCATTAATTGTAAATGTTGGCATTTATTATGACAAAAATAGTGGCCATATATTGTGGTTAAACCGCGAGGTTAACGGTAACTGTTGGTTCCGAGCTCCTCGTCATGGGCTATGGTTCCATGGTATATGGGGGCTGGCCCCATTTGTCGCCCATTTGAAATCCAATTCAAACTTTAAATATAACGCGCATTCCATTGGTATTAAGAACCAAAGTCATGGCCTAATGGTAGGCACATGTGTTAGCTGGCAGGAGGTCCGAGGTTCAAACCCACAGACATACAAAAAAAATTTAACACACCAAATTTGCCACTACCTAGGGCCACATGGCGGCCTCCGGGCCTGCCATGTGGGAGTTCCTCATTGGTCCGAAAAACCAAAAGTCAACCCAAAATCATATGAGCGCCTGCCACTTGTCGATTGTTGATTCATCCGAATGGAATATTCAAAGCTCCTAAATACATCATCAACATCATTGTGCTCTACTTCTGTTTTGTGTCTTTCCCGTATAGCTAACCTAGTTGCGTACTCAAGATGTCTGGTCTCATGTAGTGATGGGAAATCGCCTACAAAAACAGATAATATTAAATTTTAATTTTCAGTTTTTAAATATCATTGAACTAGTTCGATAATATTAATAAAAAAAAATTGCAATGAGATTATTTAACTAGTGCACCACTTGTCACCATTGGAACCATTGCCCTGTGTTCCTCTCTGGTGGTAGGATGCTCAAGTACAACATTCTCTGTCATTTAAACAAAAAACATTACAAGCACACAACCATCAAGGTACATTTAGAAAAAATTATAAGTGGAAATTAATTACCATCATGGCCCTCACTGATAGTAGCATTTCCGGCCTAGTCCCCACTACAATGATCAAGTTGCACGTGAGAAACATGTACTTCTGGAAATATTTCACTCTCAGCGCATTGCTCTACAACTGGGTTATTTGGCTCGTTGAAATTGTTGCTCCCCTAATTTAAACAAAGTTGCTAGACATTAAATTTATGGATGAAAACAAACATATTGAAAGGTTAACGTTTTACCTTATTAGGCATTCTAGATCTTGGGACCTGTCCCAAGCTTCTACGACGTTCAACTATGGCTTGATAGCCAGAACAGAAAGTGATCTCTCTCTCTTCCTCTCTAGTTTCCATTCCAAAGTCATCACCCAAAATTACATATGATTACGTATTTTTAATGTTATTTGATGGGATTACAAAAATGTTGGAAGGCGATACAATTAATTATAAGATGTTTATCTACTTACAATTCTTGCGGCTAATTTCAAGTAGCCGCCCTGGCCTAGCTTGTGATGGCCTTTTTTTCAATCCTAGCTTTGGTTGCCTTTGAGGTGTCAAGAAACCTGTCATTAAAAGCTTGAAGTCAAATATGGCGTAGCACACTTTTATTTTAGACATAGAGAAAATTAAAGCTATTGAATTAAAGTTGTAATTTACCTTGTGGGTCCAGTTAGCATTTTTCCTTCTTTCTTGGCCTTTTTCTCTTTTCTGTCATCGATGAGTGCTCTCCACTCCCTCTTTGGAACTGTGAGAGGATGCTCGTATCTAGAGTTAAGTTGCAAGTGCGTCCTATAGGTGTCCCTGGTATATTTCAGATATTTTCCAACTACCCGAGCGATCGTTGTTCTATCAAATGTGCCCACCCCAAAAAGGCCTTCTAGATAATCTAGAAGGTTTTTTTTTCAGGTTGGAATTATGGGAACTCCACCTTATGCGTATTTTTGGGCCAAAAATTACCAACGCCTTGCTCTCCAAAAAACTGTAGAAATCATTGTTTCCTACACAGAACAAAAGATATTATTATTAATTTAAAAATAAAAATCACGATAAAATATGTTTTAGATAGAGTACATGAAATAGTTAAAATATTAAAACTTACCTAGGAGTTGTACTTGCTTTATAGTAACACCTTCATCATTCACCAAAAATGTGCCGGGAATGGTCCTTGTGGAGGTGACAAGTGTAGCTCCACGAAATGCAATAATATAGTTGGCCATACCAACCTCATACTGCCAACACATTCAGCGGTTGGTTGGGTGTCTTCTTGGGCAGGGTGTGTTTCTTGGTTGCCACCTAAAGGTGTATAAGGTGTACGAGAGGGTTCCTAGGCAATCTATTGCCTTTGTGTCCCACTACCACAAACACCGGGGGCAACAGGTGTTAGAAAATGCTACATACAAAAGAATTTTTTTTGTTAGTTTAGCTAATGTAAAAATTAAAAATCAAACTATCACAATTGATCTCATGCAGAACAAAAAAATGTCTTTTTTATTTTTTATTATTACCTTATATGTTTCTAGCTGGGTCATAAGTTGTCTTATCCTTTGTCCTAATTCAGGTGTTTGAGGAACAACGTCTAGCAAACACTCAAGTTCCATGGCTGCTTTTCGTGACTTTTTTTGCAGCAACAACAATGGACATGGGGATGAAGAAAACTCTTCCTCGTTGAGGGAACCATCAGGTGCACCATGGCTAGGTGTCTGCATATTTGAACAAAATTAACGTTATCTCAATTATGTAAAGAAATAAAATACCTAAAGATAGAGCAAGGCTGGCACTTTACATGTTCTTCGGCTGGCCCCTTTCCACAGTCATCTTGTCCTAGGGTTGTTCCTGTACTGCCACCATCAGTCTACCACATTGCAATAAAATCAGAAATGTGAAAACTTAAAAAAAAATGAGAATGACTGCATGCCTAACATAATTACATATAGTACGATAATTTATGGGCTAATAAAAGAGAACAAGATCCTAGAGGCTTTGAATTTGCATGATCAAATGGTAGACAAGGGCTATTAACTATATATTAAGACAATGATTTCTTACCTATGGTGCCCTTTCCAGATCCTTATAATGAGTGGTCGCATTACTTGTGGGATGATTAACTTTCCCAGTCAATAGTCGGCTCAAGGTGATCTTCGATTGTGTGTTTTTAAAACTATGGTTACACCTGGGCCTCAAAAATTTTATTACATCATAATATATCAAATCTATGTTGGATAAAACTACACTGAATCATCTATCAATGTGGACTTATGGAAACTTGCATGAACCAACAGTCACTAAAGTGCATGATGGAGGGCCATTTTGGACAACTAGGCAACTTCTTCAGATGGACTTACCTCTTGATTTGAACTATGAGGAGAATGGGATTCTCATAAAAAATAGTGAAATTATATTATTCAATGGTGACAAAACACAATTGTTGAGTTTTCTTACTCAAATTTGTAATGAAATTGTTAAGTGAAAAGGTTCAGTAGCGGTAGTGAAGTGCTTGAATTCAGTTGAATTTTTTTTTATTGACTTTTTATCCTTAGATGCTTTTAGTGCATGTTTGGATGATTTGGTTCTTGCTCGTTGTGATTCTCAAAGAAATATATTAATGAATGAGCTAGGAAATGATAGTGGAAATGCAATATCTGCTAAGAAAGTGGTTCAACAACTTGCCTTCTTAGGGCTTCAAATGTTTCAAGGGAGGAAAATTTTTCCTAGAGATTAGCTTAAATAGATTTGCATGATAAGGATTTTGTTTTGATTAATGGTGCTCCAAGTGTCCACAAAAATTCATTACATGGATTATAATCATACGTACATCTGGGCTCTACAATGATTATTAACCCTCTAATATGGTGGCCACTTGGTGAAGATTTTGATGGGGATTCCATTCATGTTTTTTATCCCCAATATTTAGGATCTCAAGCTGAGCTTTCTCAGCTTCTAAGTGTGGATAAAAAAATGTTTAGCTCCCATTTTGGAGAGGCAATAACAGAAATAAGTGTTGATAATTGATACATTGTTGTATGCCAATATTTTATCCATTCACATGATGTAGAAGCATACCATTGGGGTTGGAACAAAGACCTTGGGCTTTGGAGGCACGTCACTCATGCTACCCCTCCTAAGTTGTGATGGAGTATATCACTATCTTACAATTACTACATCTTCCCATTGGTATTAGTTGTCTTATTGATGTATATTATGACATATCCACATTGCATTTGCTCATGGCTATGGTCATTTTCATGACATGGACCCATTGTGTACTTTTTTCATGGCCATGGTCTTGCATATTATTACATGTATTCACAGTGTATTATGTTCGCAGCCATGCGTTGTTTCTCTTCTAAGCATCGGTATTCCTATCTATTTGTTGAAAATCGATTGCAAGTACTCACTAGTTCCTTGATCTTTAGCTCTTTCCTTGGAATTCCTCATAACTTATTTTTATTAGAATGTGTTTCGACCATTGGTTCCTCTTCTTACTTCACACATTAGGGGGTGTTGTTACAACTCTATTTTCCACCCTTGAATCTCACTATGGACCCATTGCATAGATCAACATTGAATGAGTTGAGGAAATCAACACTAAATGAATCGGTTCTCTTTCACTAGGAGATTTTGAACTTATTAGACTCAAGTTCCTTAAGTTCGAGAGATCTACAACCATCCTCTAGCCTCCTCCATGAATCTATTTAAGGAAGGTCTCTCAAGGAAGAAAGGAGGAAGAATCATTTGCAAACATGTGCTATTCATTTTAAAAGAAACTATTCAACCTTCAAATATCAGACTTCTCGAGTTGTGTGAGGGCCAAGGAAGTGTTAGATGAGGGATTAGGGACAAAAAATATGATAGAAATTCCCATTACATTTGGAAAAGGAATTAAGTAGATTTTGATAAACTCCATATATTCAAACAAAAGACACAAATATTTTTTATAACTTCAACTTTGATCCAAAAATGTCTCAATACTAAAACATGTTAACCATCATATATTTTTCAAAAACATGCTCATAGATACATACATAAATGCACACACACACATAAATATATACATATATTATTATATTTTTTTAATAACAAATAAAAATTAATCTTGATGATTTTTTCACAAATTTTATATAAAAACGTGCTTGGCTGATTTAGTTTGCCGTTAAGTTCACTAGTGCATAATATTCAATGGATTTCATTTTTTTAATCTAGCCCCCCACTGCTCTCCAAAAAAAAGAAAATGCAGTGACTAAGAACACAATCAGCATCATATCAAACCTAAACCATAATTCTTTTGTTAAAAACATTTGTAGGGGGAAGATAAGATACAATAAACAGTAAGCCAATGGGACTAGAAAATGCAATTAGACATATAAATACTATGGAAGTGCCCATACTACTCTTTATTCTTGAAAGCTAAAATATAAAGAGATACAAGTGATACTGAAAGAAAAGGTGAGTCTAGAAGGAAAAAATTAAATTGTAGAAATCAATACTCCATACAAGATATAGAGGTAATATGTAGAGGAGGGAGCAAAGCCATCCTCATCTCCATCACCAAGGTATCAATGCAAAGACCAAAAATAATGTCCTTTATAGAATGCCTAACGCTAAATATTTAGCCAGGGCATCATGGGAGGAGCAATGTGGTGGTGATCAGCTGAAACCCTCCTAACATTTCAGGCCAGAGAGAAAAATCTAGTGATGGACATTTGGTTGCTTGATATGGGCACAAATCTGCACTAAAGTAGATACATTTTTGTGGCCTCATGAATGTAGTTACATACCAATAAAAGGGGAAAATGTGGATATCTCACTAGCCTAATATCATCTATGTTTGGGGCTATGGCATATATATAGTGTTTAGCACCTCCAATTACTGAGATGGGCTAGAAGGAGGAGATCAATTTGGTGAAACAAGACTACATAAATCTTGTAAGGTCAATTGTCTGTTGTAATGCCTCACATATGTATAAAGGTAAACATTTCTAATCTTAATAGAAAAATAAGATGGAAATGAACCTCCCAAAATCACAATATAGACTTAATTGATGGTCTAGAAAAAAATGTCAAGAGGTGGACTTAATTAAAAACAGTGTCACAAGTATCTTTGATTCTCAAATTATTTTCCAATCCACTGGGAACACTGGGAAGAAAGATGTAATTCTCTAAGGAAGGTCCAATTGAATGGAGAAAAGGGAAGAGAATAAAATTAGAAAGGTAATACAAGATTATGTCTTGCTAATTAGAAGCCCTGAAAACAAATTTCATAAGCAAAGAGAAAATCTGGAATTCTCGACAATAAAACATCTCAAAGATGCCACTGGATATTTCTAGCAGGAAACAAGAAAAATCTGCCCCAAGTAATTGGCAGGGGCATAGGTCACAGTGACTACTCAAGATCTTGTTAACCTCTCAAGCTATCAAACTGCTGCTACAAACTCAGAAAACTAGTACGAGAAAAAAAAAAAACTTAGAAGTTGAAGAAGAGTGAATAATCAAATTATAACTTTGCTCTTGCCAAACATAACAACAGACCAAATGGAAAAAATATGTGTTATGTGAAATCACCTCATCATGATAAGATACCCCCTAGAACAAGCTAAATATAGGTGGTATAATCCTAACCTAACCACAACATAAGCTCTTATCACCTTGCTTGCATATCAAACCAACTACTGCAAGTAACTTTGCTTGCATCTCAAACAAATCTTGAAGTGAACTTGATATGATGTCCCTATCAAAAACATTGAATCGAAAAATCCTCCAAAGGTGATGAATATTCCAAAAAAGGGGACAAGTATGACGAAAAATACTAGCAATCATACATTCACTTGTGATGTTAACTAAATTTGCAAGGTGGGGGTTCTTATTCTCATTGAGGGCATACATATGATAGCATGGGTGCAACTGTGTAATCCCCAACCAATCAGGACTTCCTTATTATGACCATTTAACTTTCCAAACATGTATACAATTCATTAAACGACTTACCTTTTCTAGCACAGTATAATTTTATGAACCACATATACTTTATTATTTAATTAAAATACCAATAAGTAAAAAGTCACTAAATGACATAATAGCCTAGTAGATAAAATATGAATTCACCTATAAAAGGGCTAGCAACTACCAACTCTACTCTAGAAATCCACTCAAAGGAAAAATTAATTTCAACTGATGATTTTAATTGGTGGGATGGTGTCCAAAGGTATGTTAATAACATAGACTAATGTTGTTGATACTGTTGCTGTGAAAGATAAAGCTAGTGACAATGAATGTGCCACTAATATCACATTCTTTAAACTCTTCTAATTTTATTTATGCTTCCTTGTTTCTCTTTGAAAATGAATGAATTTTCAATAGTTTCTTTTACTTTTTCTATTCTAATCTACTAATTTCTTGATTTTAGACAAGCCAACTCTTTTTCTAAATACTCAACTTTCTTCCATTTAGCAACTAACTTCTTCAGGTCAATTTCCAAACCCTTGGTTTCATCCTGTGAATTCTAATGCATATGATAATCTTATTTTAACAAAAAAATCGCTAACTGCATGTAAAAGAGGAAAATATTTAATACCCATTGCAATATGATGTCTATAGTGGGGGATCAAAACCAGATCATTTTTATATTTTAAATGATGCACAGTAGGTGGTGAATCTTATCTTCCAACATTTTACACATCATTGCATACTTTCATCATAAGTTCTTGCATGTTGTATGATATTAATATACTCTAAAGTTGCAGACTCAACTTATTCATATCCTTTCCCAACCTTTCGACTTCCTATATTAATGTTCTTGCTCTAATCTCCTATGGACAGGTATCTACGATCAGGGAAGCTAGGTTGTGTATCACATTTTGAGTTATCTTTTACAAAGAATCTTTGTCACCAAAGAAGCTTTTATAATACTACTCAACTTTCCCCAAACTTCACTAGATGGTTGTTGGGTGATAATCCACTGTCAGTTCTAAGTTTGGAATGAAAATGAGACATTTACCAAAAAATAATGTGTGCACATTACTTAAATAAATAAGAGAAAAGAAGGAAGAATCACAGCATCATTCACAAATTGCAGAATTAATATGAAACCCTGACTTAACTCAAAATCCATTTACATAAATATGTACATTTAGTCAATAGAAAGAAGTGTCATAGCATCATTCATAGGTCATATAATCATCATGATGCTCTTATTCAACTTTATTTCTATTTTCATAACAAATGTACAAATTACCAAGCGAGGGAGATGAGAAATGGTATATATTGAGAATTGAGAAAACCTTTATTAATGATGATAATTCGAATCAAGATTTGGAGCCTATTCATACATAAAACATCACATACATGATTGAGGAATAACTAGAACTTCCTATTGATGTCCTCATAATCACCTAGTCACTTCACTGATGACCCACTTCATAGGGTACATTTTATATTATAATAATAAATCCCACCTACCATGTCATTAAAGAAACAATAAACTAAAGACCAAATTTGACATAACAACCAACTAGCACTAACATATTCCCCCTAGATAATGTTAAATTTCCTTAAACCAAGCAAACATGCAAAATATTTTTGTCCTTTTCATATTGAGCTACTTCTCTTATTTTCATTGTTCATCCATTTGCTGACAATGCATGTTGGGAATTCCCAACCAATCACTACCATCCATTTGAGATATATTAGAACTCAAAGGCATCCAGTAGACGTGCATCTAACCCTACAAGCTATTTAATTGAGAAAGAATACAAAAGAATGGATGGCACTGAAAGCTTAAACAAAGAAACTTCTACTAGCAGCCATCTACATTACCCATTTTAGATCAACAATGGAAAAATAAGATGAGAAAATAAAGCCATGAGATGAAGGCAATGTCATATTTTATTCATCTTCCTATAGGTTCATTTTAGGCCTCTCTTAAACATTTCTAAAGCATTGAGATTATATCAAATTTTCATCACAAAGAAATCTAATCTACTTCTCAAACTCTTGTTCTACTTGGACCATATATCTCCTCCAATAGCTAGAGGTTTCCCCTCACAAGCATACTCTCTCCATTTTTTGGGTTTTCATCTCTCATTGGATAAATTATCTTAGGTCCATCACTAAGTTTCCCTTGGTTTATCCTCAACCACACCTAAAGTGTGATTACCAACTAAAAAGTGGTTAACAACACAATAACTACAAGGAGATGACCTCATAACGCACACTTCATCTAGAATACCAAATATTATTGTTTACTTCATTTGTATGGTTGATTAAGCAATGGAGGCCTTCCATTGTTTTGAAATAGCTCCCAAGTTGTTCTCCAAGGAAGATCTAGCACTTTAGAGTGTTGCAGGAGACTCAATACTTCTTGTCTCTTCACACAATTAAAACCATCTAAGACCCCATAATGAGAACTTAATCTACATTCATCTTTACTAAATTCGTACAATATGGTAATTCACACTTACACAAACAAGTCACCTTCCAAAGCTTGCTTTGGATATTTACTGCCTTCACCTTTGGATGTGGTTTATGAGCACCCTAACAGAGAGAAAAATACAAGAGTTGGAAAAAATTGGATGGAAAAATCTGATGACTAGGAGAAAACCCTATAGCCAAGAAACACTAGTTTCCTTGCATGACAGCCTATCCTTAATAATAAAATAAGTGTTGTGCTATGCGAAAGTAGATGAAAGCTAAAAATCCAAGCATTGAGAAAAGGATTTTGTAGGACAACTAAGGTCCTATAAGGTCAATAATGCAACAGCCCAAGAGAATCTTAATTTGATGGCTGTCACTAAATAATGCCTCACTATTTATGCACGAGTAGTCATTGATCAAGTTTAAAATGACAATTATTAACCAATTGTTTTGTCTTGATTCATATCTTCCTTCATTGTCACAATGAGTTCAATCTTTTGCACCTTTCTAGATTTATACATTCTCCACTTGAATGCAGGAATTAAGAAATTGTTAAATTTCAATCAAAAGCAGAGGTGGGAACCAAAAAAATTTCTCACAACATGTTATTGGCACAGGTTTTGAATCTCGTTTTCTAGTATATTACCAATAGAAAGTGAGTTGTTTCCTATGTGGAGAAATAAACAACACAGAGAAGAAGTAAAAGAGTTCCTCTTGATGCAAATAAAAGATGCAAACAGACTGAATAAGGAAGCATTGTATGTAGCTACAAGGAAGCATACAACCATCTCCGAGGCATTGGAAATACCAACATATTTGCATTACTCTGGATAATTTAATGCGTAAAGCTTAAGAGTTTTGAGGTCTTTACACCAGTTATTTTTACATTCTTGCAAGGGATGTCCCATTTTCCGGGCTTTAGGGTATAAGAAGCACCAGAATATGGAAGTAAGTGCACCAGTTCAACTATCTGCACATGATTACATCATTGTGCTAGTGTAACACCCTCATCATTTCTCCCTTCACACCCTGATTAGGGGCACGATGTGTAGTGTTTTTGAATTGAAGCATAATTGTGTATTTTTGCATTATGAAAACAATCAACACAAGATTCTGAGGCTAGTTGGACAATTAAATTAGAATCATAAGGGAATTTGAGAATTGCTCCATCTATCTAAGCTACGATAAAATTTTCTCTGTCTATGGAATCCACCTCTTAGTTGGACACATGTGACTGGAATCAAATCTACCTGAGGCTAGGGACCTCTCTTCATTTTACTATTAAAAATTTTACCCCTGCTTTGGTGTTAAATAATTGGTGGGTATTTTCAAAGTATTGCATCTTTGAGTGTGCTTGCTTCTTCTGGTACTTTAAGAACTACCATCCTAAGGCCTACTCTTAGGTATTTTTTGGTGAAACATGGGGAAAAGACCTTGTATTTGATGAGCTTCATCGACAACCTAGGCAAAATACATTCTCCACCTTCAATTTGATTTTCATGGTTGTCGCTAATTACCATATTTTATTCATATTATTAGAGGTTTCACAAGGATGGAAACACCAAAAGTTGCTTAAGTTTTATTTTTCTAAATAAGGAACTAATTTTAGATGAAAAAAATATATATCATGTACGAACATTAGTAGAATAAGGTTCGACATTGATGAGAAAAGTTAAAACATAAGGTCATTTTACAAGTATAGGTAGTGAAAGTGGGTTAAAATGTTTGACCAAATCTTGGATTCCATTTTATTTGAGTTGGAAGTTAGTAGAAAAAAGGTTTTGAATTGATGAGAAAGCATATGACCATTCTGAGGGTAGGTAGAAAGCGGAGTTAAACTTTACCAATTCAACGATAACGAATTTCATTCAACTAGTACAAGGAAATCAAGTCTTTACTTTCTGATAGTAATCAAATTCAACAATCAAGGCAATCAAGGCCTTTGTACGATTATTTTCATTCACTTGTTAACTAATTTATTTTCCTTTAAGTAGTTTTACTAGTTCATGGGATTTGATTGCATTGAATAGTTATTGGTACGTCAGCAAGGGACTATATTTTCAATAATTTCTCCATTAGGAGATTGCTTTAGACTAGTCTATGCCATGTGTCCCTAACCATGAATTTCCCCTTTAGTGATATACGACCTATTGATGTTTGGCATCCATGTGAATTTGGAATGTGCAATATTGAGAGCTAGATTTTTCCTTAAATTATCGATACGAACACCACTCTTTTATAAATTTGTGCTTGACCTACATTTTCTATGACATGGCTGTTCAACGTAGCATAAACATATTGCAACATTAAAAGAAGCATCATATTTTTTTCTTCAGTGGACCAAAATGTAGGCACACAACGGTTAATAAATGATCTTCAATGGAAAAAAGGGACTCACATGATGAGAGTTAAAGAATTTCTAAGTTTGGATGGACTACGTATTTTGATGAATCCTTGGATGAATGCTCTAGTAGTTCTTGTTATAGCAACATCCTCGGTGGCTTTGAGGAGAGTTAGGGTCATGAGGAGGGATTATTCTATGGCTTCTCATGTTTCTTCTAGACCACGTTAGCCGGTTGGATGTGAGCCATCTTATTGAGCAATATGGTGGTCGGTAACTTTTATCCTCTACTAATCGAGAAATCTAAATTTAGGCGCCTCTCATGTTCTTTAAAGGATTAGGAATCCCAAATGCACAAGACTAGAATTGGAATCATGTGTTGTTGATCAAAAGGATTTCTATCTTCTAGAAGATACCGGAAGCTTGCTTGTGTGTAATTATAAAGTATAATAGAAACACGGATTTAAGGAGTATGATCTTATCATGATTAGAACATACACCTAAATTAGGTTTCAGCGATGGTTATTCATTTAACTAATATAAGTGAACACTACTACATGTGTAGCAATTAAGTCGAGAGTTTCTTCAAACATTTTGCATGCAACAAAACTATATCGAATAAACGGTAGTAGAAAATGAAGGAATTATACATCAACTCATAAAAAATAAAATAGACATGAAGCATAGGAGTACATGCACGGGAGTTTTGAAGCCAAGGCGAAAATTTGTGAAGAATGAAGAAACCACATTACCATTTTTCCGCTTATCCTTTCAATGTGGCCTTAGCAGTTAATGTTTCCTTTGACATGACCCTATCGAATTAATGTCTCATACAGTGCAACCACAAATCAATGTCCCAAAACTTGAATTGGTGGGTTTTATGTTGAAAAGGATCATGTGGGAATTTTTTCAATGACTACGTGGTGATTCAAATCATAGATAGATGACTGCAGTGATTCAAATCGCGAGAATATAGATGGTGCGGGGGGGGGGGGGGGGGGGGGATAGGCGGGGTAAATTAGGATTCAAATCACGGATAGATACGAATGCAGTTTGCGGGGGAAGGAGAGAATAGAGTTCGCGGGAAAGAAATGAAATTGTGTAATGTATTGAAGCATAATGATCGGTGGGTAGGCAGAGCGGGGAACCTTGTGTAGTCAAAAATTTACTATTTACCTAATTATAAATATTTTGCCTTAAATATTTTTCCTTATTTATAGTTATGTAATTATAAATATAAGTATACGGTCCTTGTAAAACAATTAAATATTATAATTTCAATAAAAATGAGAGACGATATATATACATTACCTCTAATGCATTTGTTTGAATGTTGTAGTAGTTGTTTTCTTCCTAGAATACGGAAATATAAAAAATCCTCTATCAATTCTCTATAACATTTACTCAAAATTAGATAAGTCTCATACAGAGATTTAGCTAGGAAAATAAGTTCTTCCAGTTTATTCTAACAATTATAAATGAAGATAAGCCCTCGATATATGTTAGGTGAAACTATTGTCGTTTAATTAGTTGTAGTACTTGCCCAACCATTTAAATTGTCGATCCGAGGTTCGTAAGCTTACGAAGCACATGCACACTATATGCGAGGACCGAAGTGGAACTAATCTAATCTAAATTCACGAAATCAAGTGTCCCCAGAAACGGGAAATTGCATAAAGGAAAAGAAATACAACATGTGAAGAGGTGGACGACAAACAACATATGTGAGCTCACAACAATAACGCCATTTCAAATTACATTACAAGAATCAAATGACAAATCATGAAAGCATACAATAAAATAATATGAGTCACGAGTTAAAGAATCCCCCCTCTCCTAATTACAAAACTATCTCTTAAAGCTAATCTAATGAACTTGAACTTATGAACTCTGAGAGCTAATCAAAATGAAGAGAGAGCACTCTCTTATATACATGAAGAAGCTAACCATCTCATTCAACCACTCTCAACTACTTTCCCATTATTACAAGACATGATCCCTTTGAATCCTCCACACATCTCTCACATATCTTGAATAAGACATGCCGACCAAATCCTCCATGATCTTCTCCTTAGGAATAGGCAAGATAATTATCTCCTTAATATGGTGGAGGAGATATTCAAAGTTTAGAATTAATCCTTCACATTTCTCCTACACATTACAAAGCTCACACATTTCTTGAGATATATATTAAAACATGTATATTTTCTAATATTTAATCATAAATTCATATAATACAAAAATGAATAAAGTGGAAAATAGGAAGGTGAAACCCAAATGTATTTATGAAAATGATATAATGAAAGGTTAATGGGATGATGAGATGTAAGGAATAGTGAAAGGAAAGGTGGATGGAAATCACGGTATTCCTAAGTCCCAACATCCCCCCTATTTGAACTTGTTGCATGTCCTCATGCGACCAGCCATGGATCTCTTTGGCATCGAACTTTGGCTTTACATGATGATGTCTTTCTAATAATGAATGTTTCCGGGATATGTGAAGGATATGAGTAGCATCTTACATTTTCTTATGGTTGGTTCTTGTGTAATGACCATGAATACAAAGAATGTTGGTTCTTGTGTTAACAAAATTCATTTCATTTTAACGATTTCTCTTTTCTTATGGTTGGTTCTTGTGTGACAACCATGAATATAAAGAATGTTGGTTCTTGTGTCAACAACATTCATTTCATTTTTGTTCTCTTTTACGCAATAATAATGTAAACACTCATTTGGAAATCATAAGCTATCAATGTGCATAGAAAGCCCTTCGCCAATATTCATGAAGCATGCCAACTAATATGTATATTAATGCGTATGAAGCAAAGTGCAACAAAGTATCGTTGGAAAATAAATGTTGGTGAATGGTGAATGAGAAAAAAATGGAGTGATGGTGGTGGAGAAATGGAATCATGGTAGTGAATATGTAGTGAATGTAGTCCCAGTGAATTGGTTGCATGTCCTCATGCAAATTGGCGTGGGTCATGAAAGAAATGGAGCATGATGAGGGAATTTTCCAAAATATTCAAGTCGACATATAAGGAATTGCATGATTAAAGATTAGAAAACAACATACTTCCACTTACCCAAGAATGATGGTATTTGTAAAATAGGAATGTAGGCTATGCTAGCTATTTGGAATCTCGAAAAGCGTGGTAATTATCGTAAGTTTATGCTTCTTTGTAACATTGTAAGCACAACTAATGTATTTGCTCGAACATAAGTTTGGTAACGACGAAGATCATGAAATTGTAGCTGTGAATGCGTGTTGCGTATTTGGAACACAGGAAATGAAGGAATGCGAGCGCACGTCTTGAATCATGGAAAATATAAAGGAGTGAAAGTGGAGCGTGGTATCTATAGATCGAAATTCATCTTTGCGGTAACTACGAGGGTCGTGAAAAAGTGTATAGTCTTCGTGCTACAAAGCTGATGGTACAAGTCTAATCATGCGAAAGAATGTGTTGATGTTGAGCATGAAGAATATCATTGGATTACGGCCATTGATGCATGTCATTAACCAATGCGAGCAAACCCTCTCACCATTGATGTCAATGAGTGCCAAGGTGCACGAGTACATCTTGCGAAATGCGAATAGAGGGGTTGACGTCGAGCCATTTGCAAGATCGACGTCCGAGGACATTAATGTATTCCCATGATTGTCGGCGAAGAACTTGCCATTAAGGCATGCGAGTCTCAAGGTACTGAAAAGGAACTCTAGTCTATTTCCCGGATAAGGTGCTAAGGTCGATGGGTCAAGAATTGTGGAAAGGTGGGCCTTGGGAATCCACATCGATCGATGCGAGTTTATACAAAGAGATTTGGTAGGACTATAAATGGAAAGAACTCACGGATGGCAGTGTGGATCAACATGGAAAACGGCGGTGTAATTATGGAAAGGGGATCGGTTTATTTGGAAACCAAACTAGAAGGAAAATGAACTAAAAAAGGTTAAAGGAATGTATGCATTTCGAAAGAATTACGTGCATGTGAAGTCATGAAAGATCGGGTAATGGAAAATGGGCTTCAACGAGGATGGTCAATCGGCTTTGAAGTAGAAATATTACGGTGTTACAACATGGATAATGGAAAAAGTGGAAATATTGGTGTATCGACATGGTCGTTGTGCTTGACAAACATCAAGAGGCGCAAACATCATGATGTTTATGATGAGTTACGACTCCTTCAAAGCTGTTTATGAAAGCATGTTTCTCCGCAAGGGATGCAGCGATATTTGAAAATCACTTCGATGGCAAAGTGCGATCATTTACGGCACGAAAAAAATTAGTGCAAATCTGCATGAAAACTTCGTGAAACCTTTAAAACGTAAGATGCAAGAATAAGTGCAAATGCGAGAAAAGGAAAAGAAAGTGTGTGTTAACACAGCCATCGCGTTGATTTCATCATCGATGAGTTTGTCAAAGTGATTTCAAGAAAACAAATTAGTGTTAAACATAAACACATGCATTTGTATTGTTTTCAGGAATTTATTAAAAGATCCATTTGCAATTTTCATGAAAATAAAGGCAAAAGGAAAAAACAAAACAAGCAAAATTAAAGTCAGATCTCCATTTCTTCGCATGCTTTGCAAAGTATAGCAGGTGTCTCGAGTGCTAGCGAATCTTCGGTTCTTGCGAATTCGGTTTCTTAGATGCAACATTAAATTCATTCAAACGATTGGACGTTGGGCGAGTATGATTCGCGTCGATTTCTTTGCCAATAATGTCACTTACTTCTGCAAGATTGGACGTGTACATCGTGGGATATAGTTGAATTCAAACCATTCAATTGTAGCGTTCCTAAGTATTCGGTAACAATCATCAATTTGATAATCCAATCGGTGTTCCTAAGTTTCTATGTCATGAACATGAGTTTAATGAAGCAATGTGTAAAATGGAGATAGTGAGCATGAGAAAACAATCGATTTTCGGCATAAAAAATCCCGACGTAAGCATAAATTCAAAATTCTTCTCCAATATTAAGCTCGAGTGTTCTGCGAGACTTGTGATTTATAGGATATTGAACCACTAGCACTTCTAAGAGGCACGACAATATTATAAATCGGCATAAGCGTGAGAAATTTAATCGCTTCGAAGGGGACCTTGTTTGCAATGGCAAGGCAAATCGGCTCTTTTAGAGCATTACCACTTTCATTTCCATAGCGGACACCATTGATGCGACAACGCTGAAAACCCATCATATTTTTCGATGAAATGTTCAGGTTTATTAGTTAAAATATACTCCACTTGGTGAGGTCTTCATTTATCCTAGTATTTGCATGTCTTTGGAGTATCACTCTTTTTCATCGTACATGTGAAAATCGCCAATCAATAAACTTTGCATATAAACTCTTCCAAAAGATACCTTAATAGAGATAGGAATCATGATTGAGCGAGAGAAGCTCGAAACGCGGTGGAATGACAATAAAGTCGTGCCAAGGTCCTTCTTTCGGATATTGCACATATTATTTATTTCGTGCTTGAGGCTTTTCAAACATTTCAATGACACCTAGAATCACGACTACAACTAAGCGGAACAAAAATATTGCACCGGTTAACTTGTCGATCATTGCATCTATAGCCTTACGTATTACAGTACATGGTAACGAGAAATGAAAAATTTGAATTCTCGAAGGTGAGATGGTGGATTGATATCTGACAAATGTTGTTTCTTGCATAGACTTAGATGTCATCCACGAGAGGAATGGTATACTCAAGTTGTTATCCAACAGAAGCGAATTTCCAATAGCATCATTTGAATCTTACGCCATCGATATTTTCATGTTTTACTTGATAACATGCGGAGACACAACGTGTGTGCCATATTTATCATCGGTACATAGTGCAGTTCTATACAATTGTTGTATGCTTAAAACCAAAGCGAGAGATGCATTAGGCGATTTCATCCAAATATTTCTTTGGCTTTTGATGTATAACAAAAAAATCCACTATTTGTCTAATATGCTTGAGTGCATCCCAAGATGAACACCGCATACTCTTCTTTTGCTTCACAACACCAAAGTTCTAGTTGAGTAACCCTCCTTTTACATATTTTCCATTGCTAAATGAAGACGACATTCACCTTCGTAAAGGAGGAGTTTGTTGAAAAAAATTTGAACATTGATGTACGCAAATATGCGGGCAAAAACCTTACGAACAAGAATACATGGGACATAATTTCCGCGCATAGTTTGGAGAAGATTGGTTAGGCTAATGATTGTCGGATGCTGTTGTGTGTTTTCATTTAGCAGGATTGAGATATCTTAGCTGCGTTTGCTCTTGGTGTTCTTAAGGAAGTGTCTACGGCGGCCGGTAAAACATCAAACATTCCAAAATACACGATCATGTTTCCCAATGATTTGCTACGGATCGGGCATGTATAATGAGCGCAAGTATATGCCTCGAAACACGATTTGAATGCATTACATGTCCACAATGAAGGGCTTTGAGCAGGTGGAGTAGATGTAAAAAATAAACTCATGACAAATAGGGCGATTCGCTTGAAAACCTTATCATGACATGCACGCATATTCTGATTAAAATTCATGCACGCGATTGTGTAGTGAGAGTCTTTGACATGCACGCATTACAATTCATGTAATAGAGTAATCAATACCAAGCCCCTTGCTTGTGACATAAGTTACAAAAGAGCAGGTGGTATACTTTCCTTTCATCATCAAAGAATTTGCATATACCATAGAAATATCTTTCCATTGACAACTCGTTGCAGAAGGAACAAGTACGACATGACGCAATAGGTTGGATGCAACGACACTTCATGCACATCATCTCTTTTGTTTCCCTCCTGGCCATTATATGGTTGCGGCTTTGTCATGACGAGTCTATGAGTGAATAGCTTTCCGCAGCAAGGTGCCAAGGAGTTTACAGTTCTTCTTATAATGCTCACAACCAAAAATTTGTTTTTACACCATCTGTAAAGAATGGACATTTTCAGGAACATCTCCACTCTTCCCAAAATCACTAACTTGGTGAGTCAATGATTACTATCGGTGCGTTGGAAAGCGCACGCATATTCCATGTTCCCACCATTTCCAAATGGAAGACAAAGCCAATGGAATGGAACGCAATATTCAATAGAAAACCCGATTGAATCCTTTGTTCAACTTTCTGTCATTAAATGCTTCGCGAGAACACGTTAGTCACATAGAGTTGTTGCTTCTTTGCTATGAAACAATGAGATTATGCCTCCCAACGAATACGTTGATGGAGCTACCGCCATAACCATTATTATTCTAGTTTCAAGGCTTGTTAGTATGGTCGAAATTGACTAAAGGTCATGTGATAAAAGCGAGGGCCAAATTTGAATAAATCTATTGTGAGAGCATGTGAGAGTATGTCGGTTGTTTGACTCAAATAAGAAAGAATTATTATTGGAACATCAAGCAATTAATGGAAATGCCACTCGCCATGTCTTGTACGCAAACCATTACGTTCAAGAATAGATAATAGCACCCAATATTCATCATTGACAATATACGTGTGATAGTTTTCATACGAGGCGAGCCTCAATGTGAACACCTTCATAACCATTCGTAATGCAAAAAATGTTTGCATTCATGGGTGCACGGTTCTTCCCTTAGTTTTATAAACGGATATGATGTCCGTTACCATTACAGCAACTTCCTCCAAGGAATGATTTGAATACTTTATGTCACCGAGGCGCCTTCAAAGGGATTTTGTCTAGGTACTTCTTTCACATCCCAGAAAGCAGGGAGTGCCATTTGTTAGACCTACCTTGGCAAACTTCCCATCGAAAGTTAATCTCAAAATGTTGGTACATCTTTGCGGTGACAAATTTATTAAAAAAAACATTTTAACGCATTAGATGGATCTTGGTTTAAATAAAATCAAAATTAAGCCGACGTGCAATATTTCATCGACAAAATTTAGGAAATAAAATTATGTAACTACGAAATATTTTGACGAGAATTTCGAAGAAACGGATGGGGTAGTTGAAATCATATATTCAAAATTTCAACTTTGAACAATGTGACGTTCTACCTTTCACAAAGTTTGAGTGATTTGATGAGTAAGCCGGGACAATTATATAATTTACCAAGTGTTTACTTTGAAACCGGGACATACGTGTTTTAACGCACCATGTTTTAAGTCTACGAAAAATGTTGTAAAAATAATCCTTGCCTGGTTTGAGCGTGTTATCGGGTTCAAAGCACGCGATTCCTACTTTTTAGCGAGGTTGAGAACAAAATTATGCTTGCTTTCTTGAAAAACCTCATCGGCGAGGAGAATTAAACCTTCATACCTCTTTATTTAGTTTATTTATTCTTATGATAAAAATGCTTCCTCCAAGATAAACAATGAAAGAGAAAAGGAAAACTCGTAGCCGTAAAGAAGGGGTACGATCAAATAAATACTTATTTATAGTCATTTAATCTCGATAAAGAAGTATCTTTGACGGATAGAAAATTCGAGAAAAGCCAATCCATAAAAATAGTTAGGCGACCGTCCTATTGATGGGATTTAGTTCCTATTATCTTGAAATACCAAAGATAGTGTAACAACTTGGGCGTGGATTTTGGCCGATATTTTTCAATCATCCCCCATAGTATCCCAAATTAGGTGTGAGAAAATTCCATCATTCGAAATATCATGGCTTGATGAGGTATCTTTTTATTTTATTGCGGTTTCATTTGTTTTCTACTTATCGATTTGGTTTGTTGTTGCTAATTGCGAGTTCATGAATAGTGGGGGAGGGTTTAACATTGCTACAACTCGACCATAAATGAATAGCTAGAGACGAGCGCACGGAGTCCATCGAAACTCACGGCCTCAAGCAAAACAATGACCACGGGAAATTTCAGATTCAATTGTTTTTGCGAGTTTGATCACCTAATTTCTTGCTTTAACGATTTTAGTATGCCCGAGAAAACACGGTTCGTATTTGTTTAGATAAAACGCTAGACACGAGTTTCGGCGACTATTCGGATAAAAGCTCGAGTTTGTTTTATTGAGCCTCAATTCATGATTTATTAAAAAAAAATTAGCAAATGGAGAAAAGAAAAGAAAAATGAATTGCAAACTAATGATAAAATTGATTGAGCATATTGCAAAACATGAATTTTTTTTATTTTTTTATTTTTGAATTCCTGAAATTAATACAGATCATCCTTATTTTCTAATCCTCGCGGTCACTAAGCGCGGAGGAGAGCATACTTATTCTAGGCAAAAGCAAAATTGAGAATGAAAGCAAAGCACCTCTGTATACTAATTAAATTTTTAAAATTAGTTACGTGTAATTAAATTTATGAAGCCATTCACGTGGCGATAACATCAATATATTCGATAGCGATTGTTCAATGAAAAATGAAAATATTCAGTGAATGAGTTTGGTTAACGAAGCACCAAATCAAGCTAAGAAACAAAGCGACTCTAATCGAGTACTTACACCGGAACCATTGTTCGATAAAGCTTTGATAGGCACAATTTCTCTTACTTGGGTCATGTTGTAGCTCCTCTTCTTCTTCCTCGATCCTCATTCGAATGATTGTTCCGCAAATCGGATATGCGGGATTCTTCGGATATTTAAATCTTTGTTTGTTTCTTGGGGAGTAGTTGAACTTTTAATTCTTGTCAAAATCTCTTCTTCCAAGGAAGAGGAGATCGACCTGCTAGGATGCGAGTGAGTAGTTCCAATTCCAGAAACTCATTGTTAAACCATGTTGAAAAGGGATTCTTCTTGCACCCAAAACTTAAATCTAGAAAGCTTAAATGAAAATAAACTACTTTCATAAATAAAATCACTCATCTTGAAACGGATAAAAAAACACTCTTCATAGTTGCGGAAATCAAACACACTTGCGAGGAAGAAGATCAATAAACCATAACGAATGACGGACCCTATTCCTCCAAGCGGGAATCTTATTTTGTTTCACGATATACGGTCTGCTTGCAGAAAAGAAGATTAATTAATGGAGAACGGGACCCTATTCCTCAAAGCAAGAATCTTCAACTTGTTTCAATCTTCGTCTCATATCACGACCCACTTAAATTGAGCAGATTCCTGATGTGTCGAGCAGTGAATAAGTGTTCCCCCGAATCTTACAACCACAGTCACCTCGGAGTTAGGAACATGTTTAAACACACTTGCATGAAAATCAGCGAACTTCAATCATCGTGCTTCCCGACAGCGGCGCCAAAATGTTGGGTGAAACTATTGTCGTTTAATTCCGTTGTAGTACTTGCCCAACCATTTAAATTGCCCGATCAGGGTTCGCGATCTTCGCGAAGCACATGCACTATATGCGAGGACCCGAAGTGGAACTAATCTAATATAAATTGCGAAATCAAATTAATCTAGGAAGCCGGGAATTTGCATAAAGGAAAAGCAATACAACATGTGAGAGAAATTTGAATGACAAACAACATATGTGAGCTCACAACAATAACGCCATTTCAGAATTACATTACAAGAATCAAATGACAAATCATGAAAGCATACAATAAAGAATATGAGTCATAGTTAAGAATCCCCCCCTCTCCCTAATTACAAAACTATCTCTTAAAGCTAATCTAATGAACTTCGAACTTCGAACTCTGAGCTAATCAAAATGAAGAGAGCACTCTCTTATATACATGAAGAAACTAACCATCTCATTCAACCACTCTCAACTACTTTCCCATTATTACAGAACATGATCCCTTTGAATCCTCCACACATCTCTCACATATCTTGAATAAGACATGCCAACCAAATCCTCCATGATCTTCTCCTTAGGAATAGGCTTGAATAATTATCTCCTTAATATGGTGGAGGAGATATTCCGAGAAGTTTAGAATTAATCCTTCACATTTCTCCTACACATTACAAAGCTCACATTCTTGAGATATATATTAAAACATATTTTCTAATATTTAATCATAAATTCACTTATAATACAAAAATGAATAAAGTGGAAAATAGGAAGGTGAAACCCAAATGTATTTATGAAAATGATATAATGAAAGGTTAATGGGATGATGAGATGTAAGGAATAGTGAAAGGAAAGGTGGAAATACGACATTTCTAAGTCCCAAAAATATATATATGATGTCTCGCAAAACTATTAGTAGAAAACCATGTGATAGTCTAATATCATTTTCCAATACAATTTTCTCAAGGCAAAATATGAGCTAAAACAAGAAGCATTCCTAGTGCATAGTCTAAAACCATTTGAGCCAATAAAAAAATATGTCCTAAAATAACCACCTCAACCAACTCAAACACATAATAAGTGGACTAGTGAAGAAAGAAGTGAACTCTAAATTAATATGCCCACTCGCATGTGTGGATGATGTAATAGCCAAAACATAGTAATATTTCCTATGAAAAATTTTAGCTGACAACATAACTAGGTAGATTTTTGCCCAATTTTATAATATGACCTCATTTTTAAAATATCATAGTCATTACGCATTTAATATTGGCATGATCGAGGGAAAATTTGGGGAATTATTTCAAATTATAGCTACTCCTAAAGTGACTTCCTAAAAATGTGTTCTAACTTGACTTGTTAACCTCAAGAATTGGTCCATGTGGCATATATATGATGATGATGTGGATTCCTTCTCATCATATAGCACAATATGTACATGGATCCTAAACAATGTATTCCCCTTTATAGTGTCACATATCTTGAGAAAAATAACACAAATCCAAAAATAAACATATATGTTCTTCCGGTTGTTCTAACAATTATAAATGAAGGAAAGCCCTCTTGATATATATACTCACAAAAATATTAGTAGAAAACCATGTGATAGTCTAATATCATGTGCCAATACAATTTTCTCGAGCAAAATATGAGCTAAAACAAGAAGCATTCTCGGTTGCATGGTCTAAAACCATTTTGAGCCAATAAACAAATATGTCCTAAAATAACCACACTCAACCAACTCAAACACATAATAAGTGGACTAGAAGAGAAGAAGTGAACTCTAAGTGTATGCCCTTTCATGTGTGTGGATGATGTGTAGTCGAAACATAGTAATATTTTTCCTATGAAAAATTTTAGTAGCATCATAACTAGGTCAAATTTTGCCCAATTTTCTAATATGACCTCATTTTTAAAATATCATAGTCATTACGCATTTAATGGCATAGATTCAAGGAAAATTTGGGAATTATTTCAAAATATAGCTACTCTGACACGGAGCCTCCCCCACGAGGGATTTAAAACAAACGGACATTGAGTGCTCCAATCGGTCTCCATGGCTCAATTACATCTCAAGGATCCGGCCCATAATACCTTGGAGCAACCAAATATGAGAAGCCCTCGCTCACGGGATTGCGGTAGGAAAACAAAAGGGATACGACAAATATCAAGCATGGAAAATCCAATGCGACCTCTGTGTGCTTCTTGGCGACGGGGTTTCTTAGATCTACCCTCACACTTTCAAATTTAGATCTCCTCCTCACGGGGAAGATCCATGATGCTTTAGTACGCTCAATGGATAGAGTACAAAATCTCACGCCCTTGAGCACAAAAATTTGAGGATTCCCCTCGGTAACCGAGACTTCTATATGGGTAAAATCTTGATGCCTCTTTTCCCTTTCATTTTATAACGATTGAAAGAAATGCTACTTTAGTCTTATCCCTTCATTTGTCAATGTGCTCACCTTCTTTTCTCTTTTTGCTTCAGTCCTCAATGTGATTCTTATTCCTTAGCAAGTCTTGCTCACCTTGGTAGATGCATCACCTAGGTTGTGTCTTTCTACGAACTTCTTTGCTATTTAGGTATTTATGGTCCTTATTCACATGGAATTTCTCTTTGATCTTTTTCAAGATTCAATAGGCGCAAGGCTTCTTCTTGTCACCAAATTCCCATTTTATTTTTTAGTCTTCTTCTTGCTGCTACACAGCAGGAGCTCTATATTGTTAAGGGATTGATATAAATCATGTTCAACAACGAGAATGCATGTTGAATGAAAGATTTATAAGAGGGTAAAATAAGAGAATGGAGTCACCACTCATTTTTAGGAAAATTTGATAAACCCCAAGGTGAGAAGGAGACGGTAGGTTAAAGAGGGGTTTTTATCATGATTATTTGAAACTCAAGTTATATATTATTAAGATGCTTCACTTAGTTCAAATTAGGTTTTAGAAACACATTATCAAAGGAAACTAAATTAAAAATCTGGATTAATTTATTGAATAATTCTTTGCAGGGGCACCCTAATGTTGAAAAAAATGAAGAGAAGTATGCAAAGATGCGGAGGCCTTGTCCACGAGGAAAGGAACTTGCCCATAATTCATTGTTGTAGGTGATGAAGCTAATTGGGATGAAGAAGAGAGTTGTGAAAGGTCTCCGAAAGGTAGATCCACATCATAAATGATCCTATTGCAACGAAATTTCTTTTGTAGAGAAGAATTGTATCTTATTTCCAATACAAATTGATATAGATATATATTCATAATTACCTTGTGTATTTCCCTTTGGTATACTATTCCATGAGTTCGTGGGAAGAATTTTTTTTAAACTCCTCAATTGATCTCTCCTTGTGTAATTTCTAGAATGATAGATACATGTGAATGGATGGTCATTTAATTAATCCATGAATCCTTGTGATAAGCGTGAAAGGCCACAACCTCAAGATCATATAATCTCCACTAAATTATAAACATAAAATGCAAAGAAGTAGGAGGACAACTAGGAATAAAATCATGAAATCATATGTTTACATGTGGCTAACGTTATCATGTCATTACAACAACACAAGATATAGGGAATATTATTAAACCTCATATAAAAGAAATGTGTAGTCTAATGAAGCCAAATTTCATCCATAAAACAATAGAAATTCTAGCATGATTTTGCGAAAATTTGGTGGAAGTTGTTAATCTAGGTTATATTTGTCAATCTTCAAGATTTTGCCGTTATTGGTCCTTAATCGTGTTGAATCCATTTTCGTCATCAAAAGAACAATTTAAACACTACCATAGTGGAATTTTTGAAAGAATTTATTGTCATATTCTAGCAAGAAGAAAGGCAGTCATCAGGAACAAAATTATGGCCTTTTTGGAAAATTCATAAAAGAAATGCGGTTTTAATGTTTTCTAACAATTTCAGCAATTTTGGCGATGCAATAATGCGACAACAATGATGAATTTTACGATATTGCAAATAAAGATGAATGAGCTTCTCTTGGTTTCAAGGATAATTTATTCTCCTCTTGAACAAGGCCAACCACGTGAAGGTGGAAGCTCATATGGCCCTCCCATCCCCCTCACATCACTCTCATTTTCCCAATACCCGATCTGAAACGAATATGAGCAAACCAAAACTTAGTTAAGGTCGTAAACAAAATTTTCATGTGTTTGTATAAATACATAATTTATGGTTGCTTTGTACAACGATATGGCCATTATTTATTGGTTTGAAATAATAAACAATGTAATAAACCCACATAATTAGTAAATTATTTAAAGACAATAATTCCCGCATATTAAAATATAAAGTTATAACATACTAGCTCATACTCAAACGGAACATACGTATCAATATTCTTCTTTTGTATCTTCTTGATCTTCATCCAAATGATCAACATATATACCAATACGATTCAAAAATGGTGTTGAAATGATCGACCATGTCATCATCATCATCATCGATTATGTCATTTTCAATAATATCCTCATCGAAATCATCATCGATAATTGTTTCCTCGTCTCCTTTGCCTGGTTCATCTTCTATATCTTCTTCGTTTGTCGATGCATCTTCCTGTCATACACTTGTACATCATCTTCTTCTTAATCAATATCATCTTCTTCCTCTACGATTATACTCTACGCTTCCTCTTGGATAATATCTAATAGCAAATGACGATCGTTCTCACGGAACCTGCGGAAGTAAAAGACTTGTTCACATTGGCTTGGAAAAACATAGAGATCTTTTCTTGCTTCAAACTACGATTTTTAACCATTGGAAATCCATTGTCATTTTTAATAATAGTTCTATCATCATCACGTACATTCATTCGTAGCCTATACCATTTGACGTTGAACAAAAATAATATGAAGGAATTAAAGTCACACTCAACTATATCATCTAAAAACCCATAATATCTATTTTCAGATTCTCGAGATGTACATCACTCTTGGAGGAAACATTAGTGACTGGAATCCTCTGAGTTATCCCACTATCAAAAGTTTTCATGTTATCATCCAATTGTTTAATGTGAAATTTATGACCATTGCACCACATAGCCTTGTGGTGTTTCAATACAATATGCCAAACATGAAAAGATGCACTCTCAATTAATAATTAATCATATAATTTACGAGCTTGAAAATTGTCTGAAAAAATCAAACTTGTTGTCACATTATAAATATAATATAAAATAAGTAATGAATAAAATAGGTGAATTAATTGCTTATCTTTCTATCTTCCAAACCATATGCTAAATCAATTTCATATCGCAATAACGTTTCCATCTCCACTACGATACACTTCTCTAACCAATTAGGAAAGTAGTTTCATGATAACCTATCGTTATTATGTGCTTTACATCTTTCAATCCATTCACTCATCCACTCAAGATTGTTTTTCAATGTATAAAAGTAGTGCCTCATAATCTTGAACGCACACAGATAAAAAACAATAATTCACCAATATTAAATATAAATTATAACCATGGTAAATTATATTAATTAATAAACAATGAAAGAATAAGACTTAAATGAATATGATCATAGAAATGATGTAAATGAAACATTATATGTATTATACATAATACATATTTTACCTCTCACTTTCTTCATTCTACCTTTTCCCAACGGAGTGCTCCACTTAAAATTTTTTGATGGAGTTCACATCCCAAATACAATTCACCGCATTCATGGGCGGTGCGACTAATATATGAGGTAATGACTAATATACACCATGGATTCATGTATTACATATCTCTCGACCATAGAACCCTCGGTCGTCCTCCTTGTCTAACCAAAGCCTTCAAGGATTTCGGAGTGCCTCTCCACCATCCACATTGACCTTGTGTGCATTGGTCCACACATTAAATCTCCTCAACATGGTGTATCAAGTAGTGTTCTTGTGCATTGATAAATGTTGGAGGTAGATACTTTTTCATTTCACACATTAGGCAGGAATTTCTCTCTTCCAATACTTTATTTCATCTTGATGGATTTATTTCAATGAAAACCATTTGCAAATCATTACGCAACGTTATTTCGGTGAAACATAATATATATTTCATTACAAGTAAATTAACATCATCCTAATTAAGTACAAAAAGAAATTGTAGTGAGATTTTGCGTATAAATCAAAACTACTTACCTCATGTATTTACTAAGACCATATATAACTTGTTTGACATTGTTGTCGAAGTCGTTTGGGAGATGCAATTAGAACATACAAAAATAAAAAATAAATCGTTATTGATTTCCAAATTAAACAAAAAAAAGGAAAATTTAAAAAGATGTATTCAAGCAATAACATACATAAATGTATACTAAAAAAATTACCTTAACAAAGGTATGCCAATCATGTGTTTTCACCCCACTTGAAGTCACCTTTCTTCGTTAAGATATTATTATTTATGTTTGAAGAAAAATCTATTGGAAATTTAATTCTTCTAACAACCTATTTTACATCATTCCTTTTGTTCTGTTAATAACCATGGATTATTATAATTTCAACCTCCATTTTTATTTGATCTGTCGATCACACTTTTCATTGCGTGATTCAATTTCTTAATGTCGGCTAAATTTTGTCAATTTTATCTCTATCATGTGAACCATCTATGATTCTCCATAACGTTTACGTCACATTCTTTACGATATGCATTGTATCAAACAAATGAGCTATTTTTAGGTCCCATAGTAGGGCAACCTCGCGAATTGAGAAGGATAACATTTCATTCCCGAGGGTGGAAGTACAATATTAGTACCTTCAACTGCCGACGATGGCCTTGATATCAAAGAATAAAATAAGTGGAACAATAATTATCAAATACAATAAAATAAATTCATTAGTTAAAAAAAAAATTCCAAATAGTACATAAACAATTAATATATATATATATATATAGAAAAATTACGTACCAGCTACTTGACGATTATTAATTCTTTTTATATTCCAACTTCCACAACTGAGTGTCATTCTTCGTGGTTTTAATCCCGGTTCTTCTTTATCATTGAAAAGATGTTTTTCGGTAGTACGATACTTATGGTTCCTAGAGAGGAAGTGCCTAAACTCATCAAACGCCATCTTTCCTAAGTCTAGCGAATGACGATACTTCATCTTAGGGCCACAAAGCTTGGACATGCAAATCTACCCTTTGTTTGAAGACCTACAATAGATGGAACAATAAAAATTATCTTGCATGAGATCATTTTTAAAACATCCAATATGGTATATATAATTTAGAAAATTATATATTATATCAAAGTGCAACGAAATATTACATACCACAAAAATGTTAGTCTTGGGGCATCATGAATTGTATAAGCATTCCACGACATTGAAATCTCTTGCTTGATTGGTTTAGTGATATCATACA
This sequence comes from Pinus albicaulis, assembly GCA_034641835.2. Taxonomy (NCBI): domain Eukaryota; kingdom Viridiplantae; phylum Streptophyta; class Pinopsida; order Pinales; family Pinaceae; genus Pinus; species Pinus albicaulis. The sequence continues at coordinate 209,853 of JAXQQM020078974.1, forward strand.
TAGTGATGTCGTGCCATAACTTTATTAGCTCATCGATAAGAGGCTCATTATATACATTCATATATTTGACCTGGTACTTACCCTAATTGTTCAAAATTATGGTACATAATTACCCCTATCATGATATATGTATATATAAATAAGTAAATTAAAATATATTATGCAAACAACAAGAGAAATGAAAATGTTACATTCAAAAAAACAATCTATCAAATACCTAGAATAATCATAGTCAACATTATGTGCTCCTCTTTATTGACATCCGAGGAGGAATGTTATTTTTAATAACGAAAATAGCACAACGAGTAAGTAGATCTAAGCTCTATAAATGGATTAACACCATCGGTACCCGATGGCTTGACATTACGAGGTTCATTTTTAAAATCTACATATTTTTCCTCAATTTCCCTAAATGCGAAACCATACGTAGGCATTCGAAGAACACCATCTCCACTTCTATTCTTTGAATGGTAATCCATAAACGGTGCTATGATCTTACCTGAACATTCGGCTGCACCAAACGTGGAATTATGGGAATATGATGAAGAGCAACTTTTGAGATACCTTTTTGTTAGTTGATCTGCTTTCGATATCTACTAGTACCACATTTCTAAAATTGTGTTTTCGACGCATGTTCTTTGTAATATATAATATCATCTTTAGGACCTTAAAATCTATAGTGTTATATTCCATTCCAAATTCTTCCATAATAGCACATATATCTCGATATGTTCGAGGTAAAGTATTTAGTGATGGTAACAAAAATTCACCCAACAATCTACAACATAAACAAAAAATAGTTAATGTAAAAGATTATTAATCATATATAAGTATTGAATTATTATTTTACACATTTGTTAAAACTAAAAAAAGGAAAAATAATAAAAAAATTACATATATGTGATCATATATACATATTTCATACCTTAGGATCTATGTCATACATCTTGTTCGACAAATTATTCATAACCTTTAAGTTCTGTTGACAACGTAGCGGAGAGAAGAGTTGCATTTGAGTGTTCAAAAATTTATTTCATTTGACGTTTCAATCAGAGGTACATCATAAATCTTGTCACTATCTCCACCATCATCATCTAACTCACCATAGAAGTCTTTGAGAATTTGATTTGTCCCATCATTAATGTGAGAAATATCTCATTATTGTCATCATGATCTACCTCCATGGGATCTATTAAATCCTCTTTATCATTATTCTATGTTTCTTCTTATACAATATCATTTAAATACAATATTGTTTTTGCAATATTATCTTCTACTAGTGCAACATCATCTAATATACTACTATTTAGTTGTGGAAGGAAAGTGGTTACGCAAAAAGTTGAGGGAAACTGCGCCTTTATGAAAATTACAAACAATCATTAAACATTAGTGCGTATACTTAACACTAATATTAAATAATATAAAATTTTATGATATAATCAAAATGAAGATAGATAATTAATTACCACGGGATGGTAGTCATTCGATCCACCATCAATGTGCCCATATTTCCTACAATGCATTGTTGACGTTGCTATTAAAACTCTAACATTATTTCTCATACAACATTTTTTGCAAGGCAATAGCTCTTACCATCACCTTTCACCCTTTTCAATTTTTTCCACCTCTAATGTTTTTCTTCCATTGATGTAAATTATCATAAAGAAAAAAAATAATTATATTAACAGTATCTCTCTCAATGGTGTAAGAAACCAGACATGTTGAACTTAATGGGAGCTCGATAAGCAAAAAAGAAAATAAAAGTGATCAAAAGAAGTTTGACCATGATAAAAGGATCAAGGGTAAATAATGAATGGAAAACCCTAATCTTATTTATAACAAAATATTGAGTTATCCTTGATAATGGTGCATAGTAAAATATTATTAACCAAGATCTAGATCTAATAGCTTGGAATATTTTATGGCTAAACTAGCCTTTAGGATAACGGCTAGTTTGACTTTGAAGTAAAATCGAATAATAACGGCTAGTTTTATTTAATTAAGTAATTAATTAATTATTTAATTAATTGTGATTATATATATATATATATATATATATATATATATATATTCTTATTTAATTAATTATTTTATTTTATTTTTCTTCATATATATATATATATATATATATATATATATATATATATATATATATATATATATATATAGATATTATTTTATTTTATATTTTTTATATATAATTTTTATTTTTTTTATTTTTTTTAGAAATGGCTAAACTAGTTGTTAGGATAATGGCTAGTTTGATTTATTTATTTAATTAATTGTGATCATATATATATATATATATATATATATATATATATATATATATATATATATATATATATATATATATATATATATATATATATTAACAAAATTACTACAATAATATATGAAATAATATATTAAATCGGTAACAAGCCTCATATCATCACCATTCGACATTTTGTAAATGGTATTTTCATATCGTGGCTATTCCAACGATCTCAATAGCCTATGTCGCACTTCGACGTGTTCTTTCCATGTCGTTATTCGACGGTTTTTGAATGGTCTTTGTGAACGTGTCGGGGGCCTAGACGTGTTCGGGCGGGTCGGGTCATGTGAGGAGTCGAGAAACGGATGAGCGGGTCGGGTTAGGTCGGGTCGTGTCGTGTGAGGGCGCCCAAGGAAACTGCCAGATCTATCATATTCGGTTTGTTGGAATAAATTTCCATTTTTGATACAACCTTTCTCCCGGGATCGGACTAGAATGTCTTTCCTATCGCGCCCTCACACGGCTGGCTTAGGCCTACACGAGCAGAAAGCACTACGGAGATCAAAATAGAAAAAAAATCCACCTGAGCTTATGTAGTACAAGGCATAGGAAATCACAACTTAGCATTTTTTATACGACCCCCAGCTCTGCGGCGACCCACCCAAACACGTTTCCTAAACCTCAAAAGAAAACGGGGTGCGGCGACCACGCCCCGACCGCATTTCTGGGTGCCCTCTACACAACGACCGACCTCCACGACGCAGAAAACAAGTTTCCTTGTGCACCCTCACAAGACCCGACTTGAATTGACTGAAAGCCGTCGAACGCATTTCACAGGCACCCTCACACGGCAGCCGGCAAGCCCACGAATGCATTTCCTCGAGCACCCTCACACGACATGACCCAAGCAAACCACACTTTGAATGTGTTTTCACGAGCACCCTCCACAACTCGACCAAACCCAACCCGACCCGCTCGAACGCGTTTCCTTGGGTGCCCTCACACAACACGACCCAACTTGACCACTTTGAACATGTTTCCTTTTGCGTCCTCACATGGAAACGACCCTCACGAACGTGTTTCCTTGGGCGCCCTCACATGACCAGCCTAACTCGACCCAACTTGACCTAACCGACCCGACCCGACGACCCGACCTCACACAACGGAGAGCCCCGGCCACACGACCTCACATGACTCGACACGACACATGACTTTAACGCGGCCCACCCAGGCTCGGCCGGACCCACTCGGACAAAGGAAATTGGGATGTGAAGCTTGCAAAAGGCTAAAGGGATGACATGCATGAACATAGGAGAGGGTAATAGAAAGTTCGAGTAGAAGGCTAGAGAGGTAGAGAATATTCATTCACCCCAAGATCAATGTAAACTTTGATCAACTTCTTTCTTGCATTGTTGTAAATATATTTGAGTGTAGAACAATGCCACAAGGCCGTTGCGAATTAAGCAAAAAAAACTTTGATCTCAAAAAACATCGTTTAATGCTTCAAACTGACCCTAAAATTTTTTGAACCTTAATCCTCCGAACTAGGACTTGTTGGTAAAAATAAACTTGAGAGCTAATTTCTTTATTTTTTCTTACTTTGAAAACATCAAAATAAATAAAAAAGTAAAAGAATTGAGAAATGGACCTACGATACCCGAATCTATATTATAACAAGAGTAGTAAAGCTAACTTTGTACTCACGCTTCCATCAACACTCTTTAAATCATCTTGTATATTATATCATTGCTAACATTTAATCCTTTAGCAATATTGATTTCTAGGTGTGGGGGTTTCCTTTACATGTATTACTAAAAACCTATTCGTGAAAATATATGAAAAGTTAATCATTACTATGTGAGGTTTAGTTGCTCTATTTCCGGCATCAAACCCCCTTGAAAAAGGAGTATTCCTCTACATTTAAATTTTGAAATTCAATTTATTAAAGAATAAACATATCTACCCCCAAAGTTAATTTTTCCTTAGTTTGGATTAAAATATTAGACATTAAACTTGTTGCATAATTAATGTTGGAGGATGATTAAAATTCTCAACTTTAATAGATCACCTCAATTGTGAACATATAGATTGTTATAAACTTTGTAGTGTTGCTTTTGTTGAGATTGCAACAAGATGATAGGCTTAGTGAAAGAGTCGCCTTCACTAAGTGAACTCATGAGCTATTTTAGCGCAAGTCTATTTTTAGACTATGTCTATTTTTAGACATATGGAAGTCATATTCTATGAGTTGCGGGATGCTATTTGTGGATGGTTGGTCAAGTTGGAAAAATAGATGGACTTCCTTTAGACATATTGGGGCGGAATCTATTTTTAGATTTCCGGTCTAAAAATAGATATGTCGAATATTATTAGCTCTTAATAATATTTGGACTCTAAACATTATCTTATTCTCTTGGAGCACTTGATTAGGGTGCATATGTGGCACGGGGCGCGGGGGAAGGAATTACGCTATTCTTGAGGGTTAAATAGAGCTATTGCATGGAGGACTTGATTAGAACTCATGTGACGAGTTTGGTGGAGTTGTAGAAGTAGTTGGTGGAGTTGTGTTGATTTAACTCGGTTAGACACGGTTGAGCTAGTTGTATCTAGTCTAACTAATTGATACACTAGTGAGAGTGGTGTGAATTAATTAATAATTAATTCACTAAATATTAACTCATTAATCAACTGAAGAATACATCAGTTAACTACATTGCATGGATAGTTCAGTGGAGACCAGTGGAGAGGTAGGTAAAAGATAAAGTGTGACTATCAGTTGTGACTATAGTGTTGCATGATTTTGCGCCATGAATTGGTTAGAGATTCCAATGAGGATTGCGCAGTGCAAGCCAGGTGGATTCAAGTTCATTCAGAGCCATTCTTCAGCAGGGATTACGCAATAGAGGCAGGCTAGTAGGTGGCAGAGATCGGTGCATGGATTTGCTAGATCAGGACCTGATTAGTGTGTAGCGATTGGATTGTACTAAGAGCTTGTGATAAGCTTTGTATGATGATTGTTACATGATCTCTGTGACGTATATTATATACAGATAGTTTGGGTTTCCTTCGGGCTTTCTAGTTAAAACAACTGTGTTAATGTGTGTGAATTTTTATGGTTTCATGTGTGCATTGTAATTGTGTTTATTTTTGCATGTGATGATCAATGGTGGAATAGATTCTGTATTGTGCATGAAGTTAAAATAGTGTGTGATTAGGAGAATCTTGGATATAACACATTATTTATATAATTTCTACATGGTATCAAAGCGTTGATCATTGGAGCAATTGCAATTATTGAAACAATTGAGTTTTGTGCTGGTGGAATTCAAATTTGTTGCAGAATGTTCTTGGTGTCAAAGTTGAGAATTCATTGAAATGTCTTTCAACAGATTGCAATTGGAGTATGCTCTTGATGGTAGCTCAAATTATATTGCATGGAAGGATAGGATGGAGGCAGTGTTGGATGACAATGGGTTGAAGGAGTTCATAGATAATGATATTCCAAAACCTACTTCTCTGGCAAATCTTTTGCCACATGACATGGCAAAAGAAGACGACAAAGTGTCGGGAATACATTGGGGTGTGAAGGATCACATAGTGTCCAGCCTTCATGGGAAAGCTAGTCCATTCTTGATGTGGAAAGCTTTAACAGACTTTTTCCAAAGTAGAAGTGACCAGAGGAAGTTGGCGCTTAAAGACAAAATCAGGAAAATAAAAATGGAGAAAGGCGACAGTATACCCAAGTACCTCACGAATTTTTTCTAGTGCAGGGATGAGATGGGAAGTGTGGGGGTTGCTATTGATGAAGAGGAATTAGTGATCTTGGCTCTCCTTGGGGTTTCGAAGATTTGGCATTCCTACGAGGACTCTGTCAATGGTCGGGAGAAACTGCCAGGATGGGAGCGACTTTGGTCGGATCTTGTGCAGGAGCAGATAAGGTGGGGTACCAGATATGGATCTTCATCAAAGAATGAAGATGAAGAAAATTTTGCATTGGATGCCAAAGCAAGGAAGGGGAAGGGAAAGAAAAATCCTTCTCAATCTGGTGTGAAAGGCAAGAAGCAGGACATGTCCAAGGTGAAGTGCTTTCACTGTCACCAACACAAAAATTACGCCACTAATTGTCCATAGAAGAAGAAAAATAAGCGGTACTTTGGATGCGGTACGGAGAGGCCCAGCAACCTCGCGAGTTTGGTACGGATTTTCGGCGGTCGCATGGTTGGTCTCAAGTGTGATGGGATCGGTGTGTTTTCTTGATGGTGCGTCTTTCCATATGACAAGAGACAAATATTTGTTTGCGTACGAAGGAGAAAGATGATCTTGGAGTGCACATCGAGATGGGTGATGATGGTAAATACGGTGCGGCGGTATCGGGGACCATTTCCTTTGAGAGGGAGTCTAGAAAACCTTTCATCTTGAAGGATTTCATGCATGTTCTAGGATTGAAGAAGAATCTGATCTTTGTGGCGATGTTCGAAGACAAGGGCTATGATGTTGTCTTTAGCGAGGGAAAGGTTTTCCTACGCAGCAAGGCAACTGGTGAAACCCAGAGCATAGGGGTTCGAGTTAAGAACCTTTATCAGTTGTAGGTATATGGCTGCGCAGCAATGGCAGGCAAAGCAGAAGGAGTGGTGAGCCGGGATGAGGGCGAGTTATGGCACGGAGATTGGGCCATCTTCACCATGGCGCTTTGAAAATTTTGCGACGATTTCTACACTAGGCTTCCCAAGAGTACACTTTTGTAGTCATGTCGGTCACCGAGGATGTACTTTGGGAAAATTTCTGAAAGCCACCTTTCGCCGAGAAGGATAGTCGTGCCATGACAATCCTTGAGAGAATTCACAAACGTGTGTGGACCTTTCTCGGTAGCTTCGAGAGCAGTACGGGTATTATGTGATCTTTGTTGATGATTTTTCTCATAAGTGTTGGATCTTCTTCATGGAAGAAGAGCGAGACATTATCAAAGTTATGTCGGTTTAAAGACGCGGTTGAGAAAGAGTCGGGGAAGCAAGTGAAGGCTCTTAGGAGTGATAATGGTAGTGAATTCATCTGCGAGAATTCGAGGACTTTTACGGTGCGAGAAGGAATTCGAAAGAGAGCTCATAGCGCCTCATAACCCACAACGAGAATGGGGTCGCGGAGCGAAACGAGAATGATCGTGGGTGCTACACGGGCGATGTTGCATGATCGGGGCCTTCCCATACATGTGGGCTGAAGCTTGTGTCTTGTGGTTTATGTGCAAAACCGTTGTCCTCATAGGATACTTGGCATGAGTACACAGGAGGCATTTTGGTAAACACGATATTTCTCATTTGAAGATTTTTGGCTCACTGTTTTACATTCATGTGACGAAGGATTCCGGAAGGCAGATGGCAGTAGAGGTTGGGATATTTTTAAGAGGTCACACGGAAACACCCCACAACTATCGTGTTATTTTCCATGTAGTCGAAAGGGTACATTTGCGCGATGAGATATCAAATTTCATGAGAGAAAGTCACTTGGAAGTGTTCGCTTGAGAGGGAGCCACACTTGCATGTAGATGAGGAGCTATTAGTTCGTAAGGATGAGCCTCGGAAGGATGTGGATCAGCCACGGAGAGGTTCATGGAGTGGAAGAAACCACTCTCATGCGGCGCCAACCATCGAGAAGGGCGGAAGCGCACTACGGAAAGGTTTGAGCAAGCGAATCTTGATGCAGTGCAGAATGTAGGAGAACCTACATCATAGCGCAGACAGAGACATTCACCTGACCGATATACTAGATACATGGCTTTGATGAGAAATTGTATCATGATAGAACCATCTTCTTTCCAGGAAGCTATGGCGGACCCTGCATGGGTAGATGCCATGGTGGAAGAGTATGATTCGATTGTCATAAATAGTGCATGGGAGATTGTCCCAGGGCCGGAAGGGAAATCAATGGTAGGTTCAAGATGGATCTACAAAATGAAGTAAGCTACTAATGGGAGCGTCGAGAAGTACAAGGCAAGATTTGTTGCCTGGGGCTTCTCACAGATTGAGGGGATCGACTATGAAGAAACCTTTTCACCTGTCACAAGGTATTCTTCCATATGGACTATCCTTGCTCTCTTAGCGCAGATGGGGTGGCACATTCATAAAATGGATGTGAACACTGCATTCCTCAATGGAGTCAGTGAGAAGGAGGTGTAGATAGAGTAGCCTGAAGGTTTGAAAGTCTTCGGTTATATGCAGGCTCAAAGAGCGTTGTATGGGCTGAAACAAGCACCTTGTGCTTGGTACAAACGGATGAGTTATTTCAGGACTTGGATTCACCAAGTGGGGTGGATCCGAACCTATATAGCGTGGTGGAGGGTAAGTTCTTGATCATTGTACTTTATGTAGATGATTTGATGCGACAGGTGATGAGCGGTGATACACTCATGCAAGGCAGATCTTGCGAAGGGTTTGAGATGAAGGACTTGGGCCTCCTTCATTATTTCCTAGGATTGGAAATTTGGTAGCGGAAAGGTGGACTATTTGTGTCTCAAGGCAAGTATGCACGGGAGATACTAGATGCAAGTTCAACATGAAAGTACACAAACTATTAACACTCCTCTTCTGGTGGTTGGAGGAAAGAGGATGCTACCTTTGGCAGTGGTGGATGCCCTTTGTTTATCGACGATTGGTTGGTTCGCTCATGTATCTAGTCAATACATGGCTTCGGACATATCACTACCTTTGTGCCCGGCTTTCACAAGCTAACGTTTAAGCCTACCAAGCTCTTTTGGAAGGCGACCAAGCATGTATTGAGATATCTCGGAGGCACATCGGGATATGGATTGTGGTACGGACGATGGATGAGGTGGAGTTGCATGGCTTCACGGATGCGAGATTGGGCAAGGAGGCAACGGATAGAAAGGCACATGTTTGGAGGGATTTTCGTGTCGGGTCTATAACGGTTTCTTGGTATAGTAGGAAACGAGAGATCGGTGGCACTCACATTTCGAGTGGAGAGGTGAGTATATGGCGGCGAGTTTGGCTGCATGCGAGGCTATATGGATGAGGAAGATATTGGTAGGTTATTCAGTTCACACTTAGATCCTACTATGATATATTGTGATAATCGAGTTGCATCAAACTCTCGGTTAATCCGGTATTTCATGATAGATCTAAGCACATTATTATCTGGTACCATCATCGGAGATTGTGTGTAGTGGAAGATCATGTTACTTTCTTATATTCCTACGGAAGGGATCGGGATGCGTGTATGACGAAGGCGCTCACCCGGGGAGAAAATTCAAATAACACGGAGATAGGATCGGGGTGGCAGATAATCCATATCTTGTTGAGAGGGAGTGTTGAGATTGCAACAGATGATGAGCTTAGTGAAAAGAGTCACCTTCAGCAAGGAGTGGGCCGCAGAGCTATTTTTGGCGCAAGTCTATTTTTAGACTATGTCTATTTTTAGACATGTCGATCATATTACATGAGTTGCGGGATGTTATTTGTGGATGGTTGGTCAAGTTGGAAAAATAGATGGACTTCTATTTTTATACATATTAGGCGGAATATGTTTAGATTGCCGATCTAAAAATAGATATGTCGAATATTATTAGCTCTTAATAATATTTGGACTTTAAACATTATCTTGTTCTTTTGGAGCACTTCGAGTTAAGTGCACGGATGTGGCACGAAGTGACGAATGAATTACGCTATTCACGAGGGTTAACTAGAGCTATTGCATGGAGGACTTTAGTTAGAACTCATGTGAGAAAGTTTGGTGGAGTTGTAGTAGTTGGTGGAGTTGTGTTGAGTTTAACTCGGTTAGACACAATTGAGCTAGTTGTATCTAGTCTAAGCGAGATTGATACACTAGTGAGAGTGGTGTGAATTAATTAATAATTAATTCACTAAATATTAACTCATTAATCAACTAAATAATACATCGGTTAACTGATGCATGGATAGTTCGGTGGAGACGAGTGGAGAGGTAGGTGAAAGAGCAAGTGTGACTATCGATTTGTGACTATAGTGTTGCATGATTTTACCACACATTGATTGGAGATTCCAATGAGAGTTGCGCAATGCAAGCCGGGTGGTTGAGTTCATTCGGATCCATTCTTCGAGCGAAGTTGCGCGGTAGAGCGAGGCTAGCGGTGGCGGAGATCGGTGCATGGATTTGCTAGATAGGGACTGCGATTAGTGTGTAGCGATTAGATTGTACTTAGAGCTTGTGATAAGCTTTGTATAATGATTGTTACATGATCTCTATGACATATATTATATACGGATAGGCTGGGGTTTCGGCCAGGCTTTCTCGTTAAAACAACTGTGTTAATGTGTGTGAATTTTTATGGTTTCATGTGTGCATTGTAATTTTATTTATTTCCGCATGTGATGATCAATGGTGGAATAGATTATGTATTGTGCATGAAGTTAAAATAGTGTGTGATTAGGAGAATCTTGGATATAATGCATTAGTTATATAATTTCTACAGCTTTCTTCCTTTTACCAAAGTGGGTGAAAGGAACATATCAATGTGGGTTAAAGGAACATATTACAATACTCTTAAAGGTACATGTATTAGGGACTGCACGTGATGATGTGACAGATTTGGTGGATACATACGTGAAGCCTTAGTTAATGTTCATCCTAGTGAAGTAGAGTTATATAATGTTGGCCCGGGAAAGGGTATGTAAGCTATAACTATAGTTTTTGCATATTGTTTTTATTATGTTGAGTCTAATTGATTTTAGACATTTTTCTTACCTATGCCATTTTTATGTGGACAAGAGGTTAAGGAGTGTTTGAAAAGTAACAATGAAATTTAATATTATATTATGATTGAAAAGTTACAATGCGAGTTAATATTAGATTACTTAGTGATCCTTCCAAAATTAACCAAGAGTTAAATTTGCCCGCAAAATATACAAATCTTAGCTAGGAAAGCCTTACTATGGCTCAGAAATGGCACAAAGAACATTTTAATGGGTATTATAATGATTTGATATTTTTTATTTGGTAAAGAGTGTGGTATTTATATTTTAATATTATATAGTGTGGTTACAACGTTTGGTGAACCATTAAAATGTTCATCGTTGCAATATCGATGGTTATAACGCAATACTGACGTTTGGTGAACACGTCGCAACACCGACGGTTGCCCCTCCACCCGTCACAATACCGACGGTTGTCCTCAAATCACCGCCATACCGACGATTGTTCCCAATTACGTCACACTACCGACAAGCGTCTCTAAATTTCGCATTAGCGACAATTTTCCCAAACCATCGCAATACCGACTCATATTTTAGAAACGTCGCATTTCCGACGTTGTGTCCCAAAACGTTGGTAGTCCGACGACGTTCATAAACGTCGCAATAGCGACGATTTCCCTAAACATCGGGATAGCGATGGTTGTTGGTGTGTGTTACACAGTACATTCATATAACCTATTATCATTATATGGACCCAAGTACATCATGTAAGACCATTTTTACTTAGTAAATCACCTTTATTAAGTTTTTTATGGTCTAAACAGTAAACCCCATAAGGAAATATTAAATAAATATACATTTGTTTGATTTTCCTCAAAGAATAATTAGTTAAACAATAGTTTAATTAATATTTTAGTTATATTTAACCCAAAACAAGAAATTAATTAGATAAATCATTATTTATCTTATTATTTTAAAGAATAATTGTTTAAATCTTATTTAAATAATATTCTTTGTTAAATATGACTAATTCACCCCTTAAATAATTAAATAAATCATTATTTGTTTAGTTATTATTCAGCCATACCCTTAAAATGATAAATAAATCATTTATTTATTTATTATTACTTAATCACATCCTTAAAATGATAAATAAATCATTTATTTATTTATTATTTACAAATAAGGGGATTAGAATCAAGTCAAATTCCTTTTCCCTCCAAATGTAAAGAATATTCCATAAAATTTATGGATCTAGATTTAGTTAATAATATTTTAATTATGCACCAATCTCTAGACTAAGTACGATATTTTGTTATAAATAGAAAGGGTTTTCCCATTCATTTGTCACCTTTTGTTGCCTAAAGATCACTCTGAGATTTCAACTCTTGAGGTACAGCTATTGATCCACAATCACATACATATTTTTCCATTTCTGGGTTTTCTACACCGTAAGAGAGGAATTCTAAATGCAAGTGTTCGGGACTTGATACATCCCATTGAGGAGAGCGAGGAACACCCTCTTTTGTTTTCACTCGATTTGCCATTAATAAAAATTTCATTGGATATATTCTTGTCTTGTCTATTGGATCTATGGAGTAAATCTTATTTTTCTACTATTTAATGTCTTCTAATGCATAGATCTAGATTTTTGCGACATTTGTCTTGATCATCTAATTGCAAATACGAAGATATTAACGGAATCATTTACATTGTTAGGGGAAATTTGTTTTTTATGCGCAAATAAAGTGGTCTTTTTCATACACTTCGAATCAAGATTCATACTAACAGCTGGCGACTCCACACGGGTTTACAATTACGACCGCTTGTCATTTTTTTCGATCTTTTCATATCCATTTTGCTTCAAACCCTAGGATTTCTCTTGACTCCTTGTTTTCATTTCTTGATGTTTTTAACACATAAAACCCTAAGAAAACGATAAAAGTCCTGACTTTCATGTGTTTTCGGACCTATTGCGCAAGTGTGAGACATCAACTACAAGCGGGAACGACAAATTTTTTGAAATGCTATTTTGTCCAAGAGTGCCGAGAAGTGAAGGTCACACTTTTCGGCCAAAACCTATGACCTGGACCTCCGGCCCGCCTAGGCCCAAAAAGTGCGACCTTTGCTTGAACACGGAGTCGAAGCGCGGCCTGGACTTTTTGTAGAGATTTTTCTAAAGTTTCGGGTTTGTCTAAGCCTCGTCGGTGTTGTCGACCTCCATCTACTATCGTTTTGGACTTGTACTTGTTACATTTCACTCGACCTGGTGGGAGCCTAGCCGTAGGGCTCGATTTCCCTCCACTTTTTGTGGGAGAGTGTTTGTTGTTGCGGGTTGTACGGGAAATTTCAAGTCTTGACATTTTTTAGATCGATGTCATCTTCGGATCCACTTCGGATCGGCTTGTTATCCATCCAAATCTCATCATTTATCTTTGTTTGGTTTTTTCCTTTAGGGTGCACTCTGCTTCCCTCCTAGAGATAGCCTTTCCTGCCACTTCTTTTACAACAATTTTTCCTCGATTTGTTGCTATTTTACTACCACCACTTTCAGTTTTTGTATTTTAGATCCCTATCCCTGGACTGCTTAGATCTGACAACTTTTTCGTTTGTTTTGATTAGTTTTTACTCACATAGACTATTTGTTGAGATACCCACCTCCTTGGATTTAGGTTGTGGTATACGTTATTTATTTTACATCTTTGCAAGCCTATATACGACATTTGCGGAGTTTATTTACAACTATACAACACACTTTTTATTTTCTCTACAAACATCTAGGTTTAAAAATTAAAATTTACACACTTTTACACACACACCCTAAGTGAAAAAGGGCTTGGTTAACACCACCAAGAAAATACTCTAAAACATTGAAATCATTTGATCCTCGCACCTCTTTTCCCTTGTTTCAACATTGTATCCACTTGATCACGCACCTCCCTTCCCTTGTTGGTCTCTTTTTCCCTTGTGCCATGTTTGTGTTGTCACCATGTGCCACCGAGCATTTATCCTAGAGAATTCTTGGCCTTCACTGATTTCGGTTTGGACTTACTCTCCCATAGAGTTTGGAGACAGTCCTCTCTTAGAGGTCACTTTCTTGACTCTTCTTGGTCCTTTTGGGTTCTCCTTCTCGATCGCCTCGGAGTTCTCCCCGACACCTTCACTATGCAGGTGCGGGGATCTAATTCTATTGGTAACCCTAGCCCTCCATCGGAATTACCACTAGTGGGACCTCTACGGACGCTACCTCGGCTTCACCCTTACTTCCTTTCATGGCGAGGCATAGCCTCACGATTTTGACCGAGTTGATAATCGACCTTTATACACCATGACATTAGTTGGCACTGTATGCCAAAAAATCTCCTTGACATCCCAAAGTTTGAAGGGTCTTGCTAGAAAGGTCCTTCTTGTATATTAGTCTTTCCACATGTGGTGTTCGTCTAATTCCATTACCGATGAGTCTATTCTTCTTCGGTTGTTCAACGAACGCTTGGTCAAGCTTCAGTGGTATGTTGATCAGGCCCCCTCCTCTCATACCACCTTTGCAACTACGGTTCGAGCGTTTATGTCTTGTTCCCGACTTCCTTTTTTATGTACTTGGTACCAAGCTCTTGACCTCTTTTCGTGAATCTTCTGGCCCCCTGCTCCAAGACATGTTGGGGAATGGCGAGAGAAAGAAGGAGCCTATGTCGAGCCCCTACCCAGCCCGAGAAGCGCGTGTCTGCATGTTTGGTTCGTCAGGACTCTCTTCTTGCCTATCGGAAAGACGTTGTCTTTTCCTCAAACCAGAAGAAACCACTCTCCAAATTGCATTAAAATATTACACGATTTACGCTCGGTCGGGTTATTTTTATCTTATTCTCTTTGATCTTCCCGGACACGGTGGTGCCAACGCAGGGGCCATCTCACGCCACCAACGGTATCATTGGAGCTCTCTTTAATACGTACACTCCAACCTCCCATGAGGTATGGTTTCTCTCGGGGTGGGGCCGGCTCTCAGCATTTTTTAACCCCCCCCCCGTATACGTGTATCTAGGGCGGGCGCACACCTCTCCTTTCCCCAACCTCCCTATTTTCCCGGCTGCTACCCAAACTCCTTATTCTGTCCAGGTATCCACCGACACCGTGCTCCCGGCTCACTACGGCATTAGCACCTCCTCCTCCCCTTGCCTTCTCCAACCCGCAACGACAACCACCACCACCTGCAGGGCGGTGTACGCATGGCAAAGGCATGACTAATCCTCCTCCCTCAAAAGAAGAAGGAAAGTCAATCAAAATCAAACTACCTACGGCCAATTACCGGACCTAATCGAAAATTCTCCTAACACTACACACCGGCAACAAGGCACTCGGCCCAAGCGGGACGGACCTCTTCGTACGAACAAGCCTTGTTCTTGTTGTGGTGTTTATGAGTCTCATTATACGCATGATTGTCCCCTTACGCAATAGATGAGACACGTATGGGAGTCTCAAGCAACATTGAGAGGACACCAAGCCATCCCCTTGCTCCTCCCAACCACACACCCGATCCATGGGTGTGATTACTAATCTTTCCCTCGAGCGAGGATACTGTGGCTACCCAACCACCTAAAGGTCGGTGGCCACGCCCCTTCCATCTAGTTCCCTCGATTACCAAATTTTCATGATGTCCTGCGTGTAGCAGTGACGACCCCTAGAGACAACCTTGAGTTGTGAAAGACCAGTGCCTAGGAAATCTTATATAGCAAGGAGCGTGTGATATAATAGGGGGAGTTATCAACAAAAGGCTCTCAAGATATCTCCTGTAAACAGGGAGCTTAACTTGAATGGTACCAAAACCTTCAGAAAAGGGACGCAGGGAAAGAAATACTGCAGAGGCATGGTGTGAAATTCTAATACAAATGCATCAGACAATTCAGAGGCAGCTTACTGTAAAGAGGGCCGGTTCGAAAATACCTCACAGAAATAAATAATCAAAAGGTGATTACTGCGTATGAAAGATTGAGATAATACTAACTGTCATTGAGATGATATCCAGATACACAATATCACCATGTAATGGGATTACCAATTTAAGAATCCATACATGACAATAGCGTTTTAAAAATAACCTCCAAAGAAGCTAATATAGCAGAAATATGATTGAAGTGAAAAGTGAAACAGTATATCATGCCTGAGCCATATTTAAAGCGCTTGACTAGTTCAAGCATGGGTATCAACTAGGATCAATCCATAACAAAAACCAGTGAGCCACTCGCATTCTAGAACATGATACAAGAAAGGCGGATGAAACGAAATGAAAAATTAAACTAACACATAAAGGGAGAAGTTACGAACTGTGAAACACCAAAGACCAGAATCCTCATTAAAGATGGAACTCCTCCTCACTGAAACCCAACAAGCTCTGTGCATTCATATAAAATTTGGACAATAATGCGTACAAAATTCTCTTACTGCCTAATTTTCTGAAAATCTGGAACCCTTGATAATCCGTTCCTCGGGGTTTTTATAGGAGAAAAACTAGTAAAGGGAGTGGATGATGAACATTCAATTTGTCTCATTAAGACAGGATGGCGGAAGTGTTCATGCCCACACTGCTTAATGACTTTGTAGTGTTGTATGTACTCTGTAGTCTAGTTCAGAGATCTCTGTCAGGTCGAGATTGACCTTGGATGTGTTCTTGAAGTCCTTTCTGGTTGTAAAGCTCTCTATTCTGCCTTCTGGAATTGATGAATTGAGTAGGAAATCCGCAGGCCTCCATACTCCATAACTACTGATTCTAACAGTCTTTAAGAAGCTTCTGTCAGCGTAATTGACTATTTCTGGGCTCGAGGAGGCATGGAGGCTTTGATGGGAAGATGTACTACCTGGAGACAAACGTCCCGCAGATATTAAAACGCAGATATGGCTGTTGTTTGTGCTCTTTGGGTCTTCAAAATGCGTCTTTATCCTTTGAATACAGGATTAGGCTCTAAATATTCAATTAACAGGTCCAAATCCCTTAAATTTTTTTTTGCTGCTTCACTTGGCCGCTGCTGGAATGGCCTCTCTGCACTTTCAGCCACAGTGGCTTTAATTATGGAAAACCAAGTGAATTTATCACTCTTGTGAACCCTGCACAATGCAATAAACTCATTAATAAATCCAGGGATTGGCAGGAGAAATGTTGTGAAAGCCTACGAAGCAGTGGTGGCAATGGTGGAGAACAGGCGGAGAAATAATATTTAGCGCGAACCATAAGGTTTGAACAAAGGAAAATGCGCGAAAACATATGAACGGGCTTGCATAGTGGGACCCGACTAAGGGGGAGGGCAATTTACTATGAACCGTTGGATCTCAGGAGGAGATCAATGGCAGGGATTAAAGGATGAAGTTTTGGGAAGGTCCGATGGAAGAAACATGGTAGAAGACGCGATGCAACATGGGCCGTCGATCTCGTTTGAACGGTCGGTCACGATTGGATCAGAGAATCGCAATCGGGGGAGGCGAAGGGTGACACATTTAAAATTTGCGATTGGCGATGGCGTGATTGAGTGTTGGCCATTGGATCTGGAGCCAGATCAACGGCGGAGGTTAAATCGACAGGGATGAAGGTTGGTGCAATGAGTGGAAGGCGATGAGATCTGGGCTGTTGGATCTTGAGAGATCAATGGCGAAGATCAAATGGGGGATCATAATCGCAAAGGGCAAAGGGTGGCACCATTAAGAGCTTGCGATTGCGATAGAGCGATTAAACGCCAGCCGTCAGATCTGGTGGGGAGATCGACGGTTCAAAAATGATTGGAGGGGCGAAAGGGGCTAAGCCTTATATATGAAGAATATGGGTTTTTGGCTCGATTTCAATACAATTTAAAGCCAAAAAGGGATAACGATAGAGGGAAAAAGGGGCTATTTGGACAAACAAAGGGTATTTGGGAGGCTAAAAGAGGAATTGAATGATCAATGAGGGATCAATGAGGAATTAGGAGAGGGGAAAAATGGTGTTGAAACAGAGGATTAATGGGAATAAAACAAAGGAAATGAAGGCCTTTTGGGCACCTCTTCTTCACAGGAACGGAGAGGTTTTTGACTGGAAACAGATTCAATGGATATTAATCGAAGGATAAAAGGCATAAAGGAACCTGAAGGATGTTGTGTTTTCAGTTGGAATGCATTCCTTGAAAGCTCATAGACAATTTGGCTCCCTGTTTGCCCGTCAAAGCTAGTAGGGGGCATACAAGATCAAAATTGGCTCCACCTGGGGACGAAACGTTCATCCTTGGGCGTGTCGATAACTTCACAGGCCACCTGTTAATATTCCATGTGGACACCACTCTTTAGCACTTCTACTTTTCTCTTCATGATTCATCACTACACCCACAATATTTAAACAAATATGAAGCATAAAACTAATGTACAGTATAATACATTAGGCTATCTCTGCCTGAATCAGAACTGGAAATAAGGTTTGAGGAACTGACCATTTACAGGGGCATCGAGCAAGTCTCCCTGTAAATTTTCCAACTTGAAAGTGTTGTTGCCCCTTTGTTCCACGATTTTAAAAGGGTCGAACCATAGTGGGTTGAATTTACCATGTTTCCCCTTTTCAGCTCTTCATATATCCCATCTGAGCACTAAGTCCCCAATCTGCAACTTCCTGTCCTTGGCATGCTAGTAAAAAAGGTCCTTCTTCTTCTCTTGATGTTCAGTTAGCCTTTGACTTACCTAGTTTTGTGTTTCTTCTAGCTCCACCAGCTGATTTATTCTCCTGGTCACATCATCGGGTTCCTCCTGACTCTCCTGCATGAATCGGGCTACTGGTAAGGCTAACTGCACACGGAATACTGCTACCCTCCCATATACTAATTCATATGGGGACTTCCCGGTTGCTCTTTTTCTGGTAATCCTATTCGCCCATAGGGCTAATTTCAACTGGGAATCCCAGTTTTTTTTATTTTCATTGATAGCCTTCTTCAGTGCTCTTACTAGGGTTTTATTTGAAGACTTTGCCAAGCCATTTCCTTATGGGTAATAGGCTATAGAGTGACTTAGTACAATGTTATACTGCTAGCAGAAGCTCACAAATTTTGCAGACTTGAAAGCCTGGGCGTTGTCAGTCACTATCTTGACAGGGCAGCCAAACCTGGATATGATGTTTTCTTCCATGAATTTTATTATCATAGCATCTGTTGCATTCCTCGCAGGTATAGCTTCCACCCATTTTATGAAATAATCTGTGGCAGTTAATATCCACTTATGTTGACCACTCGACGGAGGATTTATTTCACCGATAAAGTCGATTCCCCATTACTGGAATGGTTCATCCACGTGAACAGGGATCATGGGCAGAGGTGCCAACTTCTGTCTTTCAGCAAATCTTTGGAATTTATCACAAGCTCTAACCCAGGCGAATACATATCCAAAGAGTTTGGGCCAGTAGAAACCTACCTTCAGGATTTTGTGAGCAGTGGTCCTCCAGCTGTAATGACCCCCACAGATTCCTTCATGAAATTCGGCTATTATATTCTCTACCTCATCCTCTGTGAGACACAGGAGCAGAATACCTGAAGGATCTCGCCAGTATATCCAGCCATTGGCGACTATGTACTTCTGTGATCTCATCCTTAGCATTCTATATTTAACTTTATCACAGCTAGGAGGGCAGCTGAGTGTGAGAAGATATTCCACTATCTCTTTATACCACGGGCTAGTGAGGTACTTCAAATGTGCCTTCTGTGTAGCTATCTCTACTCCTTGTTTTTCTTCTTCCTCCCCAGAATCCTCAATTGCTGTCATGGACAGATTTATACCTAGAGCCTGACAGTTTGATTCGGATAAAATTTTGGTTAGCCCTTGCCCCTTGATCAGTTTAGTAGGATGGATGTCTAGCTCATACTCTTGTATCTTGGTGATCCACTTCCCCCTCTTTCCTTCACTATCTCCTTGGACAAGGATGTCTTTTACTGCAGCTGCGGGCACAAACGCAATGATATGGGACTGCAAGACATACATGTGAAATGCTTTAAGAGACTTCACCAGGGCGTACACCTGCTTTTCTAGTATGTTATATTTCAGCTCTGCGTCATGGCGCACCTGACTGAAGAAAGCGATGGGTTTCTCATACCCTTCTTCATTTTTCTGCAATAGAACTCCTGCCACTATATGAGGTGATGCAAATGAAAAGATCATGAAAGGTTTGGCATAGTCCGGTCCTACTAGCACAAGGGCCTCTGCAAAGGAATTTTTTATCCTGGAAAAGGCCTCTCGTGATTCCTGGGACCATTTTACCTCATTATTTTTCTGCAGCATGTCAGTTATATGTCTAACTATCTCAGCATAGTTAGGGATAAACCTCCTCAGAAAATTAATGCGCCCTAGGAACACCTGCACCTCCTTCTTATTTCTAGGAAAATAAATGCCATTTATAACTTCTACCCTCTTGGGATCTATTTTTACCCCGTCTTTGGTTACAATATGTCCCAAAATCCTACCCTCTTCTAATGCAAACAACGACTTTTGTGGATTAAGAGAGAGACCATACCTTCTGCATTTCTCAAAAGTTCTACGCAGATGCTCAATGTGCTCAGTATCGCCCTTTGAAAACACAGTGATATCATCGAGGTAGACCACCACAAACTTATCTTTCTCCCCAACAAAAGCAATGTCCATGGCCCTCTGAAAAGTGGCCCCTGCGTTGATTAACCCAGAAGGCATCCTGGTATACATAAATGTACCCCATGGTGTGGTGAAAGAAGTCTTCTTCTGATCTTCTAGAAGTACAGCCACCTGATTATAACTAGATAATCCATCCATCATTGACATCCGAGAAGCTCCTACCACTTTCTGCATGATGTGATCCATCTTGGGCAGTGGATAATTATCCTTTAAGGGTGCTCAGTTCAAATTTCGGAAATCAACACATAGCCTTATTTCTCCATTCTTCTTTCAGACAGGGACTAGGTTTGCCACCCATTCGGAGTACCTTAATGGCACAATTATTTTGGCCTTCAACGGTTTCTTAATTTCTTTCTCAATAGAGGGAAGCAACAGGGGATTTATCTGTCTAAGCTTCTGCTTGTGGGGCTTCGCATCTTCCTTCAGGAGAATTTTGTGCTGCATGATGCTAATATAAAAAGTTTTTAGGTCCTGATACGACCATGCAAACACGTCTTTGTAAGACTGAAATAATTTCAGGTATAGCTCCTTATATTCTTCTGGGACCTTCTTGGATAATTTCACAATTTTGGGATCAGCGTCAGTACCAAGGTTAAGGTCTTCTACCTGGTTTTCTTCTGCGACTCTGTTTGGCTACAGTGGGACATCGTTCTCGTCAAACAATCTTTCTAGAGGGACCATCCCTCTGGGTATAATGTTTCCCTTCAATTGCAACACTTTTTGACCTGCCATTCTTTCCTCCCATCTGTTTTCTGAAATATCTTCAGCCTCTTCTTCCTCACAGGCATCAATCTCCATATTTGAGAACTCTCCGATTGTTTCCATAAATATTTTCACTTGCTCTTCATCCTCAAAAACCTGCCACTGCTTGATGTTGTCTGGGATTGATGGCCGATAACGTACCTCGATTTCATATCTTAAGAGAGGGTTTTAAGGTGGACGGAAGGTACTGGTAGCCACTGCAAGAGAGTCTGCCATCCTATTCTGCTCCCGGGGCATGAACTGAATATTAAATTCCAGGAAAAAATTCTCCACCAGGTCCCACACTTCGTTCCTATAAGCCCTTAGCCTAGGATGATTGGTTTGGCACTGATTCTTCACTTGTCTAACCACTAGTTATGAATCTCACAGAACCTTCAAACTCTGTATGTTCATACTCCTGGCTGTCTGTAATCCTAACAGAAGTGCTTCGTACTCAGCCAGATTATTAGTGGCTTCATATTCTAGCTTGAAAGACAGCGGGACCCATTTGCCGGTAGGAGAAATCAATAGTACTCCAGCCCCATTACCTTCTTTGGAGTTTGCTCCATCAAAGTGAAGCGTCCAGATTCCTAATTCACGGTTCCCTGAGGGCTGCTCGGTCTTGATCTGGCAGAATGATGGCTCTTGAGCATAACCCTGGTCTTCCTCCAGCATTAAACATGAGAAATCACCTTCTTTAATGTAGACTGGTGAATTAACCGAGTTATCAGCCTTAGTAACCATCTTGAAAAATCTGGTTTCTCTGTACAACCTCCTCTCTTGGCCCCCAAAAACCAAGATAGTAGCATATGTTAAGTCCAACTTGATTGACCCATCGATTTTTGTCCCCGAGGACCTTGATAGCAACATGCCAAAGCGGGCTGGGATGTCAGTCACCACGATGTCCATTACCACACTTTTCACTGGGATTTGGGCCAAATTAACCACCAAATACTTGATCATCCCCAGGCATTTAACTCTTTTGGAATCAAATGAATAGAGGTCCTTGTATGGACGGGTGACTTCTAATCCTAGTTGTTCCATGACTGACAGAGGTAATAGATTATGGGAAGCTCCAGAATCTAACATACAATTATGTAACAGCAAGTCATGAATCACTAGAGACATATAGAAAGGAGGAGTAGAAGCATCTAATTCCTCGACATGTGGGCCAAATACAACCATAGGTCTTTCTTCTTGAAGGTTCAAACTATCTGGAATATGTGCTGCTTCTGGAGGGAGCATGAAAGAGGAGACCTGGGACTGGTAGGCTGGTTTCTTTAATAGTTCAGTCAAGGGGACTGGGATTTTGATCTTCTCAAGCTCCTTTTGTAGATTAAAGGCAGGAGGGGACTTTTTCTGTTACAACCTCTTTTGACTCTTTATTTTCAGCCAAGGGTTTGGCTTCTTTTGACTCAGACTTGGTATTAGGGGGAATGACTACTTTTGAAGAGGAAGGAATTTTATCATCAGACTGCAAAGGTTCGTTTAGAGGCCTCTTACCTTTGTCTGGCGATTTTTGCATGGTTGACTCCTTCTGAGATGACTCCTCTTCTTGATATTGAGTTCGAGTCCTTTTCCTTGAAGACCTGAGATCATATTTTCTATGGAACTATGCTTGCATGAAATCAAAAAATTGCTTACAATAGTAATCAGCCTCTGGGTCTTCTGTGCTTCTAGCCTTCTCTTCTTCTTGTAATGAGGTCTCAATTCCATTGCTTCCTTGCAGGGGAGGTTCTACTTCATCATTATTTGAAAAAGAAAGGTATGCTCCCTCTTGCTCGTAAGTGGTTTCTTCGGTGGGATCCTCTACTGGACCTTCCAAGTACAGAGGGTGTGGTACCTGATCTTGTTGCTCCTTTTGTTCCCTTTGTAGTAATTGCAGAGGTGGTTTCCTATACTGGGGATTGTAACCTCTATTTGGGGCATTCTGGAAATTCTTGGAGGTTGAATTCTTGGCCTCCAGTTCGAGTTTGACCACCTTATTAGTAAGGTTCTTAATCATTTTTTTCATTTCTTCGATTTTGTTAGTACTGGATTCTCTGTCTTGACTAGAAATAGACACCTCCTCCTTGCCTTTCCCTCTAGCATCTTGGTCTGGCTTGCCCTTTTATTTACCAGTGGAGGCGAAATTTGCCTCCAACTCTAGTGCATCTGTTTGAGCATCGTCCAGGGTGGCAGGCTTTCTTTCTCTCAGAGAGAAACTGAAATCTGAGTCGAATGCTGCCATGAAGACAACCTTAGCAGTTGTTTGATGAGGTTTCATATCAGCAGGCAGGATTAAATACAACTTATTAAATCTCTTGATAAATTCGGACACCCCTTCATTATGTCTTTTCTTGAGTGTGTTAAACTCAGTAAGACAACGTCCATGATCCTTCTTCTCTCCCCATTTTTTGAGAAAATTATTTTCCATTCCCTCCCAAGTGGTTATGGAACGGTCTCCTAATGTCTTAAACCACTTTCTGGCTTCGCCATCAAGAGATTACACAACCAGTCTCAAGACTACATCTAAGTGTTCCACATTAAAGTTCTCTGCAAAAGAGCAGAAGACTTCAAGATGTTTTTGAGCTTCAATCTCATTTTCCCCGTTGAATCAGGGTAAAATCTTCAAATAATACTGTGGCATATCGTTAAACACTTGAGGTAATGCGAGGGGGGCATATTTATTCAACAAGAAGCCAGGAACATTGGCCATTGGAGGAGGTGGAGGTAGTGCACGAGTTTGATGTGTAAAAGGAGGAGGTGGAAGTGGAAGTGGAGTATGAATGACGATAGGAATGTATTGGACTACAGCTTGAGGTGTTAACAGGAACAATGGTATGTTAATAGCAGATACTTCGGTGACTTCCTTAACCTCTTCAACCTCTGGACTAGGGCGAGAATCGTCTCTGATTCAGACACTTCCCCAGGGTGGACTATCTGAGTAGTAGTCGGTATCTCCCACAGTGGAGGAGGACGGAAAATACTGTAAAGAAGATTCAGGGATCTCGGTATGAACCAATGGCCTTTCTTTCCTACTTCTTCTATGTATGATCTTCTCTGGGTCAGACACAGAAGGTATCTTTTGCTTAAACGTATCTGATCTCAGGTGTGGCTTACGAGGAGCTAGGACTGCAAGTAAATTTTCTGATGAATGAATGCGGAATCGCCAAGGTGAGGGATCTACAACTCTCAACTCTTCATGCTCACCTATCTGAAGAGTGAACAAAGATTTTGTCGAGGCCCAGGGATTTAACTTTTCTTAACTTCGTTCCCTGGCAACGGTGCCAAAAAGATGTTGTCGACCCTAGAGACAGCCTTGAGTTGTGAAAGACCAGTGCCTAGGACATCTTATATAGCAAGGAGCGTGTGATATAACAAGGGGAGTTATCAACAAAAGGCTCTCATGCTATCTCCTGTAAACAGGGAGGTTAACTTGAATGGGACCAAAACCTTCAGAAAAGGGACACAGGGAAAGCAATACTGCAGAGGCAAGGTGTGGAATTCTAATACAAATGCATCAGACAATTCAGAGGAAGCTTACTGTAAAGAGGGCCAGTTTGAAAATACCTCACAGAAATAAATAATCAGAATGTGATTACTACGTATGAAAGATTGAGATAATACTAACTATCATTGAGATGATATCCAGATACACAATATCACCATGTAATGGGCTTACCAATTTAAGAATCCATACATGACAATAGTGTTTTAAAAATAACCTCCCAAAGAAGTTAATATAGCAGAAATATGATTGAAGTGAAAAGTGAAACAATATATCATGCCCGAGCCATATTTAAAGCACTTGACTAGTTCAAGCATGGGTATCAACTAGGATAAATCCATACCAAAAACCAGTGAGCCACTCGCATTCCAGAACATGATACAATAAAGGCGGATGAAACGAAATGAACAATTAAACTAACACATAAAGGGAGAAGTTATGAACTGTGAGACACCAAAGACCAGAATCCTCATTAAAGATGGAACTCCTCCTCATTGAAACCCAACGGGCTCTGTCCATTCATATAAAAGTTCGACAATAATGCATACAAAATTCTTTTACTGCCTAATTTTCTGAAAATTTGGAACCCTTGATAATTCGTTCCTTGGGGTTTTTATAGGAGAAAAACTAGTAAAGGGAGTGGATGATGAACATTCAATTTGTCTCATTAAGACAGGATGGCGGAAGTGTTCACGCCCACACTGCTTAATGACTCTGTAGTGTTGTATGTACTCTATAGTCTGGTTCAGAGATCTCTGTCAAGTCGAGATTAACCTCGGATGTGTTCTTGAAGTCCTTTCTGGTTCTAAAGCTCTCTGTTATGCCTTCTGGAATTGATGAACTGAGTAGGAAATCCACGGGCCTCCATACTCCATAACTTCTGATTCTGACAATCTTTAAGAAGCTTTTGTCAGCGTAATTGACTATTTCTGGGCTCGAGGAGGCATGGAGGCTTTGATGGGAAGATATACTGCCTGGAGATAAACGTCTTGCAGATATTCAAATGCAGATATGGCTATTGCGTGTGCTCTTTGGGTCTTCAAAGTGTGTCTTTATCCTTTGAATACGGGATTAGGCTCTAAATATTCAATTAACAGGTCCAAATCCCTTAAATTTGTTTTTGCTGCTTCACTTGGCCGCTGCTGGAATGGCCTCTCTGCACTTTCAACCACAGTGGCTTTAATTATGGAAAACCAAGTGAATTTATCACTCCTGTGAACCCTGCACAATGCGATAAACTCATTAAGAAATCCAGGGAGTGGCGGGAGGAATGTTGTGAAGGCCTGTGAAGCAGTGGTGGCAATGGTGGAGAACAGGCGGAGAAATAATATTTAGTGTGAACCATAAGGTTTGAACAAAGGAAAATGCGCGAAAACATATGAACAAGCTTGTATAGTGGGACCCGGCTAAGGGGAGGGCGATTTACTGAGAGCCATTGGATCTCAGGAGGAGATCAATGGCAGGGATTAAAGGATGAAGTTTTGGGAAGGTCCGATGGAATAAACATGGTAGAAGACGCGATGCAACATGGGTCGTCGATCTCGTTTGAACGAACGGTCACGATTGGATCGGAGAATCGCAATCGGGGGAGGGTGAGGGTGACACATTTAAAATTTGAGATTGGCGATGGCGCGATTGAGCACTGGCCGTTGGATCTGGAGCCAGATCAATGGCGGAGGTTAAATTGGCGGGGACGAAGGTTGGTGCGATGAGTGGAAGGCGATGAGATCTAGGTCGTTAGATATCGAGAGATCAACAGCGGAGATCAAATGGGGGATCGCAATCGCAAAGGGCAGAGGGTGGCACCGTTAAGAACTTGCGATTGCGATAGAGCGATTAAACGCCAGCCATCAGATCTAGCAGGGAGATCAACGATTCAAAAATGATCGGAGGGGCGAAAGGGGCTAAGCCTTATATATCAATAATATGGGTTTTTGGCTCGATTTCAATACAATTTAAAGCCAAAAAGGGATAACGATAGAGGGAAAAGGGGGATATTTGGCCAAAAAAAGGGTATTTGTGAGGCTAAAAGTGGAATTGAATGATCAATGAGGGATCAATGAGGAATTAGGAGAGGGGGAAAATGGTGTTGAAAGAGAGGATTAATGGGAATAAAACAAAGGAAATGGAGGCCTTTTGGGCACCCTTTCTTCACAGGAACAGAGAGGTTTTTGACTGGAAAGAGATTCAATGGAGATTCGTTAAAGGATAAAGGGCATAAAGGAACCTCAAGGATGTTGTGTTTTCAGTTGGAATGCATTCCTTGAAAGCTCAGAGACAGTTTTGCCCCCTGTTTGCCCGTCAAAGCTAGTAGGGGGCATACATGATCAAATATGAGGTAGAACCCGAGGTATTTGAAGGAATCTGGGGTTTTAACTTCAAGCGTAACATAGAAATTCTTCCCACTTCAGCGCTTGACAGACTAGCTGTTTTGATTGTGGATTTCTGTCTATTTATGCTTAACCCTGTAGCCTTAAGGAAAAGGTCCAACACCTCCTTTAGACGGCGGTTGTCTTCCAAACTACCATTACTAAATAGGAGGATGTCATCGACGAAGAGTAAGTGGATGACAAAAAGGTTGACAACCACTTCAATGCCTTTTAAATCCCCCCTTTTTTTGCATCATGTATCATCAAACTGAGTCCTTTCGCAACTAAAAGAAATAGAGGGGGAGAGAGAGGACTTCCCTGACAAAGTCCTCTTTGAATGTTGAAAAATTTAGAAGCAGCCCCATTGATCATAATTGCAATGCTTGTAGAAGAGATACACCCCATTACCCAATTGATAAAGTCAATCCTGAATCCAAGATGGGTTAGGAGGAGTCGGATGTACATCCAACTAATTTTGTCATAAGCCTTGGAGAGGTCTATTTTAATCATAGCTCCTTTTCAAACTGTGGTGGGTTTCTTGGGCTACCCCCACTGCCTCGTGAATTTGTCTTCCATCCAGAAAGCCAAACTGCTCCAAAGAGATATTCTGGGAAAGAAAAGGCTTGAGACGATTTGCTATCACTTTAGCAATGATTTTATAGATGCATGAACAGAGGGATATTGGCCTAAAATCATCAAACGACTCCGAATGTTACTTTTTGGGGATGAGGGCCAGGAAGGTGGAGTTGAAAGGTTGATATATGGATCCTGTTCTTCTCGACTCTTCCACCAGCTCTAGGAGGCCATCCCCCAAGAACTCGAAAAAATATTGGAAGAATTCCACCGTCCAACCATTCGGGCCTGGGCTCTTGTCTTTCTGCATTGCCTTAAGGATATCCTCCACTTCTTCCTTAGAGATAGGCTCCATAATACTGTGATTTCCTTCGTCGTCAATATAACTGGGGAAAAACTGAGCTACCATGATGACTTCAGCAATAGAGGTCTCCACTAGGGCTCTGAACAAAGATTTGAAGTGTTTCACTCCAAGGGCGGAGAGGTCCTCGAAAGAGCGGACCAATTCTCCTTCCTCCATCTGCATGCCCCAAATTGTGTTGATGTTTTTCCTTCCTTTTGAATAGTTCTAAAAAAAAATTGTGTTCTCGTCTCTGGATAGCAGCCAAATAGCCCTGATATTAAGGCGCCAACTCTCCTCTCTTTCCAATAATATTTTCTTCCTTGATTCTTCAAGGCTCTTTATTCGGTCCCTTGCTTCAGTGGAGACATATCCAGCCCCCACTGGACTTTCCAAAAAGCCTAGCTCTTCATTTATCTTCCGAAGGTCTTCCTCCTCCTTTTGTTTTTTGGCCTTTTCCCATTCCAGAGTAGCTTTTTTCATTTCCTTGAGGTTCTCCATAAAATGCCTGCTCATGTTACCAGGTTCCCGTAGCCGATCTTTCCTCCATGTAGCATGGAACAGGAAGGTAAAATATTCATCTTTTAGCCATGAGGAATTAAACTTAAAAGGGGCCCCAGGCTTCTTATAAGGGCCTTGGATTTCAAGAAGGATGGACAAGTGATATGATAACCCACCTTCCCCAACCCAGTGCCTGAAAATAGATGATCTGGCCACCAGATCTTCATTAAGGAGGAACTGATCCAAATTCTTGGCCACCCTGTCCTCCCCCACTCTTTTGTTCTACCAAGTAGGTAGAGGCTTGATCATGGTTGCATCCACTAGGTGTGTGGAGGCCAAATAATTAGTGAAGAAGTCTGTAAGAGGGTCAACACGAGCAGACGGGCCCCATGACGCCAACACCCCCAGGGAGAAATTAAGGTCTCCCCCTAGAATGAGATTTGGATTGCGCATACAAGATTTGGCAAGCAGGTTGTTCCAATAATTCATCCTCTCCAGACAGGTTCCATAAACATTTAGTAGAAGAATGGGATTGCAGAGCCCATTTGAGTAGAATTCCATTGCCAGGGCGTTTTCAAACCACCATGAAGAAATTTCATTCAACCTCCTGGACTTGATGCCCAACGCCAGTCCCCTCGATCTTCCATGGGCATCCATAGATTGAAAACCCCAACCTGGAAACATCCTTGACAGAGTGCCTACCACTTCAATCCCCAACCCCAAGGTTTCTTGGAGCATGAGAAAATCGAGATTATAGGACTTCATCAGCTCCAGCAATGCTAGTTTTTTTGGTTGACTAGCCAAACCCCTGCAGTTGTAGGAGAGAATGATCATCTAAAACCCAAGGAAGGGGTATCCACTGCTCTATGCACCCCGGAAAGGGAAAGCTACTTCCCATCAGCAATGCCAATTTTTGCCTTGACTTGTGCCTTAGAAAGGTTATATTTTATACCTCTTGTATTTCTAGGACCGACCAAGATAAGGTTAGACTCCAGGCCGCCAATGACATCCCATTTCCAGGGATTTTTCATCAAGGATCTTAAGTTATAGGGGGGCTTCTCGGGGATACAGGGTGAGGGAGGTGGCATGCCTTTATCAGCCTCAGGGAGGGGATCCAAAGGAGAGGGCGGGACAGATGTAATGATACTATCTAGGGACTCTATGACATCATGCATTTGCAAATATTCCATTTGAGGAGGCCTTGAAGGACCAAGCTTTGTATAAGAAAAATCAGAAGTGCATAAATAGGTGAAAAGGGAAGAAGCATAGACCATAATCATACCCTCTTGAGAAGCTGCAGTGGTTCCAACATTAGGTGGAGAATCTGCTGCTTGAGGAGAAGCCTGTTCATGGTCCATAGCTTCAAGGGTGTGTTGATCTGCTTGTTGAGCCGCGGGAGGGTTGACAATCACATTGGCGCCTGGACCTTCAACTCCTTCCATCATTTCCCCTTCAGTAGGCCGAATCTCTTCTTCCCCCGAGGATCTCAGAGGCCCTCGATTTAACCTTTTTTGTTTCCTTCTTCTTCGATGCCCCAGTGGGCAGTCCTTTGCTAGGTGGCCATACTTATGACAACGATGGCATCTGAATGACATGTGTTCATAATCCAGAATATGTGAGTATACATAGTCCTTGTATTTAAGATGCATTTCCTCTGCTAACCCTTATTTAGGGTTTAGGTTGACCAAGATTCTTGCCGCGCTTAGATCTTTGGTCTACTGAAATGACATGTCTGCTTTGAGGAAATGGCCCAAAGTATTTCCAATAGAATTAAAGGCAGAGTCTGTCCAGAATGGTAATGGAAGTCCTGGGAGTTTTACCCAGACCGGAAGGTCTTCTGTTTTTTCTTTCTGGGCGTCGAAGAGTGGCATCCATTTTATGAATAGGATTAGTCTCTTTCCAAAATTCCAATTCCTTTCTAGAACCCATTCTAAGTGCTCCTTCTTCTAAAATTTAATCATGAACCACCCACGGGTCAGAGTCTAGATTTCTATGGGGTGCCCCGGGGCATCAATCCATTCCGAGGCTGTCCACTCTGAGATGTAGTTTGCAGAGAATTTTCTGCCTCTAACTCTGCCGACAAGAATAGTTTCCTTCGCTTCCATGACTTTGTCAATGTGTATATAAACACCAAATACACAGAATGGGTACTCTTCTGATATCCTAATAAACTTGGTTTTTTTCCTTTTTGTTCCTGAAACCCTACTTCTCCCACCTTCCTCACCTTCCAGCAGCCTTTCAATTGCATCTGGTACTTCAAGAGCAGGCGACCCAGGTCGCCCTTTCTCAGGGTGATTTAGACCCTCCCAGTTAGATCCGCTTGCTCCTCTAGGACCTTCTTGAGGCTTGATAGACCATAGGTACTCCTTTTGGTTGTCTCCTTTTCCATATCTTGAAACCCCTCCTTGATTCCCCTCTGCAGTCACAGAACGAAAAACTCCAGTCTGTCCCAGTACCGAATGTCTCTGCCCATGAGGGTTTCTAACCAGACCCTTCGCTACTTTCGGCCCCGAGCTTGCCGCTTCGCTACTCTGCGAGAGAAGATATTTTTCGAGAGAAGTGATACCTTGCCACTGGGGAGGGTGCCTTTGCATAGTATAAACTTCATGAGAAACCCCCCTTTGCCACTTCGGCTCTCTGTGGATTTCTCCCAAGAAGGCTTTAAGTCCAGCAGAGCCCAGAAACCCACAACTAGCTACTATATCTTCCACCCCACCTGAACGAAAAGGGATTGATGAATTACTTGGTAGAGGCGGGTTATGCTGGTATGGTTGGAACAATGCGCCACCGATCTTCTCAGGGATTGACGAAGTCTGGATTAACCCTTGAGTAGAACCTTCCCTCCACGCACAATTGAATGTGCTCTGCAAAATTTCCTCGAGTAGGGTAGCTTCGTTCGACAGACCCCAAGCACCTTCGAGAGCTTTGATCTTCTGACCTGTATCGCCAAAAGCCGGAAAAAAATGGTCCAAGTTTTTCGCCGACACCTCGTGACCCCAGACTGCAAGCAAGTCTTCCGGTGTCAGTTCAATATACACAAAATCCCGTTCAAAACCCATTTTTACCCTGAGCTTTAGAGCTAAAACCGCCCATTCAATAATGCAGAAAACCTACCAACTCAAGCCTCTTGTGCTTACACCACTGAATATCATGGAGGTTAGGGTTTCTGAATGTTGAAACGAACATCCTAAGCAGCAGTGAAAACAAAGGTGTCAAATCCAGGTGCTTTGCGTAGCCACACAGTGATTGCCCGGTGTACGCACGGCTACGAAAAGCGGGGCGTACGTACGCTTGTACTCCTTCTCACGAGAGGTTAGTGAAGTAGGAAATCGGGTCTACAACAAGGGATACCCACCAGTCTAGGACCTTGGTTAGCGACTTCTTTTAAGATTTGGTGCTGATGGGTTAGGTAGTTTTGGGGATAATGGGACCAGTTTCCCAATTTGTGTGTGTGTGTTGAGAATAGATATTTCCTTTCTAAAAAGGTTCCTAAGTGAAATGCTTTTATTCTATTTCTAATCTAATCATATGCAAATTGTATTCTAATTAAAATAGAAATATCTAATTCTAAACTAAACCCGGGATAAAATATTATTTATGCGATCTAAAATGATTTCGAATAACAACTGGTAATAAAGATTATTTAATTGCTATAAGAAAAGAATTCAATAAAGATGAACCACTTCATATAAAAATTTAGATGAAACGGTTGTGGAAAACATATCGCATAATAAGCTATTCATACATTAAGCATAAACAAATAGTCACCACCGTACAAAAGTGCCAAATGATAACTGAAGCATTCAAGCATCAATATATAAATAACTGAACATAAATATCACTTTTAACACAGAAGCAGAAAAAGTTAAGAGATAAAAGTACCATTTATAACTAGTTCTACTCATGAGCTAGAAGCAATAATGATTTATTTCTTCTAAATCAAATATCTACTAAGAGTACAGAAATGAAACATCAGTAGCAGATATTAGACACAAATGTCAATAAATCTCGTTCCATTCATTCATCAAAACCTCCTCTGAGGGTGCAGAAGTGCATGTTCTGAGGATAAGTTTTTGACAAATTTCTGGACCCTTCTCTAAATGCATGAGAAGGGTTTAAATACTACTAACTAAATCTAATTATAGTTTATTACAAAAAATTTAGGATTCGGTTTAAATGACCGTCCTTTTTCTAGGCAAAAATAAAGTAAAACTAACACTAAATCTAAAACTAAAATTAACAACTAACTACTTATGAATTTGGTCTTTGAATTTGCAAGCATCCAACATTGATTTGAGAAGAGGGGGCTGGCCGACTTCAGATTTTAATTGTCCCGAAAAGACGGAGTCAGCAAGTGTTGGCGCGATCTTCTCAGCAGAATTAATGATGCAATTAAGAGTACTGTATTGACTGTGTGGTTTTACTAGACAGGTCCAGTAAGAATCCAAGTTTAATTTTGTCAATCCTTGAATTGATTTTGCCTTCTCTTCCGCTTCCTGTTTCCACTCTGTTTGCAATTGTTGTGCTTGTGGTAGGTATCCCGGAATGGTTTCTGAAATTAAATTAACCTTGTGCAAATTCTCATTTACACAATCAGTAATGTTGTTCGCCGCTGTAGCTACTTCCTCTGATGCTTTTTCTGCCTCTCTGATCTGTGCATCCCATTTATTGAAGAGCATTTCTTTATGATTGTCATTGATAATTGGTGCTCCTACTCTTTTTCCTTCCTTTGTCTTTTGCCATGCCAAATAATTAGTAACTCTTTCATTAGTTAAATCATAATCATGTCATAATTCTACGACATGATTAGTGATTTTATCACTTTCTTGACAAAAAGAGTTCCACTGTGAAATCTTTTGGCATAATATATCTTGTTGTTGCAGCAGTTGATTATTCAAAGAAATAGACTCTGAGATAAACTCTGTAAGCTTGGGGTCGTCTTTATGCGTTTCTTGCATAATTTGTATTTGTTTCTCTTTTTCGGCGAAGCTTTTCTGATACCCGATTTGCATTTGCTGAAACTCTTGCTATAACTTTTCAAATTTCACCTGTGCTTCACTGTTGGCATGTGCTTGTTGCAATTGTTGATGCAGAACTTGTATCTGATCCTCTTTTTCATTTAATAACAGCCTTACCTCAGATGCTTTGTCAATAGTTGCGGAGGCATAAGCTCCTGTTATCTGAGATAATTTAGTAAGATTTTCAGTGGGATCTGTAGTAGGATCTTTCCATAAAACATCCAATTGTTATGCATCAGTAGAGAGTGCACTTTCTAATTTTCTCTTCTTTCTTTGCTTCCTTACTACTGCTTTATGTTGCGGGCTGTAGAATATATCCAGAGGAGGAATTTCCTCTATTTTAAGTACAAGCTTGGCAGAGGGAGTAATGGGTATATGTTCTTTTTCTGTGACATTGCCACTTATTTCTATAACCAAACCTTTTGATGTCTGTACAGGAGTTTGTATGTTCTGTCCTTCAACATTAATCAAATCATTAAATGTTTCCCATTCTTTATCTAACTGAGTGCTGATAGATGGTTGTTGTACATTAAGAGGTGGAAGATTCAACTGTGGAGTAGTTGAAGTCTGTTGTTGTGAGAGATTTTTTGATTGAGTTGTATCCTTCACTGAGCCTTCACTTTTATCCTGATCAAATTTTTTAGAATGTTCAGAAATTTCTTTGTCAAACTTTGACTTAGATCTCTCTGAATCTTAGCTGCCATTGAGACTGACACTAGGATTTGGTTCCCTTGCGGGTTCCAAGCGCAAATTATCCAAAGGAATAGTAGTCAATCTTCTTTCTCTGTATCTTTTAAACTCTTGAAATTATTCTGGGGAGAACCGTGCTTGAGCTAAATGCAAAATTTCTTTAAATGAACCTTTTTCTTGAAACATATCATCAAAAAGATCTTATTCTCCAGAAAATACTCTTACTTTGACTGCAGTGGTGAAATCCTTGACAATATCATACAGGTCGAATAGCCTTTTCGGAAACTTAAACAATTGTAAACATGTAATATTGTTTACTTCCTTAAACGCATGACCAACATCAAATAATGAAAATGCTTCACAGGAAATAGGAAATTGTGGCCAGATGGCCTTCTTTTTATCCTTTAATTCTTTTGTCAAACCTCCCTCTCCACATGTTTGATATGCAATTTCCCGAGCTATAAGTTTGTCCGGAACATACAGGGGTAAAACATGGGGAGAAGCAAAACTTCCAAAAACCCTCACATAAGTAAATAACTCTTCTCCAAACCATCTTGCAACAGGGAGAATTTCTACTTCTGCTTCTGGGGAAAACCTTGGAGCATCCTTCTTATACAACACTCTGTACAAAGACAACATTATTCCATGGCAAATTTTATAAAAATGAGGAACAAATTTTGATTCCCACAACTCTTTGTGATAGACATGGATGGGCAAGGGATCATGAATTGTCCATTGCCAACCCATTAAAGGGAACTTAGAAACAAAGCAGATTGAATCCATAACATAAGCAGATAGATAAAAAGGAGGATAAATCCTCTGAGACACAGTCTGTTTAGACCGGTAATTGAAAATAGCCGTGGCTAAATTATCAGACAGTATTTTAGCCCAGTCCACAATGGTAGCGTTAACAACAACATTCAATAAGGGAAGCCATTCAGGCAAAAACTTATTAATGTTAGGCTTTCCAAAATGCCTGCATAACACAGCAGCATCAAAACAATATGGAGAGGTGAGTGAACCGGTATTGTACATACCGTATTTATCTTTCTTCAGTGGTTCATCTCTTCGGCACCATTCCTTGGTACATTCCGCCGAATTTGCATTTTCCTTTGCGAATTTCTCCATAAATTGTTTGTTGTAAGTTGCCTGAGGCTCCGGAAAATGATACATAAGCCTCAAATCTTCTGGAGTAAACGACCCGATGAACTCTTTATTTGGAGTTTTAAACTTCCTGTCCGTAATATCAGTGCTATCTAGCACCCATTTGACCATGTCTGTATATGGAATAATTCTAGGTCTTGCTGCTATCCGTTGCAAAAATGAACAAGCCAGCTTTGTAAGAGATGCTTCAGAGGAATTACTTGAACCCGCAGTAGCTGCAACATCCATTACTCTTGGGTTTTCTTCTTCAAGAAAATTAAACATACCCTCCTAGGTGGTGATACCAGCATCCTTGTTGCAAGCAGTGTCTGCGTACAAGGATGCCATCTCTTTAGCTTCATAACTTGGAGCTTTCTCTTTCTTTCCCATAATGCTCTGAATATTTCTTTGTATAGTCTCCTGTTCTTCGCGCCTGCAGTTTTACGAATTAAGTGAGAATAATGATATGAGAAAGGTGACGGGATAGTTTTAAATGCTGAAGGCGTATGAAATATATTATTTAATCGTGAAATAAACCTTCGATCAAAACAAAATCTTTTTCATTAATAATTGACAATCCATTCATTAACTTGACATTAAGGCGCATAACGGGTCTCGATTTACGGAAAGATTTACTTCGTATAACGAGCTTTCAATAATCTGCGATAATGCGATCTGCGATTTGCTTTGCAATATCGCAATATCGCAATATCGCAAATCGCAACTTTCGCAAATCACAATCAGTAACATCGTGAAATCGCAATATCACGTCATCGCAATATCGCAAAATATAACATATAAAAAATATTCGTTAATATATTTTCTGCGATATGCGATTTGCGACAAATATTTTAATGCATAGTTATTGGATCACGCTTATCGCAATTTAGAAGATTCTGCTTTGCAAAAGATATCTTGTACTTTTTTTTTTTTTTTGCGATGGATGCAATATTTTCTTCAAAGAAAGGTTTTATTTTAATCTATCATAATCTTAAATTTATCTAAAGATTTTCTAAGGATTTTTCTTAAGTTAATGATAGTAAGTTTTATTTGAAAAAGAAAACAAGCACTAATTTAATTTTTTGGATTTTTTAAACTAAGGGTCCCCACTTATTTAGTATTATTACTAATACTAAATAAGAAGGGGGGTTGTTGCTGGCCACAACAATTGGCGATTCACTTGGAAGAACCAGTTATCTCTGCTTTTCTTTTGAATTTTCTAAACTTTTCAAAACAGAAAATTTTCCAGAAAATCAAACTTTATTATAAAAAGACAAAGTACATTATGCTTCAATCTATGAATGATATTTCATTTCTTCTATGATTGATTTTGACTATTCACTTCCTCAAGCTAGTCTTTGAATCTACATCAATCATTACTTGGTTTAAAAAGATAAAACAAAAATCTTCTATGTAAATCAGTTTTAAATATGCTCATTTGTCGTAGGTAGAGCCACTGCTGCCAGCAAGCGTTTATAGCCTCGACAGGGTTACCTGTTACCCAGCAATGATCCTGTGTCCTACTTAGAAAAATATACAATTTTCAAAGAGAAATCCATATTCACACTTATTGCTTTTATTTTATTTTTATCCTTAAAGAACAATGTCTTGGTTTGGTAGCCAATTTATGACAGTGCCATTCACTTGATTTATAACTTTGCTGAACAAGCTGGCTCGTGATGAGACCCCTTGCCTTTTGATTGCAATAATCTTAAGTCATTGCCCTGTTGTGGTATGCAGTATTGGCAAAGTCAACAAGCTATAATATATATGATCATGATAAGTCGGCTCGTGATGAGACCTCTTACTCTTTAAGTTAAAAGTGTATCATTGGATTATTCCCTGAACTTTGTAATTTTCTAGGTGGGGAGGAAGTCATTGTTTCCTTAAGATAGCTCTGGACGACAATAATAGAGTTTTTTGGAAAGAAATTTTCTACAGAGAATCTTTGTTTTGTTATTGATACCTTTCATTGGACTGATATAAAACAATCTTTCACCAAAAGTTGTTTTCATCAAAATTTTCAAAGTTGAAATTAATATCATTTCTAGATTAAAAAATTTTAACTGTATCTTTGGATAATAATGATCAATATTTTGAAAATAATTCTATTTATATAAGTGAAGAAATAAAATCTAAAAAGAGAACTAGTATCTTTTTGATGAATTCCAAATGTAACCATTAACAACTGGTTTTATTATGACAAACAAAGAAAACTAATCTACAAAATAGAAGAATGATCTCCTATGGAAAATATTTTTTAAGGATCTGCCCATTAACAGGTAAAGATTCTCTTTTCCCTGTTAAATCCTGTAATATAAAAGTTGATGGACCTATGATCTCTGCAATTTGGAAAGGACCAAGCCACATTCGTTGAAATTTTGTATGTTTTCCTTTTTCCTCATGAGCCTTGTCCCATTTTAGAACTAAATCTCCTATCTGAAAATCCTTCCTAGTTATCATGTTTGAATCAAAAGAAGCTTTAACTAATGCTTGATGATGAGCATGAGTTACTTTAGCCTTTTCTCGTTGTTCTTCTAACTTAATTATTTCCATCTGCCTTAATTGTAAAGAAGAAGTTGGTTCTTCATCAATATATTGGACTAAGGCTAAAGAAGGGATTGTTAGATGAGTTGGAAGAACCACTTCTCTCCCATAAACTAAATTAAAGGGAGAAGTGCCAATAGAAGCCTTCTGCGTTATTCGATCTACCCATAAAGCATATATTAAAGATTTATGCCAATTTTTATGATTTTGATCAATGGTTCGCTTAATGATTCTAATTAAATTTTTATTTGTGGATTCAGCTAACCCATTTCCCTGTGGATAATAATTGGCAGAATATTTAAGTTTGAAACCTCTCTTGAGTGCAAATTTAGTCATAGCATTACCAGAAAAATATGATGCATTATTAAACATTAAAGCAGAAGGTAAACCAAACCTGGTGATTATGAACTGATCTATAAACTCGATGATATGTTCAGCATTAGCAGTCTTGAGAGGGACTGCTTCTACCCATTTTGTAAAATAATCAGTTGCTGTAATGATATACCTATGTTGTTTAGAAGAATGAGGAACGATCTCACCTATTATGTCCAATCCCCATTGATCAAAAGGCTGCTCAATGTTGACTGGTTGTAATGGTAATGATGGTTTCTTTTGTCTTCCAGCTGCAGTTTGACAAATTTGACATTTCCTTGCATAGTTATGTGAATCTTTGAATAATGTGGGCCAGTAATAGCCTGCACGGAGGATCTTATGTACAGTAGCATCTCTAGCATAATTTCCACCTGTTGGCCCATCATGAAGTTTCTGCAAGACTTTTTCAGCTTCAGATTTCTCCAGACATCTAAGAAGAACAGAATCATAATTAATTCTAAAAAGAACATCATTTACAAGCTGATATTGTCTAGCCTTCAACCTTAGAGCTCTTTTCTTGGTGTGATCGAGATTTGGAGGAGCATATCCATTCTTCAGATAAAATATGATATCAACATATAATGATTCAACATCGTTTAGGCTTACCTCATATGTTTGTATTTCTTCAGATGGTTTTTCAGAAATAAGCGATGCTCCAACTAATATTTTGCAAAAACCTTGACCTCTTACAATATTTGTTGGTTTGATTTCTACATCATATTCTTGTAAAGCAGTAACCCAATTGGCTCTTTTCTCACCCACATCTTTTTGGACTAAAATATTTCTTACCGCTGGAAACGGTACTATGATTTTTGTATGGGTTTTGAGTAGAAAGGGTCTGAAATATTTAATTGCTTTGAAAACAACATAAGCTTGTTTCTCCACATCTGAATAATTCAATTCAGCACCCTGTAAATTTGAACTGAAAAAGGAAATTGGAGCTTCTGCTTTGTCTTGATTTGCTTGAGTGAGTATTGTAGCATAAGATTTATCAGAGGCAAATGTGTACAAAATAAAAGGATCGGAAAAATTTGGAGTTGCTAAAGATGGAGCATTGATAATTGCTTGTTTGATCAGATTGAATGCTTCATACTCATCTTTACCCCATTTGAAGTTTGAATTCTTTTTAATCATTGCTTGCAAGGGTGATACAATTCTTGAAAAATATGGCACAAATCTTTTTACAAAATTAATCTGACCAAGAAAAGATTGCATAGCTTTTTTGTTGTGAGGTAAAGATATTTCAGAAATTTCCTTGATTCTATCAGGATCAATATGAATTCCAGATTTTGATACTATGAATCCAAGAAGTTTTCCTTCATTTAATGCAAAAAAGGATTTTTTCGGATTAAGTGAAATTCCATACCTTTGACAACGTTGGAAAATTTGCTTCAAATCTCTAAGATGATTGCTTCATTTTTTGGAATATACAGTTATATCATCCAAGTAAATTACCACTAATTTGTTAACTAATCCCTTGAAAGCAATGTCCATGGCTCTCTGAAATGTGGCACCAGCATTGATCAGACCAAAAGGCATCTTTTGATATGCATAAGTGCCCCATTTGGTTCTAAATGTAGTTTTCAATTGATCATCAGGATGGACTAACACTTGATTATATCCAGAGAAACCATCTAAGAAAGACATTAATTATGATCCTGCAACTGCCTGTAATATTTGCTCCATGGGAGGCAAAGGAAAATTATCTTTTTGGCAGGCTTTATTAAGATTTCGAAAGTCAATACAAATTCTAATGTCTCCGTTCTTTTTTCTAACAGGAACCATATTGGAAACCCATTTAGAATGTCGAACGGGAAAAATAATCTTGGCTTTCAATAACTTGTTAAGTTCAGATTTGATTTGGTTTTCTAGATTTGGATGGATCTTTCTTAACTTTTGTTGGACAGGTTTTTCATCATTGATCATTGGGATAGTATGTTGGATGATAGAAGTGTCATAAGTTTTGAGTTCATCATAGTTCCAAGCAAAGACACTTTTATATTGTTTCAAAAGACGAACATACACTAATTTTTCTTCAGGAGCTAGGCCAAGGCCTAGGTTGATATTTTGTGGTTTGGCATCAGTTCCTAGATTTACTAATTCATAATTCAAAGTTGAACTTTGTAGTTTTGAATTGGTAGATCTTTTAAATCGATCTTTCAAATCATAAAGGTCTTCTAACTTGACTACTGATTTTGGCATAACATTATTGGTGCTATCTTGGAGCAATTGTTTGTCATGTTGGTCTTCATCAATTATCTGATTGGTGTAAGATCCTTCAGATGTGAGAAAATTTACAATATCAGGATCATCATTGAAAATCCTCCAATTGGTAACGTTATCAGGAATCGAGGGTCTAAATATTAATTCAATTGAAAATCGATCAAGACTAAAGTCTTCTGCAGGAATGAGCTTGGAAGCTACATTAGCTAGGAGGTCTGAACTAGCATTCTGAATTCTGGGAATTGATGAAATATTAAATGATATAAAATGTTCAGTCAGATCTTGGACTAAAGATTGATAATGCTTTAAATGACCTGATAAACAATGTATAGTATTGCGTACCTGTTTGATTACAATTTCCGAATCTCCGAAAACTTGTAGATATTTGATGTCTAATCCGATTGCTTTGTATAGTCCTTGGACTAAAGCTTCGTATTCTGCGGTGTTATTAGTGCAATCGAATTCGAGTCTGCAAGTTAACATAATTTTGTTTCCCTCTGGACTAACCAAAACGCATCCTGCTCCTGCTCCTTCATTAGACTTAGAACCATCAAAAAATAATTTCCAAAATAAAGATTTATTTACAGGAGTATCTACAAAATTAATACATTTAGAACTATCTGTTTGAGAAAATTTTTCTATTTGAGATAAAACAGAATGTTCTAAATAAGGTGAAGTATGAGCATTGAAATTTCCTAAGAAAGAATCAACTGAATAATTGCCAATGATATTACTGCTGTATGCAACTGGTTCATTCTCTCCTTCCAATTCTGTTACTATGTATTTCTGATGTTTTTCTCGTTCAACCTTTATCTGATTTGGTTTACCATTGTAAGGAAGCCACATATGTGACCAATCAGTTGCAAAATATCCATGAAGTTTTTCTGACCAATCTCTGCTAAGAATTAAGCCATAAAATTCTGGAATATCTGCAACTAAAATATCAATAACTTGACATACCTTTGGATTCGATGATAGCCTTATGGTAACCTGATTTAATTCGCCAATCACTTCCACTTGCGATTGATCTAATTGAACTATGCGCACAACAGATTTTTGTGGTTGAATGTTCAACTTTGCACATATTGATTTTGGTAGAATATTAGATGAAGCTCCAGAATCCACTAAACAATTATGCAAATTTTTATTGAAAACTTCATAAGTAAGAAGAAATGGAGGAGTATGAGATCTTGACCTTCCTCCAATTAAAGCGATATTTTCTAGATCAAATTTACTGATCGCATTAGCTGGAGGTCTTCCCATCTCGTTGGAAGCT
Organism: Pinus albicaulis; assembly: GCA_034641835.2. Lineage (NCBI taxonomy): Eukaryota > Viridiplantae > Streptophyta > Pinopsida > Pinales > Pinaceae > Pinus > Pinus albicaulis. The sequence continues at coordinate 251,704 of JAXQQM020078974.1, forward strand.
TGAGAAATCACAGGATCGGGCAAAGGTTTTTCTGGTACAGCATGTAATTCTTTCAAAAGTACCTTTTGTTGGTGTTTTAACTTTCTCAATTCATAAAAAGTGATGTTAGCCCTAGTCTTCTTCATGTCTTCTATGATATTGTACTCCATCTCATATGGAACAATCAGTGTTCTTGATGGATTTGATGAATCTGTCTGGACTGGGCTGGTTTGAATTGCTTTAGATGTCATTTTCTTGGGTGCAACTTTATCCTTAGTCAATGAGCTTGCGCTCTTTGACTTAGGAGTAGGTTGAGGAGGATCAAGTTGATTTCTACTTCGAGTGCTAACCGGGGATGCTTCTTGATCTTCCTCATCTGGGAGGATGAAATCCCACATACCTTGTACTTCTACAACTTCTTCATCATCAGTAGTTTCTTCAGTAGCAGTTTCCTCTTCTTCTTCTTCTGATTCAGCATTAGTGATAGCATTTGGTGGCCTTTAATCAGTTGAAGGGTTTCTTCTAAAAGGCTTGAAATATTTTTTAGAAGATGTTTCTGCCACCTGTTTCTTGATGTCAACCATTTCGTTAGACATGGTTTTCAAAATTTTTTGCAATCCTTCTAAATCAAATGGATCTTTTGTTTTTTTTTTCTTGGGCTCTTCCTTAAAAGTAACTTTCTTGGATTTTCGTTCTTCCATTGCATTTTTCTTATCTAATGCAATGATACATTTTTCTACCACTATTGCCTCCTTCATGTTATCTGCTAAAGTTGTCTTGTTAGCCCTATCAACGAAGATTGCTATGTCTGATGGTAAAGCATAAATATACCATTCACTTCGCACTTCTTCGCTAGGCTTGGAAGCAGTAGGAATTTTGTTTAACAATTTATTGAAACGTGAATTAAAATCCTTGACAAGTTCTTTTGAGTCAGCTCTAAGATTAGATAGATCATTGATCAATGTCGTTGTAGACCTGTCATCACCAAATTTAGTCAAAAATTGATCTTGAAAGATATCCCAAGTAGTGATAGATCCAGATGGTAATGAAAAATACCATGATCCAGCTGCTCCTTGTAGAGTATAAGGGAAAAGTCGGACAACAACATCTTCATTAATAACTCCATTGAGATTTATGGACAACATAAAATTGTTTATGTGTTCTTCTGCTAGCATGCCTGCTTCAGGGTTAAACTTAGGCAACCATTTTTCAGGATGGGCTGGTAATTGACTCAAGGGTGCAGGCATTAAGACTGCCCCTGGATTATTCCATGGCATTTGGGCCATCACTGAACTACTAACAGAGGAAAGTGTAGAAGATGATGTCTGTGATTGGGAAGATGAAGATATTATAATTATAGATGATTGAGAAGGTGATGTGGAAGTTCTAGTGGAATGAGGCACAATAGTCTGAAGTGGAGGGGTGGACGGTTGACTTTGTGGTGAAGAGGTTGAGATGGATGATGATAATGAAAGAGTCTCGCTGTCAGACCCTTTAGGTGATTTCCTAGCTCTCTTCCTTGTAGGTAGAGGTAACTCGGTTGGCTAAATGCCAAGCTTTTCACTCTGTAATCTGGTAAGAGAATGAGCAGGATTATGTTGTAAAGTTACACTGCCTTGAGATTTATTAGATCTTTGAGGTGATATTGAAAATCGCTGAAGTTTATGAATCAAAGATTCAACTTCAGGAGGTTCAATAGCAGATTCTTCTGAAAATTCAGGGTTTGTAACAGTGTCTGTTCTTCTTTCGACTTCTGGATCTAGATTTGCAATTTCTGAGTGCGATGGAGAAGTTGGGGGAGATGGTGAGGGTGTTTTACTCTTAGAATGTTATTTAGATTTAGATTTACTTGCCATTCATAGTTCGTGGCCCTCCTTCTAGCGCCAAATATGTTGAAGCCCCGGAAATCGGGTCTACAACAAGAGGGATACCTACCCGGTCCGGACCTTGGTTAGCAGCTCCTTTTCCATTTGGTGTAGTGGGTCCGACTGGGGATAATGGGACCAGTTTCCCAATGTGTGTGCATGTTGAGAATAGATATTTCCTTTCTAAAAAGGTTCCTAAGTGAAATGCTTTTATTCTATTTCTAATCTAATCATATGCAAATTGTATTCTAATTAAAACATAAATATCTAATTCTAAACTAAATCCAGGATAAAATCTTGTTTATGTGATCTAAAATAATTTCAAATAACAACTGATAATAAAGATTATTCAACTGCTATAAGAAAATAATTCAATAAAGATAAACCACTTCATATAAAAAGTTAGATGAAACAATTGTGGAAAACATATCACATAATAAGCTATTCATACATTAAGCATAAACAAATAGTCATCATCGTACAAAAGTGCCAAATGATAACTGAAGCATTCAAGCATCAATATATAAATAACTGAACATAAATATCACTTTTAACACAGAAGCAGAAAAATTTAAGAGATAAAAGTACCATTTATAACTGGTTCTACTCATGAGCTAGAAGCAATAATGATTTATCTCTTCTTAATCCAACATCTACTAAGAGTACAGAAATGCAACATTAGTAGCAGATATTAGACACAAATATCAATAAATCTCGTTCCATTCATTCATCAAAACCTCCTCTGAGGGTGCAGAAGTGCATGTTCTGAGGACAAGTTTTTGACAAATTTCAGGACCCTTCTCTAAATGCATGAGAAGGGTTTAAATACTACTAACTAAATCTAATTATAGTTTATTACAAAAATCTAGGATTCGGTTTAAATGACCGTCCTTTTTCTAGGCAAAAATAAAGTAAAACTAACACTAAATCTAAAACTAAAAACTATTAACTAACTACTTATGAATCTGGTCTTTGAATTTGCAAGCATCCAGCATTGATTTGAGAAGAGGGGGCTGGCTGACTTCAGATTTTAATTGTCCCGAAAAGACGGAGTCAGCAAGTGTTGGCGCGATCTTCTCAGCAGAATTAATGATGCAATTAAGAGTACTGCATTGACTGTGTGGTTTTACTAGACAGGTCCAGTAAGAATCCCAGTTTAATTTTGTCAATCCTTGAATTGATTTTGCCTTCTCTTCAGCTTTCTGTTTCCACTCTGTTTGCAATTGTTGTGCTTGTGGTAGGTATCCTGGAATGGTTTCTGAAATTAAATTAACCTTGTGCAAATTCTCATTTACACAATCAGTAATGTTGCTCGCCGCTGTAGCTGCTTCCTCTACTGCTTTTTCTGCCTCTTTGATCTGTGCATCCCATTTATTGAAGAGTATTTCTTTATGGCCGTCATTGATAATTGGTGCTCCTACTCTTTTTCCTTCCTCTGTCTTTTTCCATTCCAAATAATTAGTAACTCTTTCATTAGTTAAATCATAATCATGTCGTAATTCTACGACATGATTAGTGATTTTATCACTTTCTTGACAAAAAGAGTTCCATTGCGAAATTTTCTGGCATAATATATCTTGTTGTTGCAGTAGTTGATTATTCAAAGAAATAGATTCTGAGATGAACTCTGTAAGCTTGGGGTCGTCTTTATGCATGTCTTGCATAATCTATATTTGTTTCTCTTTTTCGGCCAAGCTTTTTTGATATCCGATCTACATTTGCTGAAACTCTTGCTGTAACTTTTCAAATTGTATCCGTGCTTCATTGTTGGCATGTGCTTGTTGCAATTGTTGTTGCAGAACTTGTATTTGATCCTGTTTTTCATTTAATAACAGGCGTACCTCAGATGCTTTGTCAATAGTTGCGGAGGCATAAGCTCCTGTAATATGAGATAATTTAGTAAGATTTTCAGTGGGATCCGTAGTAGGATCTTTCCATAAAACATCCAATTGTTCTACATCAGTAGAGAGCGCACTTTATAATTTTCTCTTCTTTCTTTGCTTCCTTACTACTGCTTTATGTTGAGGGCTATAAAATATATCCAGAGGAGGAATTTCCTCTATTTTAAGTACAAGCTCGGTAGAGGGAGTAATGGGTATATGTTCTGTTTCTGTGACATTGCCACTTATTTCTGTAACCAAACCTTTTACTGTCTGTACAGGAGTTTGTATGTTTTGTCCTTCAACATTAATCAAATCATTAAATGATTCCCATTCTTTATCTAACTGAGTGCTGATAGATGGTTGCTGTACATTAAGAGGTGGAAGATTGAACTATGGAGTGGTTGAGGTCTGTTGTTGTGAGAGCTCTTTTGATTGAGCTGTATCCTTCACTAATCCTTCACTTTTATCCTGATCAGATTTTTTAGAATGTTCAGAAACTTCTTTGTCAGACTTTGACTTAGACCATTCTGAATTTGAGCTGCCACTGAGACTGACACTAGGAGTTGGTTCCCTTGCGGGTTCCAAACGCAAATTATCCAAAATAATAGTAGTCAATCTTCTTTCTCTGTATATTTTAAACTCTTGAAATTATTCTGGGGAGAACTGTGCTTGAGCTAAATTCAAAATGTCTTTAAATGAACATTTTTCTTGAAACATATCATCAAAAAGATCTTCTTCTCCAGAGAATACTCTTACTTTGACAACAGTGGTGAAATCCTTGACAATACCATATGGATCAAATAGCCTTCTCGGAAACTTAAACAATTTTAAACATGTAACATTGCTTACTTCCTTAAACGCGTGACCAACATCAAATAATGAAAATGCTCCGCAGGATACAGGAAATTGGGGCCAAATGGCTTTCTTTTTATCCTTTAATTCTTTTGTCAAACCTCCATCTCCACAGGTTTGATATGCAATTTCCCGAGCTATGAGTTTATCCGGAACATATAAGGGCAAAACATGAGGAGAAGCAAAGCTTCCAAAAACCCTCACATAAGTAAACAATTCTTCTCCAAACCATCTTGCGATAGGGAGAATGTCTACTTCTGCTTCAGGGGACAACCTTGGGGCATCCTTATTATACAACACTCTGTACAGAGGCAACATTATGCCATGGCAAATTTTATAAAAATGAGGAATGAATTTTGATTCCCACAACTCTTTGTGATAGACATGAATGGGCAAGGGATCATGAATTGTCCATTGCCAACCCATTAAAGGGAACTTAGAAACAAAGCAGATTGAATCCATAACATAGGAAGATAGATAAAAAGGAGGATAAATCCTCTGAGAGACAATTCGTTTAGACTGGTAATTGAAAATAGCCGTGGCTAAGTTATCAGACAATATTTTAGCCCAGTCTACAATGGTAGCGTTAAAAACAACATTCAATAAGGGAAGCCATTCAGGCAAAAAATTATTAATGTCAGGCTTTCCAAAAAGCCTACATAACATAGCAGCAGCAAAACAATATGGAGAGGTGAGTGAACCGGTACTGTACATACCGTGTTTATCTTTCTTCAGTGGTTCATCTCTTCTGGACCATTCTTTAGTGCATTCTGCCAAATTTTCATTTTCCTTGGCAAATTTCTCCATAAATTGTTTGTTGTAAGTTGTCTGAGGCTCCGTCAAATGATACATAAGCCTCAAATCTTCTGGAGTAAACGACCCGATGAGCTCTTGATCTAGATTTTTAAACTACCTGTCCGTAATATCGGTGCTATCCAGCACCCATTTGATCATATCTGTATACGGAAGAATTCTAGGTCTTGCTGCTATTTGGTGTAAAAATGAACAAGCCAGCTCTGTAAGAGATGCTTCAGAGGAATTACTTGAGCCCGCAGTAGCTGAAAAATCCATTACCCTTGGGTTCTCTTCTTCAAGCAAACTAAACATACCCTCCCAAGTGGTGATGCCAGCGTCTTTGTTGCAAGCAGTGTCTGCATACAAGGATGCCATCTCTTTATTTTCAGAATTCGGAGCTTTCTCTTTCTTTCCAGAACTCGGAGCTTTCTCTTTCTTTCCCATAATGCTCTGAATGTTGCTTTGTATAGTCTCATGTTCTTTGCGCCTGCAGTTTTACGAATTAAGTGAGAATAATGATATGAGAAAGGTGACGGGATAGTTTTAAATGCTGAAGGCGTATGAAATATATTATTTAATCGTGAAATAACCTTTCGATCAAAACAAAATTCTTTTCCATTAATAATTGACAATCCATTCATTAACTTGACATTAAGGTGCATAACGGGTCTCGATTTATGGAAAGATTTACTTCGTATAACGAGCTTTCAAGAATCTGCGATAATGCGATCTGCGATTTGCTTTGCAATATCGCAAAATCGC
>JAXQQM020070077.1:0-110855 GCA_034641835.2 Pinus albicaulis
GGGCTGGGTTCCCACTTAGATGAGTAAAAACAGATCAGATCTTGGTCAAGGCGGGCTGAGACAGAGGCTGGAAAACCCTGGCAGAGGCTGCAGCAGAACCCAGAAAAATTACAGAAAAAATGCTGGAAAAAGGCAAGCCTGTGCTCCGACCTCGATCCGAGTTGAGGTATCGGTGAAACAAAGCAAAGGTGCGTCCAAAGTCGTTGTGTTTTGGGCCAAAAGGTGCGACTTCTGTCGGCTGCTTCTGGGCGTGCATTTTCCAAAAATCGCTGCCTCAAAGCACGGGTGTCGCCATCGCGCAATAGGGCCAGAAACACACGGAAGTTAGAAATTTTGATGTTTTAGGGTTTTATGTGAGAAAATCAACATAAAAATAGGAAAAATAAACAGCTGAAAAGAAACCCTAGGGTCTGAAGTAGCTGGATATGCAGGAATATGAAAAACGACAGCAGTCGTAATTTAAAACCCGTGTGGAGTCGCCATTTGTTAGTATGAATCCTTTTTCGAAGTGTACGAAAAAGGACCACTTTAGCTACGCATAACTAATAGCCCTAAAAACAATAATGGTCGTGCAAAACATCTCGGATCTCTGCGATTAGTAGTTAAAGTGCTGCAACAAATGTGACTCATAAATGTAAAGATACGGCAAAGTAAAGAGTTTGCTCCATGCATACAAATTTGCACAAGACAAGAACACGATTTTCGAATGAATTTGGAATATTACAAAGGCACCTGGATTCACAAGAAGGTGTATCCAAACATTCCTCAATGGGATGGGTTCTTTGTAGTCTCCCAGTGACTTTGTGCATCTAAGCTTTCTCGTAGATGTAGAAAACCCAATGTAGAAGGTAGAGCTCAATGGGACAACAATGGCAAAATGAGACTTTAAGTGCAGAGATCCGCAGAGTGATCTAGTATGCAACAAAAGGTGAAGAATGATGGGAAAAACCCTCCTATTTATAACAAAATATTGGGTCCTTCTAGATCTTGGTGCATGATTAAAATAATGTTAATCACATCTAGATCCACCTCTATGGAATATTTTATTATTATTTGTTGGAGGGAAAGGGTGTTTGACTTGGGTCAAATCCCTCGATTAGTGAAAAATAAATAAATAAATGATTTATTTATCTTTTTAAGGAAGTGGTTGGGATATAATCAAATAAATAATGATTTATTTGATTAATGGTGGTTGATTTGGTCATATTTAACAAGGAATATTATTAAATAATTATTCCTAGAAAATAATAGGATAACTATGGGTTTATCTCATTAATTTCTTTGTTTTTGGGTTAAACATGACTGGGAATAATAATTAAATTATGGTTTAATTAATTATTCCTTTTGGGGTTTCCTAATTAACATAGTGAAAGAAGTTTTACTTGGGGTAAAACTGGTCTTACATGGTGTACTTGGGTCCATCTAATGATGAAGAGTTAGATGACCAAAAAATGGTGTAACACTATGGTTTCTACAAAGGCAGGAAATATATTTCATCTCATGGCAACGCTTTAACTCCTTTTGAAACAATTATATGTGCTTTTGCCGTGGATCTAAACTTGGTCGATCGGACGGCTTATATTTGATCGCAATGTCGCAATCGGCAGTCTCAATGGTCCCATTTATTGGCACTATTCCTTAGTGGGGGTCCGATGCGATTATTGCTAATCGCTGTCGGAGATTGGCAATGACACTTAACATTATATTGTCCCTGCTTCCAAACCTCCGATGCGATAGCCCTTGCGGATCCGAAAGACTATCCAATCCTCCACATACTATTTCGAATCCGTTAGGGTTGCGATATCAGAACTCGCTGACTTCCCAATTTGGCTCCCTCCTCTGGTGCGATGTGGTCTATTTATCGGACCCGATAGGACCCAAACTCCTGCTAATAAATTTCAAGTCCATTGTATCGTGCAACTTAGTGGTTTTGCACTGTTTCTCTGTGTAAATGGGGTTTCTGCTTGCGGACCCAAATTACACGAAGTTTGCCTTAGTCAGGGGAATTTCTACGGTAATGTATAAAAACACAGAATCAATGCCATAAACCATCCACATACAGAGAAAAAAAAAAGCCTTCAGGCCTCCACGGTTCAGTTGATAGTTATCCTTGCAACACTGAATTGTTCACCATGAATCGATTACAGAAACTCGGTTTTTGATCCGATTAAAACATTAAATATCTCTATATAAAAAGAAAGGTGATCAATTACACAGTCCACTCTCAAAATCAATCCTCTGTGTTTTAAAACATAAATACAAAGCTACATTGGGTCGCTGCCCTCTCTGGCCGATTATTCTATTTAACGGCCTTTTTCCTCCTATGCGCCTCGTAAGTTTACAAAGGCCTTGATTCCTCTCTTTGTCTCTTCTCTCGCCTCTTCTTTTTTTAGAAAACAAAGGAGATTGCATATATGCTAAGTTAACCATCTCCTCCGCATTTGGAGGAATAAATTACACATTTAGAATTCACACCCTATCATAATCTAAACAAACTAGACTACTTGGCTTGATCTCCACGCAGGGAGGATCACTTGCCATTTATTTGCAATTTCTATTCAGAATTAGGCCACTCTTAACTACTTACATTTAATTGAAATTAATACAAATTTAACAACCAAGTCTTCCTCCAAACTTGTATTAGCCACAACATGTGACCATTCCATCACATTGCTGGCTAGGTCTAGATGCTCTTGCATCAGACTCCCAAAGTTTAAATTAATCATGATCTCCTGATCATGCACTTCTGGTCTGTGTCCTCCTGGATCCCATACTTGGTTTGGTAGTCTGTCCTTGGTTACTGTTGTTGTTGTTTGTCCCTCAAGTCTCCATCCTTTATGCTGTAATGCCCCAGTTGCTATGCTCTCACTATCTACTACTGTCCTTTTCACATATTTCACTGCTGTTTTTCTCACTCTAATTCGCAGTTTTCCATTCCCTTCACCTGTACCATTTCTTCCAGCCAATCTTCCTTTCTTCTTTTTTCCTGTATTTTTTTTACTGGAACGCTGTAGTATGAGTTTCCACAACTCATCCAATTCTTTGTCCATTTCACTTCTCATGTGTTGAATACTATTCTCTTGCAACTGATTGTGTTCTTGAACTAGAAAATCATAATCTCTGTGCCAATAACCTTCCATATACATTTTTGAAATGTACAAATGCCTTCTCCATTGATTCTTTGCAATAATCCCAGGTCCTTCTTCTGGTTTCTCATTCATGACTTCATCATTCCTTACTTCAAATTCTAGCATACCTGTATCTCCACAAATTTCTTGAAAACTCAACATTTTTCCTGTTTGTTTAGCTACTTGGAATATTTCTTCCTCCATTAACTTCATTTCTGCACTCTTAAGGATTATGGCATTATACTTGTCTACCCCTGAAATGTCACTTCCAGCCTTTTCTTCGTCAATAAATTTTTGTGGTATAATAGTAATTCTGTTACTATTATTTCTTGTACTCATCTCTAGTTCAGCAATTTCATACCATAAATTCACCACCATTTCATCATTCTGAGGCTTTCTGATCTCACCCTCCATTAATCCAATCTGTTCTTCCGAATTAACTTCTTGGTTCAGATTGACTTCACATTTCCTTTTTCCTGCATGTAAATCTTCATCAAAATTAATCAACTCAATAGACACAAATGCTTTACCTAGCTTCCTCATCAAAAGATTCGACTTATACCACAAATCTGCCATTTCATCTGGAAGTTCTCTCAAAAGTTCTGCACAATCTTCATTAACTGCATTGTCCGCAATATTTGTCTTTAATCCTTCTTTACTCTGGCTTTCTTCAAGGTCAATGATCCTCAATGACTGTTTAATATCTACAAAGTCTTCTATATCAATCTTCAATAGCTGTCCTCTTTTAGCTTCAGTTTTAAACAGTTGTCCAATATCTACATAATTTACTACAGTTATGTTTAACAACTGCTTTTCCCTCTGCATCACATAATTATGTGAGTTTCCTTTACTTATGACAACACTAAACAGTTGCCTTACCTCAGTGTATCCTTTAATTTCAATAATTCTTTTGCCATCCTCCTTTTGACTTATTCTTTGAATGTCATCTGAGTGGACATCTTCCTGCACTTGGTTGTAACTTCCCTCCTTATTCTACATATGACTATGAGTAGTCATCTCTTCATTTGTTAATACAACAGTCTTCAATAACTGTTTGTCTTTCCTCAAGTCGATATGACCTGCAAACACACAACAACCTTCAGTTTTCAAAATACAATACCTTCCATTTTCTTTTGATGCTTCAAGCACCAATCCTCCATCATAGATCTTTTGGATTTCAGTGGATCCTTCTTGCTGTGACTCCATTTCTCTAAGTTTTTCCTTCTTTAACAAATCAATATGAATTTGTTCAAGTTCCCTAAACTCGTTCATCAGCTTTCCATTCCACCTCTGTTGCAATAGCTTCCACTTCACCCTTTTCTTCAGTCTCCATCTGTATATTCGGTCTTCACTTGTCTTTCTTTGTACTGCCAGACCAATTTCTGGTTCTTCATTCTGCTGCCAGTTTCTATACTTCTGCAATTTAATGCCTTCCTCAAATTCACTCTCATGTAGCTGATCATTCCTTCCAAATTGCTGGTTACTTCCATATTCATCTTGCTGAGTTAATATTTCTGTCTCCTTCATGCCTCTGAGGACATAACTTCCTTGTTGCTCCTGATCTTTCATCTCACCTTCAAATAATCGCTGCTCAATTTCTCTGATTTCAGCATCATATTTATTAATGTTGTCTTCCACACCTTTTCCTCCATCAGGTTCTGTAAGCTTCGTTTCTCCTTTAGGTTCCTTGAGTAATCTCTCCAAGAATTCTATTTCCTTGTGAAATCTCTCCAGCAGTTCATCACAATTTCCATTCTCAGCTTCATTCTTTTCCTAGCAATCCTCCTGAGTTGACCTGTTTTCTACATTATCATATTGCAAGCATCTTTCATCAATTCCATTAAACAAATTCATTGGTTTACCTTCTTGTAGTACCACTATGGAATTGTCATTAGACTTCTGGTCTATATCAACCTCATCTGACTGTTTCACACCAAACAGGATTTCATCTATGAACTCCTTCTGTTGCAATAGATCAACGCCTTCTTCCTCTAAAAGGGATTCTCCATCATACTTCACCTCAAGAGCTTCATTCCTATTTGTGACAATTTCATCAGACTATCCATCATCCTCTGCATATCCTGCAAACATACACAAACTATAAGAATTAAAATCACAAGGCTTCATTGCCTCATTTGCTTCCCTTGTCAACATATCTTTGAATTGTTCAGAACTATGTCAATAGTCCATGAGATCTTCAGCTGACCTCTCATTATCCTCTTCCCCAAACATTTCACCTTGTTCTGGTTTACAAATGGAAACTTCCATTTCTACTTCTGCTTCTCTGAGTTCCTCTGATTCCTCTTGAGCACTCAATATATGCTCAATCTTTCTCAATTATTCTACTATCTCTAACTTCACTTGTTGATTTCTCTTTTCTCATAGCCTTTGCCACTTTTCTCTTTTCCTCATGGTCCACCCATTCTTCTGGTTTTCAACACTTCTCTGCAACACCTTCATTAATATTCCAATCTGGAAATCTATCTTAGATTTCTCTCTGTCAAACTCTTCTTGACTCGTCCTCATGCCATTTGCTTTGGCATCTTTCCTTCTGTTGTGGCCTCTTTTTGAACTTCTGTTATGACTATCTATAGTCATTTTCTCCTCCTCTCTTTCCATGAGCTCCTCACTCCTCTGCAACAAGCCTCTGCAACAGCAAGTCCTCCTTACTGCGATCTTACCTCACTAAGCTCTCCTCACTCAGTCTTTTGGTAAGCATGATCCTCTATCTGGAACCTTCTCTTGAGCAACACCTTTGCTCCCTCTAGGCTTCTGCAATCTCTCACTCTCTCTTTCGAAAACACTTAAATTTTCCTCTCTGTCCAATCTCTTGTTGGATTCTTCAGGTTCACTGCCACTTCTAAGGGCTTTCCCTACTCTACTTTTAAGAACACATCTGGTTCTTCTCTCCCAGCTTCTCTTGGTCTATATTGTTGCAGTCTTCACTCTTTCTTATGCTTTCAACTGTGTTTTGAATGGATTTCCTCTGTCTCTTTCATATGCAAGTTCTACTACAATCTATAAGAACTTCCCCAAAAGTTCTTCTACAGTTCACTGTTGTAATCTGGTGCCAAACTTCATTCATTCAACATGCTATTGTTTCCATACCTCTGTATTCTTAAATCTTCATAAGCAAACATCTCTTCACAGGAAATTTCTTCCTTTTCCTGCTCTGATACCAAAATTTGATGCAACCCTAAGGCTGCCACATAGACATACATTATCGGGACTTAAAATTCCCTTAATAACGGCCCTTTAAAACCTCACGCCCACATATATGCCTATCAGAAACGGGTTACAGGAAATTAGCCTTAAACCCCAAATTGCCCGCTTTACACCCAGGCTCCACTAAATACAAAGCCTTTCCCCTATCAGACCTGAAATGCCTTTGGAAAGGCTTGAAACATGGTTTTTTTCCTTTCGGGACCAAAACACTTCTCAACCATTAAAACAACGCTTTAACTCCTTTTGAAACAATTATATGTGCTTTTTCCGCGGATCTAAACCTGGTCGATCAAACGGCTTATATTTGATCGCAATGTTGCAATCAGCAGTCTCAATGGTCCCATTTATTGGCACTATTCCTTAGTGGGGGTCCGATGCGATTATCGCTAATCGCTGTCGGCGATTGGCAATGGCACTTAACATTATATTGTCCCCGCTTCCAAACCTCCGATGCGATAGCCCTTGCGGATTCGAAAGACTATCCACTCCTCCACATACTATTTCGGATCCGGTAGGGTTGCGATATCGGAACTCGCTGACTTCCCAATTCAGCTCCCTCCTCTGGTGCGATGCGGTCTATTTATCAGACCCGATAGGACCCAAACTCCTTCTAATAAATTTCAATTCCACTGTATCGTGCAACTTAGTGGTTTTGCACTGTTTCTCTGTGTAAATGGGTTTTTTGCTTGCAGACCCAAATTACATGAAGTTTTCCTTAGTCAGGGGAATTTCTACGGTAATTTATAAAAACACAGAATCAATGTTATAAACCATCCACATACAGAGAAAAAAACAAGCCTTCAGGCATCCACTGATCAGTTGATAGTTATCCTTGCAACACTGAATTTTTCACCATGAATCGATTACAGAAACTCGATTTTTGATCCGATTAAAACATTAAATATCTCTGTATAAAAAGAAAGGTGATCAGTTACACAGTCCACTCTCAAAATCAATCCTCTGTGTTTTAAAACATAAATACAAAGCTACATTGGGTCGCTTCCCTCTCTGGCCGATTATTCTATTTAACGGCCTTTTTCCTCCTATGCGCCTCGTAAGTTTACAAAGGCCTTGATTCCTCTCTTTGTCTCTTCTCTCGCCTCTTCTTTTTTTAGAAAACAAAGGAGATTGCATATATGCTAAGTTAACCATCTCCTCCACATTTGGAGGAATAAATTATACATTTAGAATTCACACCCTATCCTAATCTAAACAAACTAAACTACTTGGCTTGATCTCCATGCAGGGAGGATCACTTGCCATTTATTCCCAATTTCTGTTCAGAATTAGGCCACTCTTAACTACTTACATTTAATTGAAATTAATACAAATTTAACAACCAAGTCTTCCTCCAAACTTGTATTAGCCACAACATGTGACCATTCCATCACATTGTCAAGTTGTGGTCTAGATGCTCTGCACGTTAGCCTTTCCTTGAAGTTTCTGTAACTGAAGTAAATTTTATGGTGCAGGAAAATTGAAAATGGCCTGGACCTTTAGTGGGTCGATTCAAATTCCTTCTTTTGAGACAAAAAATCCTAGAAAATGACCAGAACCAACAAAAAACACACATTTATGTGGATTGAGGCATATTTTGTAGTGTCGACATTGTAGAAATATAGCTGTCAAATGCATCGGGTGATCAGTCTGGTTTCATGAATGCACGGGTAAATCGTTTAGATAAGGTTGAAAAATTTGCTTGATGTCATTGAAAGCATAATCCATTTCTCTTTGAAAGGTTGCCCCAACGTTTTTAAAACCAAATGGGAGTTTTCGACAAGACGTGCCCCAGGGACAAATGAATTTTTTCTTATATTGGTCCTCTGGGCAGATATTGATTTTATTGTAGCCAAAAAATCCATCCATGAACGAAAAATTTCACATCCAGCACAATCGTTAATAATATAATCGATACTGGGAGTAGGATAGTTGTCTTTTGGAAAAGCAAGATTGACATCATGATAATCGACGCACAGTCTGATTGTCCCTTGTTTCTTCATGGAAGGAACAATTTTGGAAACCCAATCAGTAAGCAGAACAAGGTAAATGAAACCAGCACACACAAGTTTTTCAACTTCTGCTTTAATGGCATGAGCATTCTTCAGATGAACAAGATGAAGGTGTTGACGTACCGGTTCGACATCAGGGTACATTTTAATGGAGTGTTCAACGATACTAGTATATATGCTTGGAATTTCTTCATAAGACCAAGTAAATATATCACAGAATTCACAAAAGAGAGAGTGATAAGTTTCAAGCTCTGATGGAGAACAAGACACGCCGACATGAATGTTTTCTACCACGCTAGGTTAGGTCGAAATATCGATAGAAATAGTTTCTTCAATATTTGATAAGTTTTTCTTGAAATCAATTGCATTAATGGGAAATTAATTAGAAAAGAATGTTTTGATTGATGGGTGATATAGTTCAATAGGATTATCCTCTTCATAATCCTGAATATGGGAACGATGATGAAGATCTTCCCATGGTTCTCCTTCTCGCATCATGGATTTCACAATGCTCTCATCAGTCAAGAAAGTGGATGTAAAAGGATTAGATGGAGTAAACAAATATAATGAACGATCGACCCAAAAAATTGGCGATGATGATTTCAGATTCGCCACCCAAGCCATGTAGATTGATTGCTATGCCAGCTCAATTGGGCTGGGTGGTAAGAATTCATCCAACGTAAAAACTTCAGAATCACCCTTAATCTTCCTTAATCCAGATGGAGTGGAAGATATCATGTAGAAGGTCTCTATGTTTGCAATTTTTTCCGACGTCACAAGCGGCGGTAATGCAAAGGTTCCCATTAGGGAAGAATCCTTTAAGAGTCCTATGCCAATTTTTTGAAGTGCTATTTGGGCTGCGTGAACTAGCGCAATGCTTCCAATTACCTAGGAACTGGAGGCAAAGAAGGAGAGTTAATTGATGACTGTGATAGCACCTTTATGAGGAAAGGTGATCATCCTAAAATATGTAGAGATGATCGCAATCATAGCATATAGCCATGGACTTCTGAGTAAAATGTTGTAATGAAGGGGTTTGTCAACAACCTCAAATTCAACATTTAATATTTTTCCCCTAGTTTGAAATGCAAGTTATTGATGCTACTGCAAGGCTTATATGTATGACTGTCAAAAGCTTTCAACATTGTAGGCGATTGAGATAGGCGCATCGAGCCAAGTGAATTCCAACAATTTAGAGAAATAACGCATGTAGATTTTCCCTCATCAATAATACTATGATGAATTAGGTGATTGAGAACATTTACTTGGATGGATAATGCCAATTCTGCTAGAAATTGCGGCACATAGCCCGTACGGTTAAAGACTACAAGATTGGAATCTGTCGGATCGATTCCACCAATTGCTGACAACAAATCCTGCTTCTGGGAGGGAAAATTTTCAAGTACCTGAAGCATCGAAATATCTAAAGGGGATTAAGCCAAATATTCAACCATATTATAATTTTGAACAGCTCGGGCTCGAGGATTGAATGTTGATTTATGGACGACTCCCTTCGGTGGCTTTATTGTTAACTCAGGAATAACAGTTGGAGGTGTTAGCCACCTATATTTTTCAATTATATCAGTTGGTGGCTAAATATTCTTGGCAGCCTTCAAGAAAAAAATTCAATCCTGAAACTTGTTGGTGCTTGAAGACTGTTGGTAAGATCACAAACTATTGATTGGTTCTACATACTCTCCATCCTCTCTGCCTCTGATGTTCCATGAAAATCCTAATCAAATATTGCTGCATCCTCCTCCTTTTTCCTCTCCCCTTCTTCCACCTTTCCTTCGTTTCTTCAACTCTCCTTTCATCCATAAAAACCCCATCAAACCCTTTTATATTCCTTATTCCTCCATTAATCTCATTTCCTAAGGTTAAAAACCCACTTTTTGACCTATCGGAACCTTTCTCCTTTTGCAAAAAACAGTTAAAAACCATAGAAAAACATGCGTTTCTATGCGTTAGGTTTTAGCCCCTCAGGCTAAGCCCCTTTTTGTTTCTTCCTCCATATGCCCCGACGCCAGAACCGTGTGCTAAGTCCTACGGGCGCTTAACACTTGAAAGTTATTTATTACCCGAAAACATTGAAAACCTTTGTAAAACGCAAACTCGGGTTTATTTTATTTTTCCACCAAAGAATATCATATTAAAACTCAGCCGTAGATCTGTCCCACAGATCAACGGTGCGGAGTGTACCCCCATACCCTGGTAGACCCCCCCTTTTTTCCCCCCACGCTCGCTTTCAAAACCGTGGTAAGTATCCCGCACCGCTTTCCGCGTTAAACGGTTTTCTCCCGTCGGCCAGCGATTCCGCCCGCTGGCCGACACGTGTTCTCCACCTCACCCCAAAACCGTCGTGCCATGTCTATTGCCCGCGCGCTAAACCCCGTCCTATGGCCCCGCAGCGGGATTCATCCCCACCGTCGGATTTGGGCCCTCCTATCCGACGGTCCCTGATCGCCTTTTCCGCTCACCCTTTAACGAACTCGCCCGCCCGTTAAATCTTCCCTGGCGCATTCAAGAGCCGATCCCCACCATCGATCTCCGCGGATCGACGGCTCTCATTTTTTCTCCCGATTCCGTTGTACAGTCCACCTTTTTCCCCGTTGACTGTTCAATTTGCTCCCAACCGTTGATCACGATACGATCAACGGTTCCGATCTCTCCATTTTCCCGCACGACTTTCGATGCAGTCTATCCATATAACGCAGGATTTCCTCATTTTTCTTGTATTTTGCAGGTTTTTAAGGTTTTTTTCTTCGTATTCTATGAGAATCTAAAGGATGAGGGTGACGACTCCAGTCCTTCCGATTTATCCAGGGAATCGATCATACGAAGAAGAACAATGATATCTACAAAGTTTCATGAGCTTTGGTTGCCGCACATTCCTGTAAAGCGTGAAGAATGCCGTCTGTATCAGAGCAGAGAAAGAGTGACTGGGGGCTTTTTTGAAGACTTAATGAACCAGGAGGCATGGTTTGAGAATAGGTCTGGCGGGGACATGTCAAGACCGTTATCAAAAGCCTAAATCCCCAATCTAAAACACAGTTTAAAGGAAAAACCTAAAGTGTTTCATCAGACAGAAAGCCTCCACCGCCACATCTGAGGCAAATTGATTCCTCAGCTACCACCGAGCCACCTGTCGCCTCAAACCTTTCAAACAGAGGCCGAAGTTATTGAAGAAAATCAGATATTCACCTCCAGCGCAGCTAAGGAATTACTTCTGCAAGAGAATATATGCAAAAAATATCTGCAGAATCACTCCACACAGCGTACAGAGCCTCAAAGTCAAACAAAGCTTCCACCAAGCTTTGATATTTATTATGAAACAGTTAATGTAGTGACCCACCTGTAAACTTTTCCCTCGAGCCTCTCAAAGGGCCGAGAAGTCTTCACTCTGCATTAACTGTCCTTGAGATATTTTGTTAAAATCTCACCTCCTCATCTTCCTATAAGTACCTCTACAGAAGATGAGAAAAGTTGGTTGTTGTTTGATCACAAGTTGTAATATCGAAACTCTCTGAAATAAATATATAAGTCTGTTGAAGTTGAAGATAATTCGGAGTCTTGGATGTCTTGATGATGCCGTTGCATGTCTGTTCCTGAGAAGGCTTTATCATTTGATCCATGAGCTTGGTTGTTGGTGAAGTGCTCTGAACTGTTAAATGTATTTTCCTTGTTTTCATTATGTTCCATAATTTCTTACTACAGTAGGCTGAAAGTTTTAGGCTAAGAAATGACTCCTGGAAGCACCTTAGACCTGTTCACCCTTCACTGTTTTATGTTTTCTTCTGCTGAAGTATTTTAGAGGCTTTAAAACTTCTCTTTGGTCTTCATGCTCGTTTATTTCCTTGATAGCTCAAATAGTTGGTTTCAGCATGTTATGGTTCTCCCTGCTTGTCTGCATCACTTGAAAGTCGTTATTGAAGTCTCCCTTCAAAGTACCATTGTCTTAAGTTAACCAAAGAGGTCGGTTTTGATCTTACCCTTTGCCCCTGCTTAAACAGTTGTTTTGAAGGTCTTTATAGTTGCAAACACAGATGTTATTTAGGTGTTCCCTCTTCTATGAATGCAACTATCAGTGAATCTTTTATGTTTTCTAAATCCTTTAAAATAAAATCTTTGAGGAAATAGGGTGTTCCCCGAATCTTAGATTTCATTTTAAAAGTTGTCTTGAAATCATTATTTGATTAAAGAATGTTTGTAGAACTTATGGTTAGCCCTGTCTATCAAATATCTCTTTATCGTTAAGTCATTTTTTTCAAGTTCCCTTTGTTGAGAATTAAATCTCTTTTTCCAAATCATTAATGTCCGTCTCATTCCAAAACAAAGGATCCTGTGGCCAAGTTAGATTTTCCTTTTGATATCCCATATCCCTTGAAAAGTTTTCTATGACCCTATTTTGACTCCATTGCCCAATGAACCGGATATTTCCTCTTTCTATCTATCTTTCCTAGACCTTTCATATTATGCCGTGTCAACTCAACCCAACCAAACAAACATCTGCACGTAATAACTAGTCTAAAATCCATAACCAAAGCAAACAAGATAAACCTTTGCCAACAAATATTTGAGAGATCCCTCTATGAGAATAGGAGGACTAGATCCTGGAACTCTAAAGATTGGTTCTGATGTTGCCTTGTCTTTTGATTTTCCAAACTGTAAAAACACGGGATACCAACATAATGGCGATCACGGTGGGACATGCTGAGAATTAGAGGTTTACAAAACCTTTCCTTCAACTTTAGTTCCAGTATAACATAAGTAACTTTCTTCAAGCGCTGCCTAACATAATGGCAATCATGATAGGACTCTTTTGAATCAGTGACAAACTAAGTAACCCTTAGGATTCCTTTCAAAACCTTATCAAACCTTGAAGGAACCAGTTACCAAGCCATAAGAGCAACTCTGTCTGTTTGAACACCTTAGCTAAGTGCAAAATCAGACTTAGAACACTCTCTTAACCTATAAAAACAAAATAAACTCAGAAAAACCCAAAATATTTCAAGTTTGGCTTCATAATAAACATGGTGGTGGACCATAAAACCTTTTACCCCCTTAGGAGCTAAAAATTCCACCTGGCGACTCCATAATCCTGAGCAGACCTTAAAGACTCCACTGGAAAGAACCCTTACCATTATAACAGTTTCCTAATCCAGTTAGAGGATTGTAAGATCAAAATTTGTGTAAACAGATCAGTTAACCTCTCAAAGATTGTCATACTTGGTTGAACTTTTCCTGTTATTAGGATCTCAAATTACAGCATAGTGGCTTCTAGGAAGATTTATACTAGAGCCCATCCTGACCCCGATCCACCTGAGATAGTTGATGACCCAGAAAGTATCCTTTGGAAGTCTCCTAAGGTTAAATTTTCAACTGTTTTCAGATCACCCTTGAGAGCTAATTCAGTTCCTGAAAATCTTTTAGCTCTATAACAATCACAAGTTGACTTAGTAAACCCATTTAGAACTAGGTCATTTGATGATATAATTCAGATAGATTCTGAGTCTTCACTTTCATCCCCGGAAACAAGTGAATATCCTGATAGAGAATCAACACCTCCTGATCCACATTTTCTTTTTAACCTAGGTGTCTCTCATCCAAAATCAGCTCAGCAGTCTGCTGCTATCCCATCCACTTCTGTACACCATTCAGCCACTGTTCAAACCACTCCACTCCAGCCAAATTTCCCCCTTGTTAATACACCCCCACCACATATCATGGCAACATGGTATGCTCCCTTAGCCCTTAATATACCACTGGTCAATCTTCCACAGGACTATCAGTCCAAAATTCCATTATATGATGCTAATGATGCTACAACTGCATCGCAACATGTGGATAAGATGAATGACTATTTTGATCGAAATGAAATCGATGATGATTCTATCAAACTCAGACTGTTTGCTCAGAGTTTAGGGGGAGAAGTAAGAAAATGGTTTAAAGGTTTAGCCCCCCGTAGTATAAATGACCTCCAAGGCTTCCATCAAACATTCTTAAACAAGTGGGAAGTGAGAAAAAATCCTCTCCAAGTCCTTTCTGATTATAACAATCTCCATAGGAACCCTGGGGAAAGTGTACAAGCTTATTGTAAAAGATTTAACAGCGTGTATAACGCACTTTCCCCTGAACTAAAACCTCCTCAGGGCTCAGCTTTAAACAAATTTCCTGAAGGGTTTGACCCAGACATGACATATTCACTCAGAGAAAGAGTTTTTGCAACTTTGGAAGATATGCAAAGAGGTGCCCTTTCTGTGGAAGTAAACTTAATAGAAAAGAGAGCAAGAATGAAAACTGAGAAGAGAGTATCTTTCAAAGAGGAATCCCCTCCCTCTACTTCAGGCTCAAAAATGGAGAGAATGTTGGAAGAAATGATGAAAGAGATGAGCATAATTAAGAAAGCACAAGCAAATCAAAACCAGACTGCACTTCAAAACAATCAAAACAGAAACAGAAATCAGAATTATAGAAAAGATAACAATCAGGATAAACAAAAAGAAAGTGACCAACAAATCAGACCTCCCTTTCAACAGAACTATGTAGATCAATATGAGGAAGACAGGGAGTTGGAAAGGTTGGAAGAATCACATGTAAACTTGATTGGATCAGACAGTGGGGATGAGGTTTTCCTCACCGAGGAAGAACAAGGTTTCTTCTCAAATGATCAGAATACAAAAACTTATGAAGATTCTGATGACTATAGATTGGGTTTTGAAAATGCAATCATGGAAGTGCATAAACAGTATGATCTTAGGAGCAAGGGAAGTGTAGATAATTCGAAAAATAAGAATACTAGCATTGCTGTCAAAGAGAACATGGAAAATCAGTCCAAAAAGACAGTAGAAAAAATCAACATTTCGGCCAAGAAAACAGACTCAAACAAAGACAAAGTTGTCCAGCCAAATGTTGAACAGAGTACCCCTAGCACTTCAGCTAGTGGTCCCAATAAAACCATCCCAAATACTAGCCCAAACAAGGTTCAGCAAAGTAAAATTGCTGAAAATAATTTAATTGAAAAAACATATGTAAATATCAACAAGTCAATTTTTCCTTTCAGCCTTGAGGAGGAAATTGCCAAGATTAAAATTACCATCCCCCTAGCTGAACTAGTAACCCAAGATGTGTACAAAAACCAAGTTTTAAAAGCTTTGAACTTAGGAAGTGATAATGACACCTTAAACTTGACAGATGACAAACCTGAGCTGTTGTTTGGCCCAGAGGTTGAAGGAAAATATCAAGAAGGACCAGTCCCTCCCTTCTATGTCAGTTTGAACATACACGATAAAATTCTACACAATGCCATGTTAGATTCCGGGGCTTCACACAATCTAATGCCCAAAGTAGTAATGGAAAGTTTAGGCTTAGAAATTACTAAACCATACAAATATTTGTATTCCTTTGACTCAAGTAGAGTCAAATGTTTGGGTTTAATCAAAGATTTATGTGTTAAATTAGCTCAGATCCCTGCCAAGAATCTAGTGATGGATATCGTTGTAGCTGACATTCCCCCTAAGGATGGCATGCTTTTATCAAGGTCATGGGGAGCCAAACTTCAGGGAAGCCTTCAAATGGACATGTCTTATGCCACCATCCCTGTTTTCAACCAAAATAGAAGACTATATAGGGAAGCCCACATGAAGTATATGGTGAGTAACATGGACAAACCAAACAACACTCCGATCTATTCTATTCAATCAAGTTTAGATTCATTTATCTTGTATAACGAAGATGAAATCACTCAACTATGTAAAGAAAATATAGACCCCCCCACTTTCACCTCGAATAAACTCCGAAACATTGACGATCAACAGCAACAAGAAAATGAGAATGAGTCAAATATACTTTGGACAATAAATTTCGATGGATCCTGTAATAAAACTAGTGCAGGGGCAGGTGTCTGGATTCAAAACACAAATCAGGGTTTTTCATACAAATTAGACTTCCCATGCACTAACAATATTGCTGAGTATGAAGCACTTCTCCTAGGCGTACAACTGCTTAAAGAATTAGAAGCCCAAAGGATATCCATTTTAGGCGATTCTGAGCTTATCATCAAACAAATCAAAGGAGAATACTCAGCCAAGAATCCAAAGCTTAGGGAATATCGAAATGCTGCCCTTGACCTGTTAAAAAATTTCGAAAAATATGAACTCATTTTTATCCCTAGATCACGAAATCATCTAGCAAATGAACTTGCCTTCACTGCCAGCAATTGCCAAGTACCCGAGATAAATGAACAACTCAGCATAAAGGTGAAACATAGACCTGCTGTGCCTAATAACGAAGATCACTGGCAAGTGTTTGAATCTGAAAAACACATAGATGATTTCTTAAAATCAGAAAATGATTTCAGCATACCAACACCAGAAGCTAGCCATGAAGAAAACTGCTTGTATATTGAACAAATCCCAGAGGCTAAAATGACATATCCTACTGATATAAATCATTGCGAAAATCCTTTTGAAGCAGAAGTAGTGAACAATGAAGACCGAGAAGACTTGGAAGTCTTACAATGCAAAAATGATAAAATTCCAAGAGGTCTCACACCTTTAGAACACCTGTTTGATCTCAACGATGTAGCTAAAGAACCCAGAATGGAGCCTGTGGAGACAAATGTAGAAGAACACAACATAGGCGGTCTCGCAGAACCCAAGATGATCAAGCTATCCAACACTCTCCCAGCCCACATAAAATCACAGTACATAAAGCTTTTTAAAGAATTTAAGGATGTGTTTGCTTGGGAATACAAAGACTTGAAATCATATGATACCAGCATCATCCAGCATAAAATCCCCTTGAAGGAAAATCAAAAGCCTTTTAAGAAAAAACTAAGGAGAATAAATCCCCTTTTATTACCTTCGGTTAAGGCAGAAATTGAGAAAATGTACAACGCTGGGATCATAGTACCCATTAGATTTTCGGAATGGGTATCAAACTTAGTTTCTGTTAGAAAGAAAACTGGAGAAATCAGGCTCTGTATTGACTTCATAAATTTAAACAGAGCCTCTTTAAAAGACAACTACCCTTTACCTAAGATGGACCATATACTTCAGAGGGTAGTTGGATCAAGAAGAATATCCCTATTAGATGGGTTCTCGGGTTACAATCAGGTGTTAGTCTTCCCAAGTGATCAAATCAAAACTGCTTTTACCACACCTTGGGGAACTTTTATGTATGTCAAAATGCCTTTCGGATTAATGAACGCAGGGGCTACCTTCCAAAGGGTCATGGACATAGCCTTCTCTGAAGATATTGGCTATTTTATAATTATTTACCTTGACGACATAACTG
The DNA here is from genome assembly GCA_034641835.2 of Pinus albicaulis. Lineage (NCBI taxonomy): Eukaryota > Viridiplantae > Streptophyta > Pinopsida > Pinales > Pinaceae > Pinus > Pinus albicaulis. The sequence continues at coordinate 17,657 of JAXQQM020070077.1, forward strand.
TTTTCTCAAAAACTGATGAAGAGCACTTGATTCACCTTAGAAAGGTTTTTGAGAAATGTAGGAAATTTGGCTTATCACTGAATCCCAAGAAGACCCTCTTCGGCCTCCAAGAAGGGAAACTTCTTGGCCATATAATTTCAGAAGAAGGAATCAAAATAGACCCTACAAGGATAGATGGCATATTGCAAATCAGCCATCCTAGAAGCCTCAAAGAATTGCAATCTTTCATTGGAAAGATAAATTTTTTGAGAAGGTTTATTCCCAACCTTGCTGAGCTATTAAAAAACATCACAAACATGCTTAAGAAAAATGTGGGTATAAAATGGACTTTACCAGCCAAACAATCATTCGAACTGGTCAAGCAAGCTCTTACCCAAGCGCCAGTACTGATTAGTCCTGATTTTACCAAAGAATTTTACATTTTTTCTTTTGCATCTGAACATACATTAGCTGCAGTTTTGCTTCAAAAGAATGATCTTGGACAAGAACAACCAATATCATTTTTTAGTAGGGCCCTAAGAGACGCCCCTCTCAATTATAACATTATGGAGAAGCAAGCCTTAGCATTAGTGAAATCATTAAAGGACTTTAGGGTCTACATCTTACACTCTCACATAATTGCTTTTGTTCCGCATACTGTTGTCAAGGATATTCTAAGTCAAGACCCTGATGGTAAAAGGGGAAAATGGATTGCAACTATTCTTGAATATGACTTAGAAATTAGGCCCACCAAATTGGTTAAGGGGCAAGGATTAGCAAAACTTATGGCTGAGTCAAACTTCCAAGCATTAGACATAAATATGGTGGATGTGTTGGAAGAAATGGAAGAATCTGATGCCCCTTTTATTGAGGAAACTTTCCTAAATTCTCCTTGGTATGCCGACATTGTTTATGTGCTTTTATATTTGAATACTCCTCCTTCTCTATCTAAAACTAAAGCTATATTTTTGAAACAGAAAGCTTTGAGTTTTTGCATTATGGATGGGATTTTATATTGGAAAAACGTTGTTGGAATTTTGCTTAAGTGTTTACTTGAAGATGATGCAGGGAAGATCATGCACGAACTACATGATGGAGAGTGTGGAGGGCACCTCTACTGGAAGGCCACAGCAAACAAAATTCTCAGATCAGGTTACTATTGGCCTACCCTTTTCCCAGACACTCAGAAGCTGGTCATGTCTTGCCATAAGTGTCAAATATTTGATGGCAAGAGAAAACTCCTTCCCTTACCCTTACATCCTATTCGAGTTGAGGCACCTTTCCAACAATGGGGGCTGGACTTCATTGGAGAAATTCATCCATCTTCCTCAGCTCAACATAAGTGGATCCTCACAGCCACTGACTTCTTCACCAAATGGATAGAAGCTATACCTACCAGGAATGCTAATGACTCTGTCATTATCAAGTTTCTTGAAACCCACATCCTATCCAGATTTGGTTGTCCTAGAAAAATCATAACAGACAATGCTGGTGCTTTCAAATTCAAAAAGATGGTTGATTTCTGTCACAAATACCGTATAACCTTGGGCCATTCCACTGCTTACTACCCCCAAGGAAATGGATTAGTTGAATCCTCCAACAAGAGTCTCATCAATATCATTAAAAAACTGTTGGAAGAAAATCAAAAATCATGGCACAGTAAGTTGGTTCATGCCTTATGGGCTGATAGACTAACTACAAAGAAATCAATAAATATGTCCCCCTATCAGTTAGTTTATGGCATGGATGCAATTTTTCCTACCTCATTAGGATTTCCAGTCATAAAACTCCTTCAAGAAGTACAGGTTGAGGAAAATGATATGCAAAGGAGGATCAACCAAACCATCCATTTGCAGCAGACTAGAGAAGAAGTTTATGAGAGAACACAGTTAGTCCAAGAAAATATGAAGAAGCGATTTGATAAGAGGACTAAGGCAAACACTTTCCAGGTGGGAAGTGTTGTTCTTAAGTGGGATTCAAGGAGGGAAGAGAAGGGGAAACATGGCAAGTTTGAGAACTTGTGAAAAGGGCCATATATTATTCATGCTGGGAGGGGTCATAATACATTTTTCCTGAAAGAATTGAATGGAGAAGACCTATATGGAGGTCCTGTCAATGGAAGGATGCTCAAGCACTACTTCTGCCAAGAGTCTTAAGTTTCAAAGCATTTTTGTTTCTCCATTGTAAATATCATAGTCTAACCATTGCATTCAAAAGTTATTAAACTTCAAAAATACAAAAACAAAGAGAAAGAAAGAAAAGAGGGCAGAAATGAAAACAAGAAAGGCAAGGCCCCATGCCAAAAAGAGAAATAAATCTGAAAGTGTGCAAGCTTAAATGCCACTCCTTGAAACACACTTCTAATTGGTCAAACTGTTTAAATCTTGACTAATTAGCTTTCAATTTTCTGCTGATAGGGTAGCAAATTTGATTTGCCAAACTGTTTAATCTTGGCTTATCAGTAGATAGAGTAGGGTAGAAATCAAGGTTCAAACAAACTCAAAATCTGAACCAAAGTTTCCAAAGAGATGACTCAAAGCTACTCTAATTTCTGAATCAAAGAGAAAAGACCTGGTTCTAATTCGCTCAAAACTTGAACCAGAAGAGAAGCAAAGATAGCTCACTGAAAAGAAAAAAAAAACAGAGCTGTGAATATGAGAGAAGGCCATAATGAGAAAATTTTCAGATCTTAAGCCTTCTATTTTTTATTTAAATTTTTCTGCAAATAATAATCTATGTGCAACTTGTCTTTATGCCATAGATCATAGCAAGTCAAACAGCTCAATCTTGGCTTGACTATTTTTAAATTTCTGTTGTAGAATTTAGAGAATGAAAGTTTGTTGGACTGTTTAATCCCAACAAACAATAGAATAGGTAGAGGAATATCTGAGCTCAACTGTTTAATCTGAGTTCAGGGAGAAATAAGGAGTAGAAGTAGATTAGGTTTACTGCTTTCAAAAGAATAAAATGTTGTGTTAAGAGTTTGCCAATCCAAGTGCACTCTGATGAAGAAAAAATGTTAGATCAGTAGGATTGGGGTAGGTAGAAGCTGTATTGATGAAATTCATCTCTTTTTCATGACTGATATTGTTTTTTCCAGAAGAAAAGCAAGAGCAAGTGCTGGGTCAGACACCAGTCAGCATCCCAGAGAAATCAAGTCTGAATTCTTGATGCCTTCAAGAAGGCACCATCCCCAAGTGGAGCCACTGTTAGCCACCTATATTTTTCAAATTATATCAGTTGGTGGCTAAATATTCTTTGCAGCCTTCAAGAAACAAATTCAATTCTGAAATTTGTTGGTGCTTGAAGACTGTTGGTAAGATCACAAACTACTGATTGGTTCTACATACTCTTCATCCTCTCTGCCTCTGATGTTCCATGAAAATCCTAATCAAATATTGCTGCATCCTTCTCCTTTTTCCTCTCCCCTTCTTCCATCTTTCACTCATTTCTTCAAATCTCCTTTCATCTATAAAAACCCCATCAAACCCTTTTATATTCCTTATTCCTCCATTAATCTCATTTCCTAAGGTTAAAAACCCACTTTTTGACCTGTCGGAACCTTTCTCCTTTTGCAAAAAACAGTTAAAAACCATAGAAAAACATGTGTTTCTATGCGTTAGGTTTTAGCCCCTCAGGCTAAGCCCCTTTTCGTTTTTCCTCCATATGCCCCAACGCCGGAACCGCGTGCTAAAACCGCCAGGCGCTTAACCCTCAGAAATAATTTATTACCCAAAAACATTGAAAACCCTTTGTAAAATGCAAAGTCGGGTTTATTTTATTTTTCCACCAAAGAAAATCATATTAAAACTCCGCCGTCGATCTGTCTCACGGAACAACGGTGCGGAGTGTACCCCTCACCTGGTGGACCCCCCCTTCGCCGCACTGTTTTCCATTTCCACCGGTTTTGTGCCCGCACCACCTTTCGTCCGGGAGCGGTTTTATACCATTGGCCAGCGATCCCACCCGCTGGCCGACACGTGTACTCCACCTCACCCCAAAAACTGCCGTGCCGTGTCTATTTCCCGCACGTTAAACCTCGTCCTATGGCCCCGCAGCGGGATTCATCCCCACCGTCGGATCTGGGCCCTCCCATCCGACGGTCCCTGATCGCCTTTTCCGCTCACCCTTTAACGAACTGGCCCGCCCGTTAAATCTTCCCCGGCGCATTCAAGAGCCGATCCCCACCGTCGATCTCCGCGGATCGACGGCTCTCATTTTTTCTCCCGATTCCGTTGTACAGTCCACCTTTTTCCCCGTTGACCGTTCAATTTGCTCCCAACCGTTGATCGCGATACGATCAACGGTTCCGATCTCTCCATTTTCCCGCACGACTTCCGATGCAGTCTATCCATATAACGCAGGATTTCCTCAGTTTTCTTGTATTTTGCAGGTTTTTAAGGTTTTCTGATTTAAGAGAATCTAAAGGAGTCCAAGGAGATGTGATCAACTTTCTGATTTATCCAGACAACTGCCTCACGGAGGAACAACAGATATCAACAGTTTCCGACTATGCCACGCACATCCTCAGAATGTGCTGAAGAATGCAGTCAACATCGGCGCAGGGAAGAGTATCAGATTGTGAAGACAGAATGAACCAGAGCAGCAGTTTTATAGATAGATTGGTGGGGATTACGGCTAAGACGGTTATCAAAAACCTAATCCCCGGCTTCGAACACAGATTAAAGCAAAACCTAAAAGTGTTCATCAGACGTTGTCTCCACCGCCATACTTTGAGGCAAATTGATTCTCGCTAATACTTTGAGCTGTACAACAAGAATTAGCTTCTACAAGAGAATAAATGCAAAAATATCTCAATCACTCCACAATATGCTGACAGAGTCTCTGAAAAGTCAAACAAAGCTTCCACCGAGCTTTCCACTAGCCTAAGGAAACGGGCTAATGAGCAGTTGCTGTAAATTTTTCCTTCAGCCTTCCTGTATGGTCAGTTTTTCACTCCAGATTACTTAGCAATTTTTGAGATATTTTGTTGAAATCTCACCTCCTCATCTCTCAGGCACTCTGCAGACAGTGAAAGGTTGCTGTTTGAGCTATAACATAAATATCGAACTCTTCAAATATACAAGTCTGTTGAAGTTGAAAATAACTTGGAGTCTTGGATGTCTTGATGATGCCGTTGCATGTCTGTTCCTGAGAAGGCTCTATCATTTGATCCATGAGCTTGGCTATTGGTGAAGTGCTCTGAACTGTTAAATGTCTTTTCCTTGTTTTCATTATGTTCCATAATTTCTTACTACAGTAGGCTGAAAGTTTTAGGCTAAGAAATGACTCCTGGAAGCACCTTAGACCTGTTCACCCTTCATTGTTTTATGTTTTCTTCTACTGAAGTATTTTAGAGGCTTTAAAACTTCTCTTTAGTCTTCATGCTTGTTTATTTCCTTGATAGCTCAAACAATTGATTTTAGCATGATTTATGGTTTTCCCTGCGTGTCTACTATCACTTGAAAGCTGTTATTGAAGTCTCCCTTTGAAGTACCATTGTCTTAAGTTAACCAAAGAGGTCGGTTTTGATCTTACCCTTTTCCCCTGCTTAAACAGTTGTTTTAAAGGTCTTTATAGTTGCAAACACAGATGTTATTTAGGTGTTCCCTCTTCTATGAATGCAACTATCAGTGAATCTTTTATGTTTTTTAAATCCTTTAAAATAAAATCTTTGAGGAAATAGGGTGTTCCCCGAATCTTAGATTTCATTTTAAAAGTTGTCTTGAAATCATTATTTGCTTAAAGAATGTTTGTAGAACTTATGGTTAGCCCTGTATATCAAATATCTCTTTATCGTTAAGTCATTTTTTTCAAGTTCCCTTTGTTGAGAATTAAATCTCTTTTTCCAAATCATTAATGTCTGTCTCATTCCAAAACAAAGGATCATGTGGCCAAGTTAGATTTGCCTTTTGATATCCCATATCCCTTGAAAAGTTTGCTATGACCCTATTTTGACTCCATTGCCCAATGAACCGGATATTTCCTCTTTCTGTCTATCTTTCCTAGACCTTTCATATTCTGCTGTGTCAACTCAACCCAACCAAACAAACATCTGCACGTAATAACTAGTCTAAAATCCATAACCAAAGCAAACAAGATAAACCTTGCCGCAAATATTTGAGGGATCCTCTCTCGAGAACAGGTGACTAAGACTAGAACTCTAAAGATTGGGTTAAGTGTTTGCCTTGTCTTTTGATTTGCCAAAATTTGTCAAAACCCACGGGATACCAACGGGAGGAATAGGTTAAAGTGAATGGATTAAATGAGTCGAGGTAGTAGGTTGATCAGTAACCTGAATACCATAATATTTACTACGCGTTAACATCAAAACATTAGTTGTTGGCTTCGTGACAGATATAATAAGCACTTGGGAACTAGAAGTTGGATTCGTACCAACCAAATTTGTGTCTGGATTTGGAAATGGATCTGTCAACACAATGGATGCATGTGAGGTCTTAATCAATTTTGAGATTTCAGTGTGGTGAGGACAGTATAAAACAAAGTTCTCCTCATCACAAATAATGCAAGGGTAATGAGGTTTCTGATTTCCATTTTGTTGATCAGATGATCATTCGTGTGGGTTAGAAGTTTTCTTTTTATTTGATTTCCCCTTTTTCTTAGTTACGGGTTGCTTGTCACTTTTTCCTTTGTCAAATGACATGGCATGAATTCAAGAAGAAGGTGTAGGATCAGATGCAACAGAGTGATGTGTGCTTGTGGTACTGACCATACCTTCGCTGGCATGAGATTCCTTAGATGGAGGAGGAACGCTAAAATTAGATCGCAGTGCATTGAAAACTTTCTTGTAGAGCGTGCTAGATTGAGTATAAATCAAATCTATGTACTAGGCACGAGCAATGACCTGCTCTTGAGTGACGACGCCATCCTTAGCCACATCCTCGGTTATAGATGGTAACAAGTACTTAATGAACCACTCAGCAAGGTAACTATCTATGCTAAAACAGTGAGGGATCTATGCATCAAAAATCTTGGAAGAAAACCTAAAGACCCTGCTACTAGCCATGTCATGGGGAAACTGTCTGATCTCATGATTGATCAACATTTGCTGACTAAATATAATGACCCAGGGAACCCTACACTGACTTTCCATATTTACAATCAACCTATAACTAATACTTTGATTGATCTAGGGGTAGCCATTAATGTCATGACTAAAGACCTCTTCATCTCCCTAGGACTGCATGGACTTAGACGTACACCCACAGTACTTAAATTAGTAGATAGGTCTCATGTCAAGCCCAAGGGAATGATAGAAGATGTGATTATCACTCTGGCTTCTTAGAATTATCCAGCTTATTTTCTCATTTTACAAACCAAATCCAACCTAGGAAGTCTTCCTTTAATCTTGGGAAGTCCGTGGCTAGCCACTGCAGACACATATATCAGATGTAGCTTCGGATCTATGGTAATCTTAGATGGGCAGGCCACTTAGAACCTAAATATTTACCCTTATAAAAACCTCATATGGATTTGAGTAGTCCCTGGTGGGGTGAATTTGAACCTGAATATGATCTTTCCCTACCTCTTCTCATGCTTGGGTAAGCACAATACTTTAAGGATGAAACAAAGGCCAATATCATTAATGGTTTTATTAGTAATTCACTCTCTGTTGCCTCCATTAGAGATCTGGGGGAAGAAGATGAGGTAGATGATGCAATTATTGAACATTTGAAAACCACTCCACATTCTATCAACAGTCCCATTAAAATTGAACCTGGGAAATGTTTAAACATAAATCCTTACCTGACTGTTGAACAAAATAGATTGCTGATACAACTATTACAGAAATAAAAAGGCATTTGCATGGGACTATATGGATATGAAAGGAATCCATCCTGGCCTATGCACTCACTGCATTTATCTTAAAGAGGATTGCAAACCAGTTAGACAGCCGCAACACCGAATGAACCTCGCACTTAAGGATATAGTGAAAGATGAATTGCAGAAACTACTTAATGCTAATTTCAGCTACCCCATTTTTGACAGCCAGTGGGTGTCTCCGCATGTCATAGTTCTGAAAAAGAACAACAAATGGAGAGTCTGTGTATACTATAGAGAGCTTAACAAGGCTACTCAGAAGGACCATTTTCCTTTACCATTCATTGATCAGGTCCTAGATACTCTCTCTGGGATTTTTTTTTTTCATTCCTAGATGGGTATAGTGGCTATAATCAAATACAGATTGCCCTGGAATACCAAAACAAGACAACCTTCACTTGCCCATGGGGTACTTTTGCATACAGAGTCCTTCCTTTTTTCCTCTATAATGCACCAACAACTTTTCATAGGGCAATATTGGGTATTTTTTCTGATATTTTGAATGAATGCCTTGAAATATTTATGGATTATTTTATACCCTACGGGGATGCCTTTGAGACAGCATTAGCTAATTTGGAAAAAGTGCTGGAACGTTGTGAACAAACTAATTTTTCTCTGAGCACGAAGAAATGCCACATGATGATGACTGAGGGAATTGTGCTGGGGAATTTCATTTCGGCAGATGGAATCAAGGTAGATCCTGCAAAAATTGAGGTAATCCCGAAAATCCCGACCCGTAAGACTTTGAAAGAGGTACGTATTTTTTTGGGAAATGCAGGATACTATAGGATATTTATAGAGAACTTTTCAAATATTGCATCTCCTCTATTTTCATTTCTCATGAAAGATGTAGAATTTGTGTGGACAAGGAAGTGTGAGCTGGCCTTTTTGAAGTTAAAGAAATATGTAACAGAAGCACCTGTTTTACGAGGACGAAACTGGAGATTGCCATTCCATATCGCTACGGACGTATCTGACATAGTTTTGGGTGTTGTTTTGGGATAGCTAGAGGAGAAGAAAACTTGTGCCATTTATTGCATCAGTAAGAACTTAACTCTAGCAGAACTCAACTACACTGTTACTGAGAAGGAATTCCTAGCAATAGTGTATGCTATTAACAAATTTCGGCACTACATCACCGGGTATCAATCATTTGTACACACTGACCATGTTGCAATTCGATTTTTGATGAAAGAACCTGTTACTAATGGTATAGTTACATGACAGTTATTGTTGTTACAAGATTTTGATATTAATATTTTATATAAACCCGAAAAAGATAATGTAGTTGTTTATTTTATTTCTAGATTAACTATAAGTGATGACTGCACTGCCACTGAGGATTATTTTCCAGATGAATATTTTTTTTCCATCTCTACTCACTCACCATGGTATGCAGATATAGACAACTACCTTTCTACAAGAAAATTACCACACCATTTGTCTTCCAAAGAAAAGAGGAAGATTATACAACAGAGTGCTACTTACTCCTGGATAGAAGGAAATTTCTATCACACTAGGCCAGAATTTTAGATTAGGCGATGTGTTAGAGAAGATGAGGTATTTTAGATCTTGAAGGCTTGTCATGAGGAACCCTATGGAGGACACTTCGCTGACAAAAGGATAGGATATAAAGTGTTCTCAACAGGGTACTACTGGAAAACTATATTCCAATATGCCAAGAAGTTTGTGAAGGGATGTGATAGCTTCCAAAGAATGGGCCAACCTCTAAAATAAGATGAGATGCCATTACTTTTGATTAGCAGTTGTCATTGATGTCAACCCAAGCAGCACTAGGGGTTAACCCAATATTGCATGGGAAATTTTACCTACCAAATTACCATATTCTGGTTTAAGAATGCTTTTTATGGTTTCTACTAGTCGAGATGTTTCCATTGATATATGGCACGCCACGTAATTCTTCATGGTTTGAGAGATATTCATATTTAAAGTTTATACCCCCAGTTAGAGGGCTAAAACCCCATAGGGTTGTGGCATGGGTCATTGAAAAGTCATAATTAATATTTTTTAAGCTCCTAAAATCCCTCCCACGTTCACTTGTTGAAGCCCCTCTCAACATAAGCATTTATATAAATTGTGATTCTCATTTCCTCCTTATGCAAGGGATTTCGCCATCTGAAACAGGTCATCGTGGCATTTTCGCTCTAAATTTTGTTATATGAAGGTTCAGAAGATGAAATTTTTATGAGGGAAATATGAAACCCTAAGGAAGCTACTGTGAAAATTTTAGATCAAGGTACACAACATTTTCAGAGATATGATCTGTGGAAGTCAGTGTTTTTGCAGACTCCTGAAATTCATCTCAAAGAAGTGACCTTGGTAAAATAGTCATAACTCTCTCTCTGAGTATTGGATTGGAATTATGTTAAAAGTGGCAGATAGTGCACAGTCTGTATTGTTTGCTCTATAAATTTTAGAGCCAAATGAAGAAACAGTGACACGTGGCACGCCGTACACGTTCGATCTGCTGAAACAGTCAATAATTAGGGCAATGTGAGATATTGGGTATAAGTCTCTCTTGAAGAATCAAAACTGGTATCAGAGCTTGGCTCCTTCAATAGCAGCTTAATAGATGGAAGTAGATCATGGAGCATACCAAGAATGGTGTACCTCTATTCAATGAAAATAATTATGCTGGAAGGGAAGAATGGAGGTCTATCTCTTGGCGCAAGGTCACGAAGTATGGGACACTGTTAAAAATGGATTTACATCAACCGTGGATGAACAAGGCAAGAAGAATTTTGTAAATGATGCAAAAGCAAAGAATATTATTATCAATGGACTTATTGAATCTGCTTATCATAAGGTTTTGGGTTGTAAAACCGCCAAAAATGTATGGGACAAGCTTGAGAATATATATGCAGGTGACTCAAATGTCAAAGAAGCAAAGCTTCAAATCTATAGAGAAAAATTTGAGCAACTCACAATTAAAGAAGATTGCAACATTGCTGCATACTTCCAATATGTTGATGAAATAACCAATACTCTGGAAGGATTGGGAGAGCTAGTTGATGAGAAGACTATTATACGGAAGATTCCTAGAACGTTACCAGGGAGATTCAACCCAAAGGTATCGATCTTAGAATACATTGCAAATTTGGACAAACTCAGCAAAGAGGAATTATATGGAGTTCTCATAACATATGAAATGAGACTTGATGAAGAAGAGGGTACTTCAAATCTAGAAAATACATTCGTTGCATCTAGGAAAGCCAATAAGAACAAACAAACTTCAATTGAAATGACATGCACCTGCAAGTGTGAAGAAAAGGGAGATGATGGAGAAGGTCTTTCAGATGAAGAATATGCTTACTTTACGACAAAACTAAAAAATGGTAAGGGAAAATTGAAAGGTAAACTTCCATTGATATGTTTCGGTTGTGATGAGGTTGGGAATTTCGCAGCAAAATGTCCAAACAAAAGTGATGGCAACTCAAAAGGAAAGAAAGGCTTTAAGAAATTCAACAAGTGAGGCAAAAATAAAGGATCCAAAAGGAACTTTCTCTCTAAATAAGATAACTCATCATTCGATGAAGAAAGTGATAGCAAAGAAGAATCCAATGAAAAAGTATTTCTTATGGCCAAGAACAATAAACAAGAAGTATCAAACAATGAAGAAGAAGGGTTGACCATAGAATAATTTTATGAGGAGGCAATCAAGCTTATAAAAGAGCTCAATGCTGAGAAGGTCCATTCCAATACTCTTGAAGAACAAGTTCAAGGTCTCAAAATTGAAGTTGAAGAGCAAAAATGTATTGAAGAGTCACTTCAAAAGAAGTTGGAAGAAAGCAACCAAGAAAGGGAAGCATTAGAATCCGAAGTAGTCTCACTGCGTAAGGAAGTGAAGAAGGGAAAAATTGTCCAAAACTATGCCAACAGCTCAAGGGCATTGAAAGAACTCATCAACAATCAACGATCTTATAATGATAGAACTAGCCTCGGTTACAAATAAGAAGAAGCAAGACCTTCTACAACAAAATACAATGAACCTATGAGATCTGACATACATGTAGACTTCATTGGACAAGATTGGAAAGCACATCCTAGGAAGACGATTCCTTGACGAAGATTTCCATCCAGGTACCAACATATTTTTCATGGCTATTGTTATTCATGTGGAAAATTTGGTCATAAAGCTGTAGAATGTCGCACGTACCCTAGGATCCAATACAATTCCAGGAGATCCTTCAAATATGAACCTCCCAGGGCTCGACGAAACATCAATAGATTTGAACATTTAAGAAATAATATGGGATGTTACAAATGTCAGAACTTTAGACACATAGCCAGAGACTGCAGACCTGAAAATCCCCTAGAAGAATCTTCGAAGCCACAGAATGAATGAACATGGAAGAAGAATAAGACTGATAATTGTGCTCTCGCTCTCAAGGCTCAAAACAACAAAGATGTGTGGTATGTTGACAGCGGTTGCTCAACGCATATGACTGGAGATAGAAGGAAATTTGTATCTCTGAAAGAGAAGAAGGATGGAACCATATCCTTTGGAAATGATGGATCTTCAAATGTTATAGGATCAGGTACCGTCACTCTTGGAAGCAAAGATGTTATAGCCAAGAATGTTCTATTGGTCGAAAACATGAATCACAATGTGCTCAGTGTTGGACAAATGTGTGATCAAGGACACACAATGCTATTCAACTCCACAAAATGTGAAATCAGGAAAGGCAGGTATGGTAAAATTGTGGCTACAGCAAGTCGAGCTCCAAAAGACATATATGTTCTGGATGAAGCAACTAAATCATGTCTACTAGCTAAAGAAGATGAAATAATATTTGGTAGCAATGATGATCGACTAAGTAAGGATTTAGCATTTACACAAAGGTGCAAAGGATGATTCGAGATGTCTTTGTGGTGATCTCACATACTTCTTAGGAGCTTCAAATATCTAGAAGCAAGAGAAAGGAATATTTATATGTCAAGCCAAGTACATCAAAGAAATGCTCAAGAAATTTAAAATGGAATATTGCAAACCCATCCTTACTCCAATGGTAACAGGTTGCAAATTGAGCATAGACGACTCATCTAAGGATGTGGATCAAAGGTTGTATAGATCTATGATTAGTAGTCTTCTATATGTAACAGCCTCCCGACCAGATGTTATGCAAGTAGTTGGACAAGTAGCAAGATTCCAAGCAGCACCAAAAGAATCACATATTATTTCCATCAAAAGAATTCTTCGATATCTAAAGGGAACAACAGAATATGGCTTGTGGTATCCCAAGGGTAAAAATCTCATTATTCATTCCTTTATAGATGCAGATTGGGCAGGAAGTGTTGATGATCGTGAGAGTACTTGTGAAGCAGTGGAATATCTTTGCCAGAAGCTTGGGATTCTCCCAAGTTCTCATTATATTTTCCTTATTCAGAATATAAAGGGGGAGTGGAAGTGTGTACAGGTCCACAAGATGGTTGTGTGTCAGGGGGAGTTGCCATTTTCCATTGATGTCAAAGGGGGAGAGAATGTTGTAGGAAGAGGTGTCATGATCGCAGGGGGAGTACTTGTGTTGCCATCAATGCCAAAGGGGGATATTTTTGATCAGCGGTTGTCATTGATGTCAACCCAGGAAGCACTAGGGGCTAACCCAATATTGCATGGGAATTTTGACCTACAAAATTACTATATTTTGGTTCAAGAATGCTTTTGATGGTTTCTACTTGTCGAGATGTTTCCATTGATATATGGCATGCCACGTAATTCTTCACGGTTTGAGAGATATTCATGTTTGAAGTTTATACCCCCAGTTAGTGGGCTAAAACCCCATAGGGTTGTGGCAAGGGTCATTGAAAAGTCACAATTAATATTTTTTAAGCTCCTAAAATCCTTTCCATGTTCACTTGTTTAAGCCCCTCTCAACCTAAGCATTTATATAAATTGTGATCCTCATTTCCTCCTTATGCAAGGGATTTCGGCATCTGAAACAGGTCATCGTGGAATTTTCACTCTAACTTTGGTTATATGAAAGCTCAGAAGCTGAAATTTTTATGAGGCAAAGCCGAAATCCTAAGGAAGCTGCTGTGAACATTTCAGATCAAGGTGCACAATATTTTCGGAAAGATGATCTGTGGAAGTCAGTGTTTTTGCAGACTCCTGAAATTCATCTCAAAGAAGTGACGTTGGTAAAATCGTCATATCTCTCTCTTTGAGAATTGGATTGGAATTCCGTACAAAGTGGCAGATAGTGCACAGTCTATAGCGTTTTATCTATCAATTTTAGAGCCAAATGAAGAAACAGTGACACGTGGCATGTTGTACAAGTTTGCTCTGCTGAAATAGTCCATAATTAGGGCATTGTGAGATATTGGGTATAAATCTCTCTTGAAGAATCAAAATTGGGTCAGACCTGTGGCATTCGAAAGACAACTCAGAGCACTACTACAGGACCAAAAATCAGATATTGGGGATCTGAAATGACAGAGATACACTATATTAAATATTGAGCTCCTAGAAGGCAAGAAAAAGCTAGATCATGTGCTATCAAGGGCTGCAAAGGACCGAAATTTCTAGGGCAAAAAAGAAAGGCAAGGTGAAGCAGAGGGTAGCATGACAAGAGAAGAAACCAAGGTCCATAACATCAGCAATAAGTTCATCACATGAAGTCTTCAAGTGGGTAGCATTGCATACAATCATTTTAAAGGTACCATTGTACTAAGTCATTGTAAATACTTTATTGTAAAAATTGTACTAGTGTCTATCTGCCAAGAGTTGAAGAGGTAGTGTCGGGTGGTATTGGATCATCATTAAGTGGTTGTGTCATAGTTGGGGTTATGTTCTAGTGTGTCTTATTCTTCTACATCATTATATATCCTTGTAAAGTGGACCATTTTCCCTGGTACGAGAGTCCATTATTCTTTTATTCTTCTACAGGGTGGTAGGGTGGTGCTAGGGTGAGTTGTAGCTCATTGGCTGTTGGGGCATCCGTTCAATTGACTACTGAAGAATCTCGGGTGTTGGAGCATCCATCCAGTGGGAGCTGGAGAATAATTCTTTTCTAGATTCTAGGAAGTTGGAGCTTTATTTTCAATTGGAGTTGAATATTAAAGAATTATTAGAAAAGCATTAGGTGGTTTTTGTCCCAGAGTGGGTTTCCACTTTAAAAAATGTGTGCATTTTTGTTCCTTTTGTTTATTGCTATCATTGTACAAAAACTGATAATAATTGAATATTAACTAATGCTCTAATTGAAAGGAATACTTATTCACCCCCCCCCCCCCCTCTTAGTATTTCCAACAATTACACCTTGAGATAGTGATAGAACCATTTGAGAAATGGGCCCTGGACTTTGTGGGGCCAATTAATCCTTCATCACAACAAAGATCATACATATTGTTCTACACCGACTATGTAACAAAGTGGGTTGAAGCAAAGGCACTAATTAGAGCAACAGATAAGGTTGTTTCAGACTTCCTGTTTGAAGATATTTTTGTTCGCTTCGAGATACCCAGAGAGATAATGATAGATGGGGGGCCGTAGTTCACATCTAGTTTGATCAAGAAGCTAGTTGAAAAGTATATAATTGATCACAGAATCACTTCACCCTATCAACCACAAGAAAATGGTCAAGTAGAAAGCACCAATAAAGTCATTGAGGGAATCTTAACAAAGACAGTAGCCAGCTGCTAAAGAAACTGGGCCGAGAAATTTCTAGAGTTACTATGGGCTTACAGAACAACATGGAGGAATACTACAGGCTTCTCACCATATGAATTGGTGTATGGTAAGAATCCTTTATTCCCCTAGAGTTCGAAATGAAGACATTAATAACAACATTGCAGGTCGATTTGGACTTAAGTACAACAAAGACACAAATATTAAACCAGCTCAAT
Source organism: Pinus albicaulis (assembly GCA_034641835.2). Classification (NCBI taxonomy): domain Eukaryota; kingdom Viridiplantae; phylum Streptophyta; class Pinopsida; order Pinales; family Pinaceae; genus Pinus; species Pinus albicaulis. The sequence goes on from JAXQQM020070077.1 coordinate 33,344, forward strand.
GATTTGGAACAAAAATGACTCGCTGCTATTCAACAAATAAAGATCATTCAACAGCAAAGAGCTAGATGGCATGATAGGTTTATTAAGAAGAAAATTTTCCAAAAAGGATATTAGGATATTTTGTATGATTCAAGTTTCAAGGATTTCAAAGGCAAGCTCTGCACTAGATAGCTAGGTCCTTACGAAGTGGACGCGGTCTTTGACAATGGGACTGTACAATTGGTCACCATTGACGTTGCTAAGACACCAATACTGATTAATGGGCACCGTCTAAGGTCATATCATCAACCCGCTTCGAAGGAGTCATTTGTTAACATTGTCACGGACTTCGATATTCATGTTACAGCAACAGGGGAACATTCTCCTGTGCAACCTAAAATTTGAAATTCCAATAAGTGCAGCAGATGAAAACCACCCTTGTGGAAGATTTTACACCTGTTATATATATATATATATATATATATATATATATATAACAATAACAAAATAAAATAAAACAAAAATAATAAATCTAATTTTGAAAACCTCTTTCCGGGGCGCAGTCAAACAGTTTGTGATAGCTAAAAACCACTCCTATGGTTATTGTTACACCCATATTTTTTCTTCCTAAAACATCATCCTTCCTTCCTGATACATTTTATAAGATGATGGTATTCATTTTATTTTCTTTCTGTACTGATTTATCCTAATGATTATGTTTGTTGAAGAATAATCTTAAGGCTGTCTTGGCTGTTACACATGTCACTATAGCTGACACCCATGAACATTGTTTTTCATATTTCGTCGCATAATAGCAATATTTATTCCAGCCAAACACAATCGCCACAATCACTGCAAGCAGTACGTTGTCAATTTAAAATCTTCCTCCACATCACTTCAGGTATGTCATTAAAAAGGTAACTTCATCATTTATGATTTGGTGATTATTTGAAAAAGTAATGATATTCCCATGATGGCCGTGGGCGGCCGTCACCATTAAGGCGGGGGAGGGGATATATCTTTAAATAATTGAAAAATTTGTAGTCATAAACCTCTATCAAATCCGCATGCACCCAATTAATAGAAAAATTGCCAATGATGACTAAATGTAATATCGCAAAATGGGAACATGCAGCAATACTTCACACAATATAAGAACTTATAGAAAGATAGACAATAAATCTAAGTAAAAATTAGAATATGCAGAAAGAGCTGAGCCATTTTATTATATTGGAGATGAATTAGTTACACAAGTACAAGATATAGGTAGATCTAGCCAAAAATGTGAGCTAAGATCACCTAGAAAACATGTGTGAAGCAGGTAAAACGTAACTATTGAGGCTCTGCAGCAAATACTACGCTGTCTCTTCAGCAGAATATAAACATGGAGTTGCAGGCTAAAAAGAGAAAGGCAGATCTACTCAAAACTGGAGCTCTGATGATGCCAATATTCAAGATCTGGCCACTGTGATGGATTCCCAAGATAACCTAGAAAGGATTTTCCAGATCTGCAACTTTGGAAAAATCACCTCCCCAGGGTTTGATCCTTGATCTGTTGGGAAATACAGATCTGAAGCTATATCTGAAGAATAGATGGCTGAAATATGTGCTCAGATCAGATCTATTCTTGAAGGGCTGATCCTTCCCTCGTATCTATGAGCTAGGACCTCTAGATATAGCTTCTCAATCCTCCAAAAGATGATTGCAGCTGCTGCAACACAACTGCCTCTAAAAACTACGCTGTGAGGAAAAGAGAGGCCTTCTGCCTGCTGAAAAAAATTCTACAATAAGATCCAGGCTTATGGTAATACTGATGGAAATGTGAAGGAATGATCCTCCACTGAATTTCTAGCTGAAGTACTAGCAAATTCCTTCCTCCTTTTAGATCTGCAATATGGACAGCGTTATTCTTGGAGAGAATACTGCTGCTACGAGGTCAATAAATTTTGGCCTGATGCCAGATCTACAATTTGGCTCTGGGAGTGCTGAAACATTAGCCCAAGTGAAGGGAATAATCCCTCACCTTGTTCTCCAGCTGAAGTACTGAAGACAACTACCACCTTCCAAACTGATCTTCAGAAAAACACAGTTTTTTGAATATGAATGATCTGCAAAAAGTAGGAAATGGGAATGGCACTTAAAGCCTGATGTATAATGAAGTACAAACCTCTTCCTTAGAGATCACTCAAATAAAGAGGAGGGATTCCTGCCCGGGAACACCCTGTGCTAAACAACACCTGCAATCTTTGCTAAACAGCCCAAGATTGCAGTGGAATGTCACTTGACAATTCCAGATCTAAAATATCATACATCAAAATAATCCAAGATGCCTTTCACCTTTGACTTCATCTCCTTTATAATGATTGAACCCCCTCAAGCCTTTGCCCTAGTCTTAACTGCATTTTCTTAGCTGGATAAGATCCTCCAAGTGGGACTGCGATGTTTGACCAAATCAACCAAACAGTCTAGTGCAATGTACACCCCCTCCATCATGTGTGCTTCATCCTCCACCACTTGATAATTAATACTCAATGACCCCTTGGTTTGACATATTCAAGATATTAGTTAATTGAATCAACCCTCCATGATCTTTCTCATTAAATGAGACATGATCTCCAATCTCATTCACATTAGTAGTTGCTAAACTACCTCTTTTTGCAGATCTAGACTAAATTAATCCACATTCACACACACAAAGTGGATATTTATTCTTATTGAGGATTGTGGATCCCTCCACCCTTTTATTTACTTAATTCATTAGGAAAATCAAGGACTCTAATATTCCAAATGTGATGTGAAAATTTGGGAATATTACAGTAAATCCAGCTAGAAAGAGCTTGTGTACTTAGAACCCGCTACTTTCCACAATGGTACATTTATGAAGAGTTGTGTGAGGTACGATTCATTAATCCATAAATCCTGTCACCTCCCATTGACCTCCTTGACTGAAGCCTTGTATCCTCATTTTAAAATCATCAATTGGGATAGGTAGAGATGTTGAGAAGAAGTGAGTAGTGCAGTGACATTATAGTGGGTTGAGCAGTAAGAAGCGAATTTAGAAACAACAACAAGATGGGTGGAGAAGCAGTTAGGCACAAGCCGAATTCTATAGATGCCTTGCAGAGATTTCTAGAAGCCTAACATATATTCAGAGATGATAGATGGATTGAATATTTCCAGAAGCTGGAAGGCTCAGATGAGGCAGTTGCAATTGAATTCGCTCAGAATTTGCATAACAACCAGACCTGAGTTAGGGGCTTGAAAATTAAGGTGACTGAAGAGGAAATTGCACGAGTAACTACATTTCTAGTAGAGGGACGAAGGTGGTTTAACAGAAAAAACAATGACCCCTCCTTGAAATAAGACTTCTTAGAAGGAGAAGAAAAGTTGGAGAAGAAAGGGAGAGGAATTGATAGGTTATCACTCCCTCATCCATGGGAAGATATCACCTTGGGTTTAATCAAATACATCACTTGTGAGGGAAGATCCACGATAGTGTTTAATTATCACTTCCCTCTACTTAATCACCTTCGGCACCAGCAAAAGATTAATCTTCCATTCTACTTATTAGGGAACATTAAGCATATGTTGGCAACAGTAAAGACAACAACACATCTCGAAGCATGCATGACCAATCATGGACTCACAAAATTGATCGTTTTGGATGCCCTAAGCCAATAAGGAAGGACCTAGGAAAATAGGTCGCGACTTCAGGAGCAAGTCAGGCGGAAGCAGAGACCCAGACTCGACCTGCCATGTTTAGAATTGGGAAAGAACCTACTGATGAACCAATTGGGGATAGACGGTCAAAACGGAGGGTGAAAGTTAGCCTACTCACAGAACCTTTGCCCACAGCTGGAAATCAGACAGAAGCAGAAGTGTTAGAAGAATAAAGGCAACCCCCTTCATTAGGTAAGGACGAAACTCATGTCCTGTTTTTAGAACTTGAAAATATAAGAAAGGAAAATGAAGAATTGAAGCAAAGATTATCTGAGGGGAAGGAAATCTTGGTGTTTGTATGCATGACATGTTTTCAAGAACTAACAGTAGTAGGATATAAGGTTTGTGGGGAAAACATCAGCCCAATGGAAACAGAAACAGAACGGCAGGAGGTTGTAACACAATAACCTACTAAGGATATTGTTGTTACACAAGAACCAACAGTTAAAGTAGAGCCTCCTGTAGTAATTGACCTATATGCTAATACACAAGAACCTATGGAGGCCACTTCTATTATAGAAGAAATAACAATGGACACGGATGCTACTCTAGGCAAAAACAAAGGGTTTGATAAACAAGAACCCACTGAGGAAGCTGTTGTTACATAAGAACCAGCATCAAAGGTGGAACAAACCCATTCAACAGAGGATGTTACACCCATTATTGATGTTGATATTGAATTCAGAAGAATGTCGGGTCCCATCTCGGGATGGAGTTTTGAGAAAATATTGTTAATTTCTGAATTAGAGAAGTCGAAATAGGAAGAAATATCCCTTCGGGAGGGGATGATTTCGCTGAAAGAACATCAAAGGGAGATAGATGCCCTACATTAAATATGGATGAAAGAAGAGTTGAATAAAGGATGGGAGAATTATAAGAAGAAGGAATCCCTGAAGAAGCAAGAGGAATAATTGTTGCTGTTACAGCAGCAAGTTCGGGATCTTACCATAGATAAGAAAAAAATTGATGATCTTGCCCTCAATTTGTTGGGGTGCAGTCAACCTTCCCCATCCTACCCCATTTTTCTATGGAAACGCTACTTCATGCTCCAGATGAAAGTTACTATGGAGGACAAACCCTATCTATGTTCTTCCACTCACACATTTTTAGATGTTTTTCATGGCTCCAATTTTGATGAGCAAAGCCTGCTGTGTGAGTTATTATTACACAATATCATTTGTGAACATGTGAGTATGAAAATTTTTGTGATGATATTCTCCTATATGGGGGATTTGCAGTTGAGAGCTTTTGTTTCCTTCATGAAGAATAAAATTGAGTGGCATTTGGCCATCAAATCTATGGATGTTAATGAGGAGAAGATGACATTATGGGTCTGAGAAGAACTAGGATGGGCCGCTGAGTTAACGCGGGAATTTAGAATAATTTTAAGCACTCCTAGGATAAGGGAATTGGGTGCCACTTACAGAAGAAGGATTGTGAATTTCTACCTCAATCAGTTCTCAGTGATAAAGAGCCAAGCCTTGACTGGGTGCTTGAAATGCACGGAAGCCAGCAGAGCTGAGCTACTAAAGGGGGAACCATTTTCATTCCAAAATTTCGTGGTGCCTGTTACACATGTACCAGCATATGCACAGATAGTACAATCCCTTGGTGCTTGGTGGCTCGGATTGAGATCAATTTTCCTTTTATATAGCTACCAATTGAGGATTATCAGAGTAATTATGAATTGAGCAAGTATGAATCAGAGTCATGGGTTTGACAGCTGATGGCCAATCAGGGGTACATGTTTGTAGATGAAGATACAGTTGTTGCTTATGATCTCACTCACCTGCACTGGAGATATTCCCATGAGAGATGATATTTTGCATGAGGACATGCAAGTGCTTCTGTTGGTGGGAGATGTTGGGTGCCAGTTTTGCACACTTTTCCTACATTTGTTTCCCCTATTTTACCTCATGACTATAACCATTGGGACTACCTTTTCCTCTTTCTCCTACCATTATATATTAACTTGTACTATTTCACCTTATTTTCATTACTCTGCCATTTCATCAATTATTATGATGTATCGTTCCTTTTTATGGCTAATTGAGGATGAATGTTTGGAGACGATCTATGGTCTTTTTGTTGTTTTTCCAGATGCCATTTGTAGCACAAAATATCCCGAGCACGAGGCAAACAAGAGTAGTTAAAGTTGTATTGTTACAGTGAGATTTTTACACCATGATGTTGTTACACCATGCTGTTATAGACCCGCTGGCAAACTCCTGTTACAGTTGTACCACTGATTGGATCTCATCAATTCCCGATGCTGACCTATCCTCTAGATGTTACACTACAATTGTGATTTATCATGATAATTGTAGAAGTTATTAAGTATTTTATTTTTGGATAACAACCTTTGGGTGGTTTTGATTGTACTTTATAATTTTCCAGTCAGACTATTATTAAGAAGTGGTTATAGCCATATGCATTCAATTTCGATCAGCATGAGAATCATAAGATTATCATGACTGATCCATTCCTCGTTTTTCTGAGATGTAACCACTATATAGTTCTCGTCCCTGGATGTTGAAAGGTTAGCGGAGAACAGCATTACTTTGGCTCTGTAATTTTTCTCATATTAATACAGAATATCCTGTTATTTTTGTTACATGCATTATTCAATTTAGTTTCCATTAATTTATTTCTCTACTTGCGCCCTGCTAGGGAGGAAGGGCCCTCCTCTTTAGCATGGATTGCAATGATTAAGATAGTTGTATATATGTGTTTTTATTTTTTTTATGTGTCAGTATAAGTGTTGTTGTTGTTGTTTCAGTTGTGAATATATCTGCTTCAATTCCAATATTTTATATGTTGTTACACATATGAGATCAGAGATACCAGATGGATAATTATTGTGTGGCGAGCTAGAACAGATTAATTGAGGTGTGATTACAGTCTTGTAGATCATTTTATTTCTGCATGAGTGATTTCCTTCTAGCATTTACTTCAGAAACGATTTCCTTTATTTGGGTTTGCTTCTGGTTTGATGTATCGGCATAGACATTGTGGCTATCATTGAAATAAAATACGTCCCTATATTGATAATTTATGTGCATTGTTTTAGTCATTTAATAGTGATTAATACAGCCCAACAAGGTCATTATTCAACTTGCTTAGATCCATGATATTTAGGGATGCTAAAAATGGGACTTTGTTTTCCATTGCAAAACAATTTTGAATGGTGATGTGCAAAGGAGTTCCCTACAGGGCTATGTCAGATGGGCTACCCAAAGGGGTAATGTGTGGATTCCCCGAAGGGGTAGTGAGTGGAATCCCCAAAGGGGTGTTGTGAGGACTCCCTTGTGGAGTAGTGAAAGGAATAATTTGAGGGGGATGAGTCCCAAATTTTTTCTCCAATGAAATATGAACCAATGAAAGTGGTTTCATGATGTCTACGTCGCCTAAGTGGTGAGAGACCTGATACACCTCCCGGTAATGGGGGGAGGTTTTGGAAGCGCCTAGAGAGATGGGATGTCATGGTGTCCCCTATGGTGTCAATAAATGGAGTATGATATTTATGGGTGAGAGGAGGATATGTATCAAATCAATTGTGTCTCATAAATAAAACAAAGAAAAAAAATAAATGGTTACTTTTCCTTTAAATTATACTATGTGAATAATCAATCAAAAAATGGTTTTAGTTTTTTTGTGTATGGTAAAAATCCTACAAGACCTATATGTCCTTTCTTCTCTCACAGTAACTAGGCCTTGGGGAGATATCTTTTGACAGGTACTAGTATAATACACTAAACGAAGGAAAGGAAAATTTTTGAAATATTGATGCATGAGGACATGTAAAACCTTTAGTGTGGGGGAATGTTGAAGTCTGAAATTTTCCTCTTTTGACAACCCTTTTTCCTTCCTTTTTATCCTTTTCATATTAATTTTGTTTCAGTTTCAATCCAAAAGGTCATCATAGATATGCTCAAGAATCCAAAAAGGTATTGATCATCCATGATTTATAATCTGTTTTTTCTTTGTGAAATTTAATTTAATTATTCCTACAGCTACCGAATCTCATTCATTCCGTAGGTAATCGAAAATTTTGCATGTATCTCCATCGTCAGACATGTTCTAATGCACCAAAGAATAGATATAAGGTATCAACATATGGAAAAATGGTTAGTATATGGATATCCACATGTCTTGATAATTTGGAGAATCACATGGTTCAAGAGATATGGAAGTCAAACCAGAGATCAAGTCTGGTTATGACACTCCAACAATAAGCCGATTTTGAAGGCGGTTCGTGACAAGATCAAGCAAGTGTGGAAATGATTGAGAAAACTTAGAAGCCGATGTGTTCAATCAAATCCCTCATGATTTTCTCTTTCAGTATCAAATCATGAGGAGAACTACTTCCATATTAATTCTACTTCAGCACCGTTAGATTAGTCAAGTTTCCTCTTAGCATGGGGCTCTTGAAAATTTTCCTTAATAAGGGTATATAAAAATCCTTGAGGCGAGGTTGAAGACAATAATAGCTATTTTTAATTGTTGCAATTTCTTTGATGAATACTTCTATGATCAATATAATACTTTGTTTCTGAACTAATGTGTGGCTAAGTGATTTAATTGATTGTGAACTTGCACTTAACAGGAGGCTCCCCTGGAGATAAGTAAGAGTAGATTATTTTTTATTTATGTTCATTGAAAATTTCTTGATAAGTAATCTTCTTTCACTATAGTCTGTCGATGAATTTTGTTTATCACATCCTAGGTTAATTTCTTGTTGTTTTTACAAACAGAGCGCTCATAAAAATACAAAAATATTTTCTTTCCTTAGTTCATTTTCCAAGAATTTTTATTTAGTAACTCAGTTAATTTTACTAAGAGATTTCATGGATGATGAATAAATGAATTTCAAAGTACATCTGTGCACATTAGTAACCCTTTGAAGTTGCAATTTCAAATTTTTATTTTGTTGAAGAAGTTTGGTGTTTGGTGTTGATTTATTTCCTTTTGTCAAGAATAGAGATAGTTAGAACACTTTTATATTTTTACAAATAGAATTAAAATTCATTTTATGCAATAGAGTTATAATTTTCTTTCTACAAGTAGAATTAAAATTTCTTTTCTACAAGTAGAATAATACTTTTCCTTCTTCAAGTAAAATTATCATTTCCTTTCTGCAATCAGAGTTAGAATTTTCATTTCGTAAATAGAAGAAGTTGTGATTTCAAATTCATAGATTAAAATTTCAATTTGATTTTGATTTCAATTTTCCATGAAGTAGTTTTAATTGAAATAACATTTGTGTGGGAACAATTTGATTCAATCTAACATTCATTCATATTTAGATTAATTCCATCTTTTAAAAATAAAAAATATAACTCCTAGCATATATTGTGCACATGCACTTCATAAGTGCACGGACCTTGGTTAAAAATTAAAGAAGTGATTTAACATCAATTCAATTACCCAACAACCCCTGTGGGGAATTTAATGTTTTCAATGTTATGGTTGTTTTTAAGAAGAATCACTTCGCTTATGGTGTAAAAATGTAAGCAAAAATAAATTAAGTACAAAAGCTCTTGAAATTGTATGCCTTTTGTACAAAGCTTAGTGAAGCTTACTGTGTTCAAGTGAACATGTGAACATACAAAAATGTGAGGCAATGTGGATATGTGGTGGTCCCTTACAAATCTCCTAATTATGCTATGTTTGGATTGTTCCTTGTAAGAAAAGAAATCATGTGTGGATTATGGTCCATTTAATTCTTTCCCAATTGTGTTATGTGAGCATATAGGGCAATGGAAAAACCAAGTGCATTAAGAAATTTACCAGATGAAAGCCTAGGACCGTCTAAAAGACGTAAGGGAAGCAGGAGCTACTCCCTTTTTTTGATAGAACTTATACCTAGTCCCAAAAATTAATGAAATAAAAATGCTTTCACTAATAAAAAATATATGTGGATAATGGGCCACCTAATCCTTTAATAATTAAGCTATGTGACTTGTGAAAAATAGAAAAATAAATTGAAAAGGATGTATGGAATGTGGCCACTTACTTTACCCTTTAATTAAGCAATGTGAGAAATGAAAACTAAAAGTAAATATTATGTAATTACTCTACTAATAATGATTAGTATAGAAATTAGGCAATCTGAACTAACAAGAAAAAATTTGTAGAGGTGAATGAAATTCACTAAAGGTTGCCTATCACATGAGAAAGAAAAATTACAGTGGTTTTTTGTGCTCTCTGTAAACTGTGTGGGTTTTTTTGTGCACAGGCGCACGAACCACGCGTCTATCTGTGAAAAAAGTTGTACAATCAATGGAAAAAAGAAAATAATCGATTGTCTCTGGCCGAAAACAAGTCCCAAGGGGCCTAAAAAAATTCCATAGAACTAACAAGCACAATTAAGAAAAAATGTGGAGAAAAAGGTCCTACAAAAAACACTCTTAGATCAAAGAAATAAAACTAGTGGAGTCTCAATTATTTTGTTATGTTATTGCTGCTATGGAGTACCAAAAACACTTCCCTTGGAGTTGGTTGTTACCTACAACGTTTCAAAAAACACTTGGTTGTTGTTAGTGGACAACTTAAATAAAAAGGCACTAAAACAATGGAAGCAATGAATACATAAACATAAGCTTAATGAAGTAAACAAGTAAAAAAAAATTAGGAAAAGGGATCCCTTTATTGATTTCTGAAAGTAGAAGAGATATAATAAATGAATTCCAAACACTTGAATAGAATTTTTTGACCAATGGTGCTAATAAATCCTCAACAATGAATTTTCTTTCTTCAATCTCCTTGCTAGCTTCATCTCTCTCTCTTAGAGAAGTATGATGACTCTTCTCTATGAAATGTTGGATTATTGTCGAGCAATTTTTCCAGCATAACAATGATTTACTTCTTGTTTTTGGTCTTCCAATGGCCTATTTTTACCATTTTCTAGCATAAATCCTCTTCCCTCCCTTAGTTCATTAATGATAAAATGACTTATGAGTAGGAAAAGAGGATCCCTTGGGGGATGCATATCACTAGTTTGACTCTAAATTAACTTTCATTGGGTTATACATGTTAGGGAATCCCAATTCCAAGTGTGTGAAGTGGTCTTGGACTGTTGATTTAGAATTTTTTTTGACCACATGAATATTGAATAAAAATTCGTACGATCGCTAATTTCTTCCTTTGGATGAGCCACGTGGGTAGAATTTATAATTAGAACCTTTGGAGAACTTTTAATTTTTATATTGCATGATTTTTTCAACTAGAAATCCTTCACCTGTATGCTCTATTGGACGAATTTGGGTGTCATCTAGATTGTACAAATGTATGTATGATTTTTCTGTGTTAGAAAATTTAGAGTCGATTATTTTCCCCAGTTTCCCTACAATGCCTCCCTGATTCAATTTCCTTTCCTTCCCATGAAAATTTCAAGAAAAGTTCTTGAAAATTAAAAGTTATCATCCCCAAAGATTGTAACCATTGGAATCCTAATACAACATCAACACCACCCATTGTAATGGAAAGAATTGGAATATTTAATACATATTCCACATTGTTAGATTGATATTATGACACTTCCCTGAACAATTTATAGTTCCTCCATTTGAAGCCATCACTTGACACTTCGGTGCTAGATATATAAAGCAATTCAATTCCTTGGCTATCTTACAATGAATAAAATTGTGGGTACTACCACAATCGATAAACACTATTACCTTTTTCTTCTTGATAAATCCTTCTATCTTGAGAGTCTGAGGAGTGGTAATTCCTACCAATGCATTCGTTGGGCTAGGGTCCCCTAGGTCGCGTCTTGATTCAATTTTGTTAAAGTGCAGCGCACAGGTTAAGGGGATTTGGGGCAAGTCAAAGCTCCTTCATATTGTAACAGGAAAAAGGGTAAAACATGGGGCTCAAACCACAGTTTGAGTCCATGGTTTTTGCGTGTATAAGTCATGTAAAAAGGCATGAATGAGTCAAGTCAATATCATAACATCATAGATCATCTTATCTTTTGTGAATGTCATTTTGGGAAAGTTTCTGTGATTAGTTTGAGTAGTGATAGGCTCCTGTGGCTGTGTGCGCAGAGATCTAAGTCTTGGGCTGTGTGTGAGGACTCTGGGGCTATGTGTACAAGAGAAATAATTGTACTCATTGAAGATTTGATTAATAAAGAGAAGTTTTTGGCGAAATTACTTGTTACTTGTATGATCTTTATCTTATGTGTTAATGCATTGATTTTCTTATAGATATGTTTATGTTATTTGATACACATTGTTTGGGTTAGTTACATAATAATAGATATGTATGTTTCCACAAGAAGTATATCTGTATTAAGTTTTTCTGTTAAGTAAATTGGAATAAGAGTAGAGATTTGTGTTTGTGTGATAACTGCATCTGTGTTAAGGGTTTTGTTGAAGTTAGATCTGAATCGGGTTAAGAGCCCCAGCGTAGCAAAATAGTGATTAGATCAGATTAGAAAGGGTTAGATCCACATCATATTCCTCCCTCAGTGTGCAGAAACTTAGTTCCAGTGCCCCAAATCGCTACTTCGGGTGATACTTTGGTTTGCGTAAGTAAATAACTCCCAAAAGGGCCAGTAGTTGGAGGGTTTTTTGGTTGTACGAATACACTGTGAACCTGGGTCTGTACCCCTCGAGCCAACAAATGGTTTCTTTATCAGGACCAGGAATTTTTTTAGGGAAATTTGGTATGGCATCCAACTAAGAACGAATTATAGGATTGGTTTTATAGAAAGGTGCGTGAGTTCACAATCCAAGAGAACCGGAACCCGTAATTATCTGCTAAATATTGGGAGCAAAGATACATTTATACAGAGCAACATGAAATATTATTTGCTTCCTTCACAACACAGCTACATGAGTGGTTGTCTTCGTTCACCGAAACACATACCTGTTGGAAGGACAACATGATTACTGAGTAGACTCCTAAGTTGGTTCAAAAATTGGAAAACATCGAAAATAGAATTAATCGCAAAATAGACTATTGGATTGAAAACAATGGATTTATCACTAAGTTTTACATTGATACCTTTGTGTCCTACATTGAAGCTGAAAGAATGTTTTTTCAAGGGTCCATGAGGTACGTTTCTGTGCTCTTTGAAACTATGGCTTAAAATGCTCTTATGTGAAAAAGGTACTTTGTGCAGCCACATTGAGTGAATGTTTAGAAGAGGTCCACCTAGCTCTACGTGTAGTGGAAAATTTTATAGAGAAGATCTAGAAGGAGATTTTGTGTATAGTCCCCTCAAAGGTATGTGTGATAGTGACGATGAAGCTGAGGCGAGAATTTCAGTTGACTCGGCGCATGCATGAGTTAGTAACATAGCTGCACTTTATATCTCGTCCACCCCACTCCCAAGTACACCTCATACTCCACTCCACTCCACTCCACCCCCACCTCCACCTCCACCACCAGTATTCAATATGTCTAAATCTATTAAGATTAAAAAATTTAAGGGTGTCGAGAATAAAGACACTGAGCAATTATGGTTCGTCGCATAGGCTGTGTGGAAAGCACAACCGATTGTTGATGATGATTTCTAGAAAGAGGAGCTTGCTACTAGACTCCAGGAACGTGAGATAGAATGGTACATGAGGTATGTAGCGGCTAATCCAAGTACAAAAATAGGCGATCTCAATAAATAATTGAATGAGGAGTTCTAGAAGAAAAATTCATATGCGCAATGTGTTATCAAGTTGAAGTATATCCACCTGGAAATAAAGAAAACTGTATGGGAGGCAGATCAGTAGTTAAAACACATTATCAGGTATGGAGGCTTCACCATTAGTTATGACCAACATAAGGAATGGTTTATTGCAATGTTTTTTCCACATCTGCGCCTACCTTTATCTCAACAAAATATTTCAACATAGGTCGATGCTTTGGAAATAGCGATGAAACTGGAAGCCCCACCAGTTCAAGAAACACAAATCATGGTTCAAAAGATTCAAATCCAGTTGGGTATCGTGCACTTAGAACTAAAAATTTGGAAGGATAACGGGAAGGATAGGGGCGTAGGGGTGTGTGTGCTACAAAGCTGAAGGACATTACAATGAATAATGTCCTGTGTATGGCGAATATATGGCTGTTGGAGGACCGACTCAGATCAAGCCTAATACAGGGGCAGGGCCAAGTGGTAACCATACAATATGGTGCACACTATCTCAAGTAACCGGACAACACCATACAAAATATTTTCACAGGTTGGAGAAATATATTCAGTCTCCCAAGCAGTTATATTGCACATTATGTCAGTCCGTAGGCAATGATGATAAGAACTATTGTAGTTTTGACCTAATGATTGAACAAGTTGCTTCTTATAGAATACAGTCAGAAGTTAGAGGTACGGATTCTCCTGCATCGCCCTCTGGGCGAGGGGGATTTCAGGGCCGAGGTCGTGGAGGAGGAGGAGGATTTGGTCATGGAATAGGACAGATTATCTGTTATAATTTCTAAGAATTTGGCCACTTTATGCGCGATTTCCAGAACCTGATGCACCCATCTTGTAGGTATTGTCAGCAGTTCAACCACGTAATTGAATATAGACCTGTGTTGTTTGTGAAAATTCAAGAAAATAAGACTCAAACACCTACACAGAACGTTCATATGATGAGGGTAGAGCCATGCAATGAAGAGCGTAGTGTTAATATTTTGACTAGAATTGGTATAACAACTAGAGATAAAGTTGAAGGAAAAGAACCTGTTGCAGAGTTTTGGGTTCAGAAAGCCCCTAAGAAGAAGGAAGGATTTAACATATAGTGGGAGAAGCAAAATTTTAGTGAAGCTCAGAAGAACATTATGGACCGCTGTGCATCGACATCAAAAGCACTGACTAGGCCTGTTGTGAATGTCACGGATGACACTGACCCAGCTGAGTTGAAAGTGTTCCTGCAGGCTTGTATCAAGATTTTGCGCAATAAGAAGGCAGTGGAAAACCTTCAAACATTAATTGATAACTGTGCCGAGAAAGATCAACCTTAGGTTGAACAAAGGGTTGTCAACAAAATCCACAAGAATAAAAGAAGAACTAGACGAGAGATGTGCTTAACTGCTCAGATATGAGACTTTGAGATGGATAAGGTTATCCTAGATATGGGATCCATTGAAAATGTCTTACCTAAACAGACATGGCAGAAAATGGGAGAACCTGTTGTGGTAAAACACAACCCCCCCATTTTGACTTGCTCACTTCAAATAATGGGGACCCTTTCTATAAATTTTTGGCTAAACGCCTTTTAAGATTTTTATTTATTTGATTATCCTACGCGATTGTTAATTTCTCATTTTCTTTGTATTCTTGTTTTGATTACTTTGTTAAAATCAATTTTTAATAAGCTTCCCATTGATGCTTGTTTTACCTCATTTGGTCAACTGGTTTGAAAATGGTACTCCTTTAAAGTCTCATCATTAATCTAGTCTGGGTTAAAAATGCTATTTTTATTCTTTTTATTTATTTTCGGAGTGGCTGTAGTTTAGAAAATTTCATAACTAAACTAAACATCATTAAAATAAAACAAAAAAAAAACTGATATTTAACATTAAATTTTGAGATTAATTAAATTAATTATTATAATAAAATATAATTAATTTAATTAAAATTAAAACTTAATATTAAAATATAAATATAAATATATATATATATATATATATATATATATAAAACAAAAAATTACATCGCATATCACAACCATCGCAATTCTAATAACATGCACATCTTAAAAAACCCGATGACCTTCATTCCCCGATATGCGATGGCTCTTCAAGCATTAACTTTTTTTTATAAAAAATAAATAAAAAATAAAAATAAAAATTTTATATCGCATATCGCAATATCGGATTCATCGCAATTTTTATAACATGCACATTTGAAAAACCCCGATCCAAAGTTCTTGTGATATGCGATAAGGCCAAATGCGATGTGTTAAAAGATTTTAATACAAAGTTTTTCACCCCTTATGCCTCCCGCACCTCCACCTCACTCACCCTCACGTCATCATCACCTCACACTCCACTCACCATATCCCTCCATAATCTCACGTGGATGAATTAATGGGTTTGGATTGATTTCAATGGTTTGTTTTATGGGTTTTGGGTTTGGATTGATTCCAATGGTTTGTAAATTAATTTTTATATTTTTTATATTATAATAATTATATTATAATTATAATATTTATTATAATTTTAATATAATTTGAATTATAATATTAATTATATTTAAATTAACTTTTTCAAATCATTTGTATATTAATTTAATTTTGTAATTTAATTAATTTCTAAATTAAATGATAATTGATTAGAATTAATTGTATATATTAGTTAGTTAATAATTAATTTAGAATTAATTATTAGATAAATATAATTCTAATTTAGGATTAGATTTTTAATTAAAATTTTGATTTTTAACCCAGTAATAGAATTTCCAGATTTATGCTAGATTTGACTCATCAACTTTGGAAGCTCATAGAATGAGTTTTACTTGGCCAAATGAGGCCCAGGATGGCTCATTGGAAAGATAAAATCAAGGAGAACATTTCTGAGTAGGTTCCACTAATAGATTTGGTCATTATTTGGGTCAAAAAGCATGTAGAAGATCAAGATCCGAATTTCTAAAACAAAATCAATTTTCTGATTTATTTTCTGCATTTTCATTTGTCCAAGCCTCTTCTAATTGCAGATTCATTCGTCAATAATATCCTTGGCCAATTAAACGATCCCAGGCATCAATAGAGAGCTTGTATTTTATTTTCAATTATTTATTTAAATTAAATTTGATTGGATTTGTTTTAATGCCAAAAAATGGTATTTTGATTTTATTCGTTGCATCTTAATTTATTTTGATTTCTTTTTGCAGGAAAATAGTAGAAGAGATATGAAGAAAAGATCTTAATTAATGAGAATGCTCCAGAAATTAAAAGATTGAGATTTTTGAGCAAATAAAATGGGATTGGACAGATTTCTCCTCAACAAACTTTCCTCTCAAGAATTCCTGTCCAAATATTATAAATAACAGATTGCAGAATATAATAAGGGGCAGCTCTCCTCTACAATTTTGGAATTCTAAAAGAACTTTTGTAATAGGGATTTAGAGTTGTGGGTGGGAGGAGTGGAGTCTCAGATCTGGGGATTATTGAGGTTTTTCTTTTACATCCTGAGTTATGTATAATGAATAGAGTTTGCACTATTGTAGCTCTGATTTTGAAAGCAGAAGCTTAGGCATTGTAAAGGACTATTAGAGACCGGAGCTGGAGAAATGGATTCAATAAATTGGTATTTCGAATACTATTATTTTAAATGCTGGTTTTATTTTATGATAACAGGAATGGTGTCAACTTATTTACATATTTGTGCACTTTTGTCGGTATGGGTAATTTGCTTCTATTTTATGTTGTTATTTATCTCTGCTCTTATGGGCTGAATTCTGATTTCTGAGTAACTATTTACTCATAAATCTGTCTTTTAATATTGGATGAATAAATAGTGATATGTTGTGAACTTCTTTCGCATATTATTGTTTAATAATTCAAGTTACTGATTAAATGATCAAGATCATTCTGAGAACTTCTTCCTAAGTGTTGTTGATTGATTATTTCAGTTAAAAGGTCTCAATAGGATGTGTTTTTCTATCCATAATGTCAGTTGATTGAACTATTTCATTAACATGATATTCATTATAAACAAGACATATTTCAATCCCAATATTATAGATACCTACTCTTGGTTGGGTTAGATCTATATCTGCCTAATTAAGATAGGATTAAGATAGTTTCTTTTCCTTGCATCTTAGAATAAGTTTGCATTTAGATTAATTTCTACATTCTTTTAAGTCCTCTTCCCAAAGAGGCAAACTTTAGTAGTGGATTGGCTGAGCCCTAAATCAGCTTAAGGATCACTTTCTTGCCTGATCAGCAAGAAGGTTGATCTAATGTCTCTTTTCCATTGGTGAATGAAAGTCATATTTTAAAGCCATTGGAGATTGAGAGAAGGTAACTGGACCTAGTTGAACTAGTCGGAACCACCATTCCAAACGGAAAAGGAGTTGCTTTAAGGTCCGGACCGGGTGGTCCTCCCCCATGTTGTTGCAGTGATTTTCGAGGCTTCAACATTTTGGCGCTAGAAGGAGGGCCTGAAACTTTTTTTCTGTTGGAGTCTTTTCAATTTTAACATTTTATTTAATCACGATGGCTCCTCTTAGACTTCCAATTTGGAGTTGTATCCATGGACGTGCATCTTCCAATACTCCACTCGAAGTGGTAAGACTCTTGTCTCAGGTAAAATTCCATGGTAAGAGAAATTCTTCTTCTTTTAATCATGTCCTTCAATTTATTAAAAACGTTTCAAATTATGATTTTCAAGGAATTGATGAAGGCATCTTATGCAGAATTTTTACTCTCACATTTGGGGCAGAAGCCAGAAACTGGTGTAGAACTCTTCCGGTTGCCTCAATTCACAGCTGGGATCAATTTGTTACAATTTTCATTTGTAGATTTGACAGCTATAATTATGATCAGGTATATGATGAAATTGAATATCTATGAAAAGAAAATGAATCTATTAGAGATTTTAATATTCGATTTCATTTGAATTGTTTGAAATTTAATGTCAAAGATGAACCTATGAAATAAGAATCACTAGATTGGTTTGAACATAATTATTCTATTCCTCCTATTCCCGATCCATATGAAATTAGTTCAAGTTTTGTTCCATCCCCTTCTAACATAAATGAGAATTCCAATATCGATGTCCAAATAAATTGTGATGAAGTGGTTTCAAAAATCTTGGAAAATATTTCTAATCAAATGCAAGAAGACAAAAACAACAATTTTGGAGAAAGACCTACATTGGAATCTGAAAGTTTCTCTGCATTTAATTCAGAAAATCAGATTGCAAATTAGCAAGTGCAAACAACAATCAAAGTAAATAATAGCATGCAAACTGCTGTACAAATTTCTGAATCTTTTCATGATGAGCAAATGCTGAAATCAGAGCAGCAAAGCAATCTTCTTCAAAGAAGCATGAGTACGCAAAGGAATGATTTAGAATCTGAAATTTACAATGATCATAATGTACAAGAATCCTCAAACAGAAACATTTTTAAATGCATTATTTCAGATTCACATTTTTCCCTTTATCCTGATATTTTTAATGATGGTAATTTTTTCCCTCTTGGTGTTAATGATATTTCAGAAAATACAGAGGCTGATCTAAATGAATTACCATTAAGTTTTTATCAAGATAAAGAAACAATACTTGATCATTCTTTTTCCATTAATGAACATGAAATTCTTGTTCCTCCTTGTTTGGATATATTGGATGAGATTGAAGGAAATTCTAAAGAATCTTGTGAAGTCATTTATGATAATTACTCTGACATAGAGGATGTTGATTTCTATTTTTCTTAAGAGAATCCCCATGATAAAATTAAAATAACATCTGAGAATGAGAAACATTTCAATTTAGAAATTATTCCAACTAATCCTCATTTTAAAGCAGCAAATTATCTTCATGATTTCACTATTCAAGAAAATATTCCAAATTATGATTCATATCATGATCAAGCTTTCATTCATGTTCATAATCATAAATCTCTTTCTAATTCACAAGTTGGAATTCGAAATTACTCAAATTCCATAATTCTGGCTAATCCTTGTAAAAAAAAAATTATTTTAAAACGATCCCGATTGTGCTGTAACATTAGTTGTACAAATAGTGATTTCATTTTATTTTTGTTTCCTCACTTATTTTGTATTAAATCAGATTTATTTTAAAATTTTATTTTTCATGTTTTTGATACATTACATTGGTATATTGAGCACTTTATTATCAAACATTCAATTGATACATTGCCCTGTTGGAAAATTGAAGTTTTATATTATAATCAAAAGCATCAAAAGCTATTTCAATTTAAATTTCAATCAATGCTAATGTTTTATCAAAAGCTTCTATCTTCTCAAAGACAATATCAACAAGAGAATATATTTTTAGAAGTCTTCCAACAATCCAATTTAATTAATAATTTCCCATTTCATTTGAAATATTTCCATCCATTTTTTATTAATTCATTTGAAAAATATTTGGAAATTTTTCCTTCATGGAAGATTGTCAATAGCTTAACATTTACACATAACACTAACAGTTTCTTCCAGGCTTTTGAATCTAAAAGCTCATATCCACAATCTGGCCTTTCATCTCCTCTTTTGAACATTTCCCAATTATTAATAGAAATCCATCTAGATTTCTATGATCCAATTGGTATTCAATTGGAAAGAAAATTTCATGAGAAGGAGATTTTAGATAAGCTTCTAACAATAGTTGTACATTTTGATTTTAGGTTTAATTTTCTTAGTTCAATTAGATTTGTATTTTTATTACTAACATTTGAATTGTACATACATGCAGGGATTAAAATGAGAAAATGGTTACACTGGAAATATGACTATACCTAGTCATTTTTCAAGTATATGGTTAGAATAGGAGTAGAATTAATTTAGTTTGTTTGTTTTATGTAGTTAATTTATTTTTAATAATTCTGCAGATTAAAAATAAAGGAAGCAATCAACCCTTCTCATATCATATACACGTTCAAGGAAATATTTACCTCTCATCAGAAAATTTCTAATTCTTCCTTCCCATTTTTAAATCAAAATCTATCGCAGCAATACCTCTACCCATGAATACATCTCTGCCTATTTTTGAATAATGTATTGAAAAAATTTAATTAAGTATGCACCTGGCACACATTTAAATCTGTGTTGATATTCTCCATGACTAGTGGCTTTATCCCATTCAGACCTTTAGTTTATTATTTGATGCTGCAATATGCATCATATTCATTTACTAAAGGCATTATTGAACAGTCACTATAACAATACAGATTTTTCTCAAGTTAATTCGAAATGTGCAGAGGTAATAAATTGTTATTTCAATTCAAAAGGGAAGCATAGTTTCATATTTATTTCTGGTAAATTTTATATTTCCTGAACATGAATAAACATATTTTATTTAGGCTGATTGCTCACTCTGATTTAGAATAAATAATAAGTTGATTTTGAACAAAGTCAGAATTTTGATAAATCGAAGGACTAATTTGAATATTCATGAGGTAAAATCTACAGACAATTTCCTTCCAGGTATGCATTTACAAGTTCATTTTCATCTATTATTAGTTTATCTTTTCTTTAGTTTATTTTTTATTCTTTTTCTGTTTTAATTGCAGGTTTTCATTTGTTTTCAAAACTTGAAGTAAGCAGCAAACCCAGTTCCAATTGGAAACAGGTTCATGGAAATTTTATTTGAGATTCATTAGAATTTGAGCATTCTTTAACTTTGTTTTTATTCATTTGGGAAACCCAATCGAAATTAAAAAAAATATCATAAGATTTCATCGGAAGTAGCTTTTAGTAGTTTTGATAACAAATTGTTCATAAAATATCTTCGATGTATTACCTCACTCATATGCCATATCGCATTTCACATATTGGAGGTTTGCAGTTGAATATACTTCCATTATCATAAATCGCCGATCTCCGATAAACGACTTTACCATATTGCGATGACCACATAATTTCGGACCCGATATGAAATTCAAATCAAGTTTATAAAATATCGCGTCCATTCAATCGCAAATAATGGTAGGAGCATAACTTTAAAAGGGTCGATGTCTCAGATCCGATATGTTATTAAATTTTCATCATAAAGTTATCGGGTCCACTCTTCATCGCATATCGGCGTATCGAGAATTGTTACATCATGTGCTTAAGTTTTCCGATCGCGATCGCCGATTAACCACGTCATTCATCGCATATCGGCATCGCAAGAACCATATTGTATTACATTGGGTACCAAACATTCACCAATCGCCGATATCGCAATCGCTTCATCGTATTTTTATTTATGCTCACATCACAATTCAGAATTTGTGATGTGCGTTGTGCAATGTGGGAAGCACAATGTAAATATTCCCCGATCCCCGATATAATATTTCTTCAATGATGCGATCGCTCCATCTTATCGCACATCTTCTCATTACATGTTTTCATGTCGGCAATTTTCCATTTGCAATCTCTGATGTGATAGCTTCCAATGCATGCCTCTAAGCCATTAACATTTAATCGATATATGGCATAACAACAAAGGTGAAGTCTTGCAAATTAAACTTGAAGCATGGTGAAGAAACATGTGATGCGAATCATCCAATACGGCGATGTGTTATTTTAAAAGCTAGCTTGGGTAACCACTATGGTAAGAAAGTAGCTGATGATAAATTTGCGGCATATTCAAATCATTCCGATTTCTCATATATTTCAGTTTTAAATATATAATTCCATAATTAAAAAAATAAAAAATAAATAAATAAAATAAAAAAAATTCAAGTCCTCTCTATCTTCATATTTAAATTTTATTATCTTGGATTTGGTTTTGATTTTGAACAATTTATAAAATCATGGAGTTTATATGAAACTTATAATATTTTGAGAAACATTCGTTACTGCAAATTCGCATTCTCATTTCTGATGCATTTCTTTTAATTTCAATTCCCTTGAGCACTAAGCATTCCATTTTTACATTTTACTGCTTGCTTTAGTGTAAATAAAATAAATAATGATTTTGGGTTATAGGATATTGGTTAGTTTGACTTATTCATGTTTTTAATATTAATTAAAATAAGAAGTTAGCTAGTTTGGAGAAACTGATACCTTTAAGGTAAGATCAAAAGCAATCATCCAATGGTAAGATTCATGTACCCACTTTCATTTATTTCCATTTCGTTACTTTAGTTTCAGTTTTTTTTTTCTGATATATAAATCTGTTTTGCAGCTTTTCATAAAAGCTTTCAATCCTCCGCCAGATCATATTTTCAAAGTCCATACTCTTCTCCTGGCTTAATTTCAAGAAGCAGCGATAATCCTCATTGAAATAGCTACAGCAGGAAGTTTCAGAACCTTTAGCTTTTTCTTTAAGCATTCCTTTCATTAGAAAATGATTAAGTTGATGCTTTGAAACAAAAATATTGATATCAGACAGAAAGTTTTCATTGTGGCTGAATTTTATCGTCACTGCTATCTAAAAAGCCTAAAACACTTACAACCCTGCAAGGTATGATTTTTCTAAATATTGACATAAGAAGGATTGATTACACGATTATTTTCTTTCTTCGTATTGTTGAGACATTGGTATAAACATTCTTGTTTGAGTTTATCCTGCGAAACTTAGATTTTTCTTTCCATTTTAAAAATTTCTTCATTTTTATTTTTGCTGATTTCTTTCTCATTTTAGCATAAGAATTCTTTTTTCCTTTGGTTTTCAGTTTTGATTTTGGTGAATTTTCCATGATTTATATGGAAGGCCTTCTTGTTACCTAACTATGGTTGGCATACACGGAGAAAAAATTGTTAATAGTCATCTATTAACTTTTTCTTAAATCTCTTAGTAAAGTTTGATTTTCTTATTATAAAGGTAGGCATACTTAAGGAAGAGATTACCAATTTAGAGAAGTTGACAAAGTATCATAAAATCTGGAGAAATTTCTTTTTCATCAAAATTGTAATCATTTTGAGATTTCAATATTTTATTAAGATCTTTCAAAGTTCTATTATCAGTTAAGAAAAGTTATTTTTAACCAAGTAAAGACACTTTACAACAAAGCACCTTTTAACTCTAAAATTGTCATTCTTAACTCTTAAGGAGTCAATGATTCTCCCTGTCCCAAAGAGTCTTATTTTTCTAGAGTATAATCCAGAGATATATTTAAACTTAAAAGATAAGAGGTCTCATTATGAGCCTGCTTACCATGATCATAGGGGAAAAATAGGTTGACATTACCAACACTGCTAAACAAACCAGGGTAATGGCTTATGATTGCAAACAATTATAAGACAAGGGGTCTCATCACGAGCCAGCTTGTTCATCCAATTATAACCAGTGAATGGCATTGTCAACTATCTGGCTACCAAACCAAGACAATGGCTTTTAAGAACTAAAAAATAAAAATAAAAAATAAAAAAATAAAAATAAACATATATAAATGGATTTATCTCTAGGTCAATAATTCTTAAAGAGATGGGATTCTGAATCATTGGTGATTAAAAGGTAACCCTGTCGAAACTATAGATGTTTGCTGGCAACAGTGGCTCTACCTGTGACAAATGAGTATATTTTAAAAGCTAAGCAGTAAAGTGACCCTTGCTTTATCTCTACAACTAATTAAGGACTGATATAGAGTTTTGAAATATTTTAATTTATGAGGAATTTTAAGAAAAATTACAGTTAGATGATTCTTGCTTTTATTCAGACTAATGAACCTAGTCAAGAATTTCAAGCATAATTCTCTCTTCTTTAATTAGTTTTACTTTGATTTTAGGAAAATCTTATTCATATCAAACAGAGATAACTGGTTCTTCTCCCGTGTGTCGCCATTGTTGTGGTAAAACACAACCCCCCCATTTTTTACTTGTTCATTTCAAATAATGGGGACCCTTTCTATAAATTTTTGGCTAAACGCCTTTTAGGATTTTTATTTATTTGATTATCCTACGCGATTGTTAATTTTTCATTTTCTTTGTATTCTTGTTTTGATTTCTTTGTTAAAATCGATTTTTAATAAGCTTCCCATTGATGCTTGTTTTACCTCATTTGGTCAACTGGTTTGAAAATGGTACTCCTTTAAAGTCCCATCATTTATCTAGTCTGGGTTAAAAATGCTATTTTTATTCTTTTTATTTATTTTCGGAGTGGTTGTAGTTTAGAAAATTTCATAACTAAACTAAACATCATTAAAATAAAACCAAAATAAAAAACTAATTTTTAATATTAAGTTTTAAGATTAGTTAAATTAATTATTATAATAAAATATAATTAATTTAATTAAAATTAAAACTTAATATTATATATATATATATATATATATATATATATATAATAAATAATAAATAATAAATAAAAATTTTACATCGCATATCGCAATATCGGATCCATCGCAATTTTTATAATATGCACATTTGAAAAACCCCGATCCAAGGTTCTTGCGATATGCGATAGTTAAAAGGCTTAAACTTATTTAAAAAAAAACATTTCTCGCAAATTTCCTTCTCGCAAAGTCTTATCGCAAATTCTTAAAAAGCCTTAACATTTGACAACCCAAAATGCGATATGCGATAAGGCCAAATGCGATGTGTTAAAATATTTTAATACAAAGTTTTTCACCCCTTATGCCTCCCGCACCTCCACCTCACTCACCCTCACGTCACCCTCACCTCACACTCCACTCACCATATCCCTCCATAATCTCACGTGGATGAATTAATGGGTTTGGATTGATTTCAATGGTTTGTTTTATGGATTTTGGGTTTGGATTGATTCCAATGGTTTGTAAATTAATTTTTATATTTTTATATTATAATAATTATATTATAATTATAATATTTATTATAATTTTAATATAATTTGAATTATAATATTAATCATATTTAAATTAACTTTTTCAAATCATTTGTATATTAATTTAATTTTGTAACTTAATCAATTTCTAATTAGATGAAAATTAATTAGAATTAATTGAATATATTAATTAGTTAATAATTAATTTAGAATTAATTATTAGATAATTAGAATTCTAATTTAGGATTAGATTTTTAATTAAAATTCTGATTTTTAACCCAGTAACAGAATTTCCAGATTTATGCCAGATTTGACTCATCAACTTTGGAAGCTCATAGAATGAGTTTTACTTGGCCAAATGAGGCCCAGGACGACTCATTGGAAAGATAAAATCAAGGAGAAAATTTCTGAGGAGGTTCCACTAATAGATTTGGTCATTAATTGGGTCAAAAATCATGCAGAAGATCAAGCTCCGAATTTCTAAAACAAAATCAATTTTCTGATTTATTTTCTGCATTTTCATTTGTCCAAGCCTCTTCTAATTGCATATTCATTCGTCAATAATATCCTTGGCCAATTAAACCATCCCAGGCATCAATAGAGAGCTTATATTTTATTTTCAATTATTTATTTAAATTAAATTTGATTGGGTTTGTTTTAATGCCAGAAATTGTATTTTGATTTTATTCGTTGCATCTTAATTTATTTTGATTTCTTTTTTCAGGAAAACAGTAGAAGAGATAAGGAGAAAAGATCTCAATCAATAAGAATGCTCTAGCAATTAAAGATTGGAATTCTGAGCAAATAAAATTGGATTGGGCAGATTTCTCTTCAACAAACTTTCCTCTCAAGAATTCCTTTGCAAATATTATAAATAGCAGATTGCAGAATGTAATAGAGGCTGCTCTCCTCTGCAATTCTGGAATTCTAAAAGCACTTTTGTAATAGGGATTTAGAGTTGTGGGTGGGAGGAGTGGAATCTCAGATCTGGGGATTATTGAGGTTTTTCTTTTACATCCTGAGTTATGTATAATGAACAGAGTTTGCACTATTGTAGCTCTGATTTTGAAAGCAGAAGCTTAGGCATTGTAAAGGACTATTAGAGACCGGAGCTGGAGAAATGGATTCAATAAATTGGTATTTCAAATACTATTATTTTAAATGCTGGTTTTATTTTATGATAACAGGAATGGTGTCAATTTACTTACATATTTGTGCACTTTTGTCGGTATGGGTAATTTGCTTCTATTTTATGTTGTTATTTATCTCTACTCTTATGGGCTGAATTCTGATTTCTGAGTAACTATTTACTCATAAATCTATCTTTTAATATTGGATGAATAAATAGTGATATGTTGTGAACTTCTTCCGCATATTATTGTTTAATAATTCAAGTTACTGATTAAATGATCAAGATCATTCTGAGAACTTCTTCCTGAGTGTTGTTGATTGATTATTTCAGTTAAAAGGTCTCAATAGGATGTGTTTTGCTATCCATAATGTCAATTAATTGAACTATTTCATTAACATGATATTCATTATAAACAAGACATATTTCAATCCCAATATTATAAATACCTGCTCTTGGTTGGGTTAGATCTATATCTGCCTAATTAAGATAGGATTAAGATAGTTTCTTTTGCTTGCATCTTAGAATAAGTTTGCATTTAGATTAATTTCTACATTCTTTTAAGTCCTCTTCCCAAAGAGGCAAACTTTAGTAGTGGATTGGCTGAGCCCTAAATCAACTTAAGGATCACTTTCTTGCCTGATCAGCAAGAAGGTTGATCTGATGTCTCTTTTCCATTGGTGAGTGAAAGTCATATTTTAAAGCCATTGGAGATTGAGAG
Organism: Pinus albicaulis; assembly: GCA_034641835.2. Lineage (NCBI taxonomy): Eukaryota > Viridiplantae > Streptophyta > Pinopsida > Pinales > Pinaceae > Pinus > Pinus albicaulis. The sequence continues at coordinate 60,250 of JAXQQM020070077.1, forward strand.
AAGGTAACTGGACCTAGTTGAACTAGTCGGAACCACCATTCCAAATGGAAAAGGAGCTACTTTAAGGTCTGGACAGGGTGGTCATCCCCCATGTTGTTGCAACGATTTTCGAGGCTTCAACAGAACCTAAGTTGGAATTGTCGTTAATTCAACTGTGCATGGCTAACCAACAGAAGATTATTCCAATGGGAAGGCTCTCTAGGGTAGTAGTTGACATTAAAGGAGTCAAGGTGTTCGCTGACTTTGAAGTCATTTAAATTGTTGATGATGCAAATTCGTATCCTACACTATTAGGTCTATACTGGGCTTTTGACATGTTTTCTATTATCAACCTCAAGTGTAGGAGCATGGTGTTTGAAAACAATGGGACAAGGTTTGTGGTCCCCCTAGATCCTGCAGAGGGACCAAGATATACATAACCAATGCGCAACAAATATGCAGATGAGGATATTGACCATGTCGATAGGTTAACCACGAAGGATGAGGATTGGATAAATCCCATGGAATATGGTCGTCTTAGTTAGGAAAAATATAGTTCATGCTTATCAGACTCAGATGAAGAATTATAACACTGGAAAAATTGCTTACATGAATTATCCACGTTGCGTTGTAATTGGGTAACTCGATCTATGCGTTGTATATCCTCTGAGGCACATGAATTGGCCCACTATAATGGTATAGGAGATGTCAATATGTTTTTAGATACATTTGAAAGGGATTTTTTAGAAGAGATATGCTTTTGCACCCTTTAGCTAGTCACTAGAAAATTTGGCGAAAATTCCGACGGCCAATTCGTCGCTATTCCGACACATAGTCGTCGCAAGAGCGACAGTTCGAGGGCGGGAAAAACATGGTTTACCATACCGTCACAGTTTCAATGCACTTAAAAAGTGTCGCACTATCAACACTATTTCTGTCGCTTCCAAACAAGCTTCGCTCTTCCAACGTTTCCCAATCCATCGCACTTCCGACCTTTGTAAACTGTCGCACTTCTGACGAAATGTGGTCTGGCATTTTGAACGTCGCTCTTCCGACGTTTGTAAACTGTCACAATTACGATGAAATGTGGTCCAACGTTTTGAACATCGCTCTTCCGACGTTTGTAAACTGTCGCAATTCCGACGCAATGTGGTCCGACGTTTTGGACGTTGCTCTTTCGATGGTTGTAAACTGTCGCAATTCCGACAAAATGTGGTCCGACGTTTTGAACGTCGTTCGTCCGACGTTTATATACTGTCGCTCTTCCGTCGTTTTTAAGCTGTCGCAATTCTGACGCTTACAAGGCGTCGGTATAGCGACTGCGGGTTCAATTTTAAAAAAAAAATGAAACTTTAAAAGAGGAAAAACGTTGTTTTGAATATATTATATGAAGTAAAAAGTCCATGAACTCATTACATTTTCACATCTGAAGATTGGAACCCAAATATCCATCTAGAAAAGTGGAAGTCCCACCCCAGACAATGATATAAAAATACCCCATGTCACATACAGAGACATGATATAAAACCCAGTAACGGTCCACATGGAGATTATCGACAATCTGAGAAAGCATCCAAATATGCCCGAGGAATCTATAAGAAAGTGAAATAGCAGTATGTAGAATAGTAAAGCAACAGATAGAGTACCGACGTCCATTGTTCCAAATACAAATTAAAGTACCGAAAATCCTTGAACAGAGAAAAACGCTAATCATGTGAGGAGTGTGATATGTCCAAAATATAAAAAGATCATCAGACCATATCAATAAACCAGCAACATAGACCAGCATAGCTAGTTTTGAAGGCAGAGTGATAAACATTAATCATTTTTTTTTCACAAGAGAAAAAATGTTGTTTTGAATATATTATATGAAGTAAAACAGTCCATGAAGTCATTACATTTTCACATCTGAATATTGGAACCCAAATATCCATCCAGAAAAGTGGAAGTCCCACCCCAGACAGTGATAGAAAAATACCCCATGTCACATACAGGGACTTGATATAAAACCTAGTAACGGTCCACATGGAGATTATCAACAAATCTGAGAAAGCATCCAAATATGCCCGAGGCATCTATAAGAAAGTGAAATAGCAGTATGTAGAATAGTAAAACAACAGATAGAGTACCGACGTCCATTGTTCCAAATACAAATTAAAGTACCCAAAATCCTTGAACAAAGAAAAATGCTAATCATGTGAGGAGTGTGATATGTCCAAAATATAAAAAGACCATCAGACCATATCAATAAACCAGCAACATAGACCAACATCACTAGTTTTGAAGGCAGAGTGATAAACATTAATCATTTTTTTTTCACAAGAGAAAAAATGCTATTTTGAATATATTATATGAAGTAAAACAGTCCATGAAGTCATTACATTTGCACATCTGAAAATTGGAACCCAAATATCCATCCAGAAAAGTGGAAGTCCCACCCCAAAGAGTGATAGAAAATTACCCCATGTCACATACAGGGACTTGATATAAAACCCAGTAACGGTCCACATGGAGATTATCGACAATCTGAGAAAGCATCCAAATATGCCCGAGGCATCTATAAGAAAGTGAAATAGAAATATGTAGAATAGTAAAGCAACAGATAGAGTACCGACATCCATTGTTCAAAATACAAATTAAAGTACCCAAAATCCTTGAACAGAGAAAAACGCTAATCATGTGAGGAGTGTGATATGTCAAAAATATAAAAAGACCATCAAATCATATCAATAAACCAGCAACATAAACCAGCATCGCTAGTTTTGAAGGCAGAGTGATAAACATTAATCATTTTTTTTTCACAAGAGAAAAAACGTTGTTTTTAATATATTATATGAAGTAAAACAGTCCATGAAGTCATTACATTTTCACATCTGAAGATTGGAACCCAAATATCCATCCAGAAAAGTGGAAGTCCCACCCCAGAAAATGATATAAAAATACCCCATGTCACATACAGGGACATGATATAAAACCCAGTAACGGTCCACATGGAGATTATCAACAAATCTGAGAAAGCATCCAAATATGCTCGAAGCATCTATAAGAAAGTGAAATAGCAGTATGTAGAATAGTAAAGCAACAGATAGAGTACCGATGTCCATTGTTCCAAATACAAATTAAAGTACCCAAAATCCTTGAACAGAGAAAAATGCTAATCATGTGAGGAGTGTGATAACCATCTGCAGAAACCCAAGCTCGCTTGTAAGATCAGGCTCTCTTGATTCCAAAATTGGTAACCATCTGTTGCATCTGAGATGTAAGGTTCAGGCTCGCTTGTTTCCATTAGTAGCCCACTACAGCATCCACCCTGTTCATAGCAAAAAGGTTCATGTACTAGATATACACAGAAAGAGTATAATACATAGACCATATAAACATAGCTTTGTATTTCAAAAAACAGGTTTAAAATAGAAATAGGGCAAAAAAAAAATTTCTAAGTAAAGTTAATCTATTAACAGTGGGAATAAAATTACACCGAAGTCAAAATCATTGCCCAGACTCATGGAAAATTTGTCATCAAAAAATAAAAAAATTAAGAAGACCGCCATCATACGGGGAAACCAGTCTTGAACGTTTAATTTACAGAATTCAAAAATATTACAAAGGTCCAACACAGTAAAATAATCTAAAAGTAGCCCAATTAAGTGGGCCGCGAAGCAAGAAAAACAAATTAACCAAACTACTCCTCCGGCTCCTCAACAATTCGGCACCATCCTTCAGAAGGTCGAAGATCGCTAGGTGCTACTTCCACATTCATGCCACGGCTCCCCTCCTGAAGGCCCGAATGTTGGCCAGCTTTTTCCGAGCTCAGACCCGCCGGACGGGTGCATTCTTCCTCTATTTGGGCCTCCTCGCAGAAAACCACAGTGACTGAAGCTGTAATTCGTGGGCGGTTGAGAGAGCAATTAAAGGAAAATTTCACAGTGCGCGTTGTGGGAGAAGGTGAAATAGCGGTGAGGAAACGAGGAGCAGGGGAATCCATACGGTAGCCAGATCCTACAACCCGACCCTGCCCACTCTAAGTATTTGGATAGCGACCTGCGTAATAATCACTGGACTGGCCGGAAGACAACTCGGTTGAGGGGCTGGAGGGAGTGCGCAGGAGTTGACCTCTAGTGCTCCCCATGCGGCAACGCATCCTTTGACGCACGCAAGGCATGGGTGCAGTCTCACTAGCAGTGGGCACAAGAGGAGACAGAGAAGTAGAATTCCAAGAAACAGAGGAAGACAGACAAGGACCAGACCGAGAGAAATGCAGATATGCAGCAAGGTCTACGCAGCAGTTCAGCTGGCCACTTCTCCTTCTCGTCACAGTGAGCAGGCAGTGTAACCCAGCAACCGGCTCGTCTGAAAAACCATAGCGAAATGCCATTTTATCGACCCGACTGCAATGCAATCGAAGGATGCCTGTCATAATTAATCTCTGATCATTAATGAGAGCCGAAGGTCAGATCATATTGGAGCATGCGGAATCACTAATAGGAGTGGAGGTCCGATCTTGAACATTGTTAAAACTTAATGCGATTAGATGTGAAAACCTTGGAACTTAGTTGAACAGCGTTAAAACTTAATGTGATTGATATGAAATCGCCACATCCATGTCCCATCGCCTTAAACGCCATCGAATGCACCTGCAACCGAGAGCAAGGCAAGTTCTGATTGATGACACGTGGCAGAAATTGACTGGAGCGGATCTTTGTTTAGGCCGCTCGCGCAGTGAAAATCCGGACCCGAAAAAGATTAGGGCGAATTTGATAAGAAATTCGCGTCACAACTCTCCCTCCGTACGCCAGCCCAACTTCGGACCCGAAAAATATTAGGGCGGAATTCAATTGGTTTTCACGTCACAAAATTGGCCGACGTCAGTAGGCTATTTTGGAACGTAAATTTGGTTTGAATTATGGTTTATCGCCGTTTGAAGTCCGGCGGGCTTGACTTAAGAACAATTTTGTTTGATCCCATCTTATAAAATTTGTGTTGGTTTTATTTGATAATACACATATTTATAATAAATCATGGGAATACCACACTAGTAAACATGTGGAAAATTTATATAAATTATTGAGAACAATCATTTTTATGTAAAAATATCCAAATGTGCTTTTGGGAAATAAGAATTCGAGTATTTGGTTCATATTTTTTTAAAGGAAGGAGTGAAGTTGGAGCCTCAAAAGATGCAAGCTATTACAAAATGACCTATTCCTATGAAAATCAAGGTTCTTAGAAGATTTTTTAGACTTACATGATCAATATGATGATAATTATGATAATTTCACAAAACAATCACTAGCTACTTTGAGGGATGAGATATTAGAACTTCAGCTTGATGAGGATTTTTTAAGAGCTTTATTTCTTCTTTTGAAATCAAGAAAATATTCTCCCAAACTGAAAATATGTGTTCTTGAGATAATTTCTGAAAATTATGAAAATGAAATTAAATTTTTGCATTCTCAAATTCAGTCATACAATTTCTGAAATCCTAAAGAAGTCTTTGAAAATCTTCCTTCTCCTAAGCAAGAGGAAATTGTACTATCTTTTGACTTGCATATTGAGGATGATTATTCTTTCAAATACAAGACAGAAGAAATAGTTTCAAGGCTTAATATTCAGAATACAACTGAGCAACCAGTCATTGAAGGCCTAGAAGTAAATAACATACATCATACTTTTATTGATCCTATATCATATTATATGGAGAATATTTTTAGCCCAAATCTGCAAACGTGTTTTCTCTATAAGGATCAAATACATCAAAAGTGGCCTTTACACATCATATCATTTATTATAAAGGCACATGATCATAATATACTTCCAATTTTGATCACAAGCAATCAAGTTATCCATTTATTGTTACAGCTACTTGATTGGCTTCATTGGAATTTTTGTATTACCTGATTCAATAAGATTTTTAGTAGATTGAGTAGGTAGATGAGTGCCAATAAGCTTGGAATTTTGAGCAATTTTTTTTTAGTTTTCAATTTTCAGCTAGTTTTTCATTAAGTTGGTTTGAAAAATTTTGTGTGTTGTTTTAGTTTCAGATCAGATTTCAGTTTGCAGAGGACAGAATACATTTACAGGTTCACCAAGGTCAATGGATGAGGACAACTGACCTGTTGTTCTTGACTTTTCACCAGGAAAAGCCATCCCCAATTGGAGCCAGTGTTAGACTCTTATACCAATAGGTGTCATATTTCATGATTGACTTGATGGGCTATGTAATATGTTCATACCTTTTCTTGTTGCAAAGGTTTTCCATATTATCAAAAAATCAAAAAAATTTAAAAAATGTAAAGAGGGTATACCCTAAAAGAAAAATCAAAGGGTAAAAAGAATAAAAATGGCCAAAAAATTAAAATAAAATGAACCCCGCCAAAATAAAGGCCAAGGAAAGTGTGCAAGTCTAAATGCCACTACTTTTCGCTCTTATGTAATAAATAAAATTGTCTGCAACTTGTATCCTATGCCACAATTTATGAATAGTCAAACAGTTTAAGCTTGGCTATTTCATCTTTCAATTTCATGTTTTAGAGATAGAGAATAAAATCTAACCAAACTGTTTAATCTTGGCAGATAAGTAGATAGGTAGAGTAAATAAAAGGAGCTCAATAGCTTAATCTGAGCCCTTGGATGTAATAAGGTTAGACTTAGATAGATTTCTACATGTAAAAGAAAAGAAAGTGTGATAAGGGTTTGCCAGTCTAAGTGCACCCTAATAAAGAAAAAAAAATGGTAGAGTAAAGTAGGTAGGGTAGGTAGATGATGTTGCAGAATTGCATGTGATGGAAAATGACTCTAAATGTGTTAATATTTACTTTCATCACAAAGTGCAAAGGCAGACACTATACTGGAAGAAATTCAAAGCAAAGCAAAGTCAAAGTTATTAACTTCCCTTCTCATATTCCCCTAAAGATTTCACTAATTTCCCCTAAGTACTAAGGTATTTGAAAATTAGAGGGGCTCATGGCATTTCCTTGACTTTTGGAGGGACCGGACCCTCGGCCCAATAATTGGAAAAGCCTAAGTACTTGAAGTCATTCTTCATAACATTCACTCATTTCTAAACATCTTTTCCTAAGTAAAATCCCATTTTACTTAGGAAAATTATGCATTATTTCATAAAAAAACCCTCAAAATCACATTTTATTCCAAGTCTAAGTGATGAAGTGATTATAATGCAATTTTCTTTTAAATCTTCACTTTCTTAGTTATATTAATGTATTTTTAGTTTACATTGTCCCCTTGTCATATTAACATTGATTTTATGTATTAAATCCTTACAAAAATAGCCTTCTCCTATTATATATAACTCCTTTTTATATAATATCCCCAAAAACCCATTAATAAATTTTAGCCAAAGTTATTTATTCCCACATGTTTAAATAAAAAACCCACTTTATGCCCCCTTTGGATAAATATATCGTAATATTAAATTCTGCCCCCTATGGTAATTAGATTAATCTGATTTAATTATCATATAATAAAAGTATATTGAAAAAATAATTAAAACATGTTTTATTACGTGTTTTAATACAAAAATAATTCTTCCCCTGTGTATTTTAATCCCCCGACTCCCTTTCCCAAGGATAAAACTATAAACCCTTTATAAAATCCCCAATACCTCCCTTAACTGCTAACCTTGGCTAAATTATTTCCCAATCCCTTTCCTGCATTTTTATAAACAAATTGATTAATATTCACGATTAATTAACTCCGCCAATCAGATTCCCCCCGATGAGATTAATTAAAGTTTAATTGTGTTGGGCCCTCCATATTAAATCCAGAGTTATCTACCCAGGCAACGAAATGGCCCGGACGGCAGTTTCTTTCCGAAATCCAGGCAACTAAAATTCAAGAAATCAGGTAGTTGGAGTGTTTGGAATCCATTTTTGACAGTGTAAATGGATTCAGCACTACCAAAAACCCTTAGGGCACTCAAAATACTAAAGTTTAACAACTGTAAACATGATTCTGATAAAATCTTTGCTGGATTTTTAAAAAATCCTTGCCGGATTCTGGGCCAAAACGTTGCCTGGGAAGACTACGGCTATTAAATCCCCGTCACTTCCACGTCCCCATCACCGTTCGATCAACCCATCTGAGATAAACGGTTATTAATGATATCGCTAGCCATCTGCATCCGAACAATAATGCGCGATGGCCCGGCGGTTTTCAAACAGTGCCATGCCACGCGTCAATCATTCTATGGAATCGCTCGCCCTCTGCCCAAAACCACTTTTCCCCAAAAGAGATGCGATGGAAACCGCTTGCCACTTGCCTCCCGTGACTCATCCTCCATACCTGCTGACATCATCCATTAAATAAATAAATAAAACCCCGTCACCCTTTGGAATTTTTGAATAAAACAATTTTGCCTGTGTCATTTTCATTATTCTGTGAACGACCAAAGTCTCATGCAGAGAATTTCAAAAACAAACTGTCAAGCACCATCAACTGTATTTTGCTAAAGACAATTGCATACCAGTAATCCAGAGTTCGTATGCCATAGCCTGTACCTGTTTAATCACTGTTCATCTCCCAAAAAACATGTATTTACCCCAATTCCCATTAAAACTCTGTGAAATCCTAGCTTTTGTTTTAAATTCCGCACGAAAGACAGAAACATAGTTCAATTTGGTCTTGTTCAATCCCTAGAATTGTAAATTGCATTCCCAAAACTTGTAATTGTGTTTGTTCTTCACAAAAACCCGAAATTCATTTCTGAATCCACAAGAACCAGAAATGGAGGTTCCAGTGGCTCTGAACGTCGCACCTTTGAATGCCCCTCATAGAAATTTAGACTATATGCCCCTAGCAAATAGATATTTTCAAATTAAAGACCTCGTTCTTAGTGATAATCCTCTTCGAACCTTTTTCCGCTGCAGAGATAAAACCTCGTTCTTAGAGATAATCCTCTTCATGAAAAAAGAAAGGTAAATTATTTCCCATGGAAAAAGAAGTTTTTCCCTTTTTACTACTGGAAATGGTACAAAAAAGTTCCATTTCTACCCGAAACTCCTATGAAACAGGAACCAAATAAAGGCCATGTCCTCAATGGACATCATTTGGCTTTGAAAATGGCCATTGCACCATGTTGTTTCTTATATTACATCACGATAGTTTCTTAGGTCATTTCTTGTTTCTTGAGATGAAAAACAACCAAAGAAATAAATGACCATTTCTCAATCATATCTCAACTATTTTTTATTTCATTCAGTGGTTGCTTACTTTGAGAGAAATTTGACACTTTTATAAGGAATATAACATAAAAACACAAAATGGGAAGGAATTGATGAGGTAGATGACCTTTAGTTGTTGTCAATTAAGAATTTATAATACACGATGCATGTTCTGTACTACAAACTAGATTCCTTCCTCGAGTTAGGACATAGAGTATTGAATCAAAGTTGTAGTTTCTAACTTCTTGTATTGGTTCATCAATCTTGAAATTCAGACATTGCATGTCTTCATTTCTTCATGTTTGAATAATTTGCATCATATCGTACAATAGGAAATTAGGAATTATGATTATTATTACTTTATGGATCTGTTAAGTTACTTTTAAGTTTGCATGGTTTAGTGTGAAATTATTCTAGTCCCCAAACACATATAATCAAGGAATTATAACGTGATTTCAAACATTAAATATCAAGAAAATCGTTTAAAGGATATTGAAAGGAAAAAGGTGATGGAAGATAGAAAGTGCCTTACTTAAATGCTCTAAGGATTTTTCAATAGTTGCTCCAAAAGCTTCACTTCAAGGCCCTTCAAGATCGTCTCCAACAATGCTATACCTTTAGCTTTAACAATGTTGCTCCAAAAATGTCCTCAAGGTCTTCACAACAATTTTACTAGAAGTTTCTCCAACAATATATTCAATAAGGTCTTCATTGTCAACTCGTCTCTTGTTTGGGTGCCTTAATGTGCAATGACATGTTTCCAGGACTGAATTCAATGCAAGGCATATTTAAAACTCTAACTCTGTCGTCCGGTGTCTTATTAGAAATTATTTCAGTTTTCATTTTGTGTTTTCAAGTTAGATATTGTTTTCAAGTTTTTACATTTATAATTTTATTGCAATGTGGCAGACTGATGAGAGCAGTGCAGGAACAACCCAGAGACGGGATGATCGTGGAAAGAGGCCAGCGGAAGAACATGTAAAGTGCCAGCATTGATCTATCTTCATGTATTTTAGTTATTTACATAATTGAAATAATATTAATTTTGTTCAAATATGCAGACACCTAGCCATGGTACGCCTGATGATTCCCTCTTTGAGGAAGAGCTTTCTTCATCCCTATCTCCAGTGTTCTTGTTGCGAAAAAAGGCACGAGATGCAAGGTCGTAATTTAATACTTTGATACACGCGCCTCAAACACCTGAAACAGAAGAGAGGATAAAACAACTTATGAGCCAGCTAGAAACATATCAGGTAATAATAAAAAGTCAAAAGGATATTTTTTTTGTTCTGCATGAGATGAATTGTGATAGTTTGATTTTTAATTTTTACATTGACTAAACTAACAAAAGGTTCTTTTGTATGTAGCGTTTTCTGGCACTTGCTGAACCCGGTGTTGGTGGTAGTGGGACACAAGGGCAAGAGATTGCCCAACAACCCTCTCGTACACCTTCTACTCCTTTAGGTGCCAGCCAAGAAACACACCCTGCCCAAGCAGACACCCAGCCAACCGTTGAACGTGTTGGCAATGATGAGGCTAATATGGCCAACTACATTATTGCGTTTCCTGGAGCTACACGTGTCAGCTCCACAGGGACCATTAATGGCACATTTTTGGTGAACGATGAAGGTGTCCCTATAAAGCATGTACAACTCCTAGGTAAATTTTATTATTTTAACTATTTCATGTACTGTATCTAAAACATATTTATCATGACTTTTTTTTTTTAATTAATGATAATATCTTTTTTTTTTCTTCTGTGTAGGAAACAATGAGTTCTACAGGTATCTGGAGAGCCATGCGTTGGTAATTTTTGGCCCAACCATACGCATAGGGTGGAATTCCCAGATTTCCAACCTGAAAAAAGAACTTCTAGATTATCTAGAAGCCCTTTTTGGGGTTGGCACATTTGACAAAACAGCGGTGGCTCGGGTAGCCGGAAAATATTTGAAATATACCAGGGACACCTATAGGACGCAATTGAAATTTAACCCTAGATATGAGCATCCTCTTACAGTTCCAAAGAGTGAGTGGAGAGCACTCATCCATGACGGAAAAGAGAAAAGGGCAAAGAAAGAAGGAAAAATGCCAATTGGACCCGCAAGGTAAATTACAACTTTAATTCAATAGCTTTAATTTTATCTATGTCTAAAATAAAAGTGTGCTACATCATATCTGACTTTAATATTTTGATGCTAGGTTGCCTGACACCTCAAAGGAAACCAAAGCTAGGATTGAAAAAAAGGGCCATCACAAGCTAGGCCAGGGCGACTACTTGAAATTGGCCGCAAGAATTGTAATTAAGTAGTTAAACATCTTATAATTAATTGTATCACCTTCCAATGTTTTTGTAATCCTATCAAATATGATTAAAAATACACAATCATATGTGATGTAGGGTGATGACTTCAGAACAGAAACTACAGAGGAAGATAAAAATATCGCTTTCCATTTCGGCTATCAAGCCGTAGTTGAACGTCGCATAAGCTTGGGGCAGGTCCCAAGATCCAGAATGCCTGATAAGGTAAAACATTAACCTTTCAATATGTTTGTTTTCATCCATAAATTTAATGTCTAAAAACTTTGTTTAAATCAGGGGAGAAACACTACCGACAACGCAAATAACCTAGTTTTAGAGCCAAATGTAGATGATCCTCACGTGCAACCTGATCATTGTAGTAGGGACCAGGCCGACAATGCTACTATCAGTGAGGGCCGTGACAGTAATTAATTTCCACTTATAATTTTTTCTAATTATACCTTGATGGTTGTCCTTATAATGTTTTTTGTTTAAATGACAGAGAATGTTTCCCTTGAGGATCTTACCACCAGAGAGGAAGACAGGGCAACAGTCCCAACGACGACAACTGGTGCACCAGGTAAATAATCTCATTGCAATTTTTTTTATTAATATTACCTAACTAGTTCAATGATATTTAAAAACTGACAATTAAAATTTAATATTATCTGTTTTTGTAGGCGATGCCCCGTCACTGGATGAGACCAGACATCGTGACTACGCAACTAGGTCAGCGGCGACAACTGGTGCACCAGGTAAATAATCTCATTGCAATTTTTTTTATTAATATTACCGAACTATTTCAATGATATTTAAAAACCGACAATTAAAATTTAATATTATCTGTTTTTGTAGGCGATGCCCCGTCACTGGATGAGACCAGACATCGTGACTACGCAACTAGGTCAGCGGCGACAACTGGTGCACCAGGTAAATAATCTCATTGCAATTTTTTTTATTAATATTACCGAACTAGTTCAATGATATTTAAAAACTGACAATTCAAATTTAATATTATCTGTTTTTGTAGGCGATGCCCCGTCACTGGATGAGACCAGACATCGTGACTACGCAACTAGGTCAGCGGCGACAACTGGTGCACCGGGTAAATAATCTCATTGCAATTTTTTTTATTAATATTACCGAACTAGTTCAATGATATTTAAAAACTGACAATTAAAATTTAATATTATCTGTTTTTGTAGGCGATGCCCCGTCACTGGATGAGACCAGACATCGTGACTACGCAACTAGGCCAGCGGCGACAACTGGTGCACCAGGTAAATAATCTCATTGCAATTTTTTTTATTAATATTACCGAACTAGTTCAATGATATTTAAAAACTGACAATTAAAATTTAATATTATGTGTTTTTGTAGGCGATGCCCCGGCACTGGATGAGCCCAGACATCGTGAATACGCAACTAGGTCAGCAGTGCGGGTTGAAAGGCACGAAACAGGAGCAGAGCACGATGATATTGATGATGTAATTAGGAGCTTTAAAAATAGGAAGAAGAAAAAGAAAATTTGACAATGTAAAATATTGTATTATTATAAGACAAACGTTACCATCCTTGGAATGTTTTTTTGCGTTATATAAAAAACTCATTTATCATACTATTTTTATGTCAAGCATTAATTGCAATGTTTCCTTGCATACTTTTTGTTGAATTGTTTTTTTATTAGTTATTGAATATTTTTTTTTATGCTCATGAAAGTAAAAAATGAAATATAGATTGGGTATTGGGGAATTGAGAGTGATGTGAGGGGGGGGGAGGGGCCATAAGAGTTTCCACCTTCACGTGGTTGGCCCTGTTTAGTAGAGAATAATTTATTGGAGTGATTTAATCTTGGAGCAAACCTCCCTTGATCCAGCGTAGCAACAAAAAATTCACTGTTGACTTAGTTTCTACTCTTTCAGATCGTGGGAGGCTTGTTCCAAGTTCATGCGACTCCAATAAATTGTTCTTGAAACGAAGAGGAGCTTATTCAGGTATGTTTTGACATTTTCAACATATGTTTTAACATTATCATAAGAATGCATCTTAGAGTAAAAAATACTACATGAATTACTTGTATTTATTGTATAGATAATGATGGATTTTGATTGACTTGGCAGTGCAGGTACAAATCCTCTTGCATCATGAGCAATACAACTTGTCAACCAGGGTCATGTCCAGGATATTTTCGCTTGTGCGCTTGACCAGGTTCGTAATGTCACATTTTGTAAGTTCCTTTACAGTTCATAATTAAATATTAAGCTTGTTCATGATTATTATCTAGGTTTTTTGTATGTGTTTTTTCATCTATTTGATTGTAATCAACTCTGCATGTTTCCTATTGTTCACTATGATTTCTCCCATTACCACTCCCAGGATGAATCTGAATTTATTGTTACATAGGTTACTTTATTGTTACTATGATTTCTCCATTTACGATTTCATAGGTTACATCATGTAAAGTTGTCAATCTCAAGTTGGTGATGAGATTTAGTTCTCCAGATTTGGGGCTTTTCTGATATTTTCTCCCTCATGTCATTCCTGCATCACCTCGTTGTTTGAGCATGCCAATTGTCTACCACTTGTACCAATTGGCACATGTCAATCCCCGAGTGGTGCCACATTTCACCTATTTTCAATGAGAGTTTAGGGTTTCTCTAACATATCTTCAGAAATTCGATTCAGTGCTTGCTTGAATATTGTCACATAATACTCATGGTTTGGATTGATGAGCATGTTCTGAATGGTTGGTTGATTCATAAGAACCACCCATATAGTCATCTTAAGATATTTCAGAAGTTTTCTCGGGTTTCCTTTTTCACCGTTTCTAGTGGGTGGGATGGTGTGGGGTGATCCATCAATACTAGTGCTCTTGTAGTAGGGAATTTTTTTTTGGGGATATAAAGGAGCATTTGATGTAGATATCCCATTGGATGCATTCATAGATGGGCATGAGAGGTCAAGAATTTAAATTAAAAATATGCAACCTCTAGCATGGAAACCTGAAGGTTGCGAGAGACACTGGTTAAAGATTGTTTTGTGTTGGCCTTAATATAGTCGTGATTTCTTTCTATTATCTTAATGAAAATATATAGTCCGGTCTCATTAAAATGATGATTGTGGTTGTATTTCTCTTTGGTTGTTTCTCTCTTAATGCTCCATAAGTTGCGATAGTTGTTTAGTTTGCCTGTTACAACTTAAAAGTGGTTTTTAGCAATGGGAGTCATGTTTTTTAAGGTTAATACTAATATGAAGATCTTGTAATTCTATATTCGGCATAAGAGAAGATGGCCTCTGCTTTGGGAAGTATGACAACAATTGCCACATCTACCTCATTGGGTAACAATGGAAAGGGGAAGAAGTTGGGTGCAATGTTTGATAATTATGGCAGACAATTGTCTTCTCTTTCAGTTTTTTCACCTATTTCCTTTAATCGCTCAAGCAGAAGAGGGACTCTGAGATTACGCGACAGAGAGAAGGTAGTTAATACAAGAGCTATGGAAAAGGAGTTGTACTTCAACAAGGATGGCTCGGTGACAAAAAAATTGCAGGTCAGAGAAAAAATTATGTTTAAAGGAAGGTCACCTGCACGTAAAACTTCACTGCGGTGGATCTTTCGTTGTCCACTTATATTCGATTTTAATGTGTTATTTTAATTTTTCATGGAGGTTTGTTTTGGCATATGGTTTGGCATTCAACTGCACACTTACTGAAAGCATTGTCAATTTGCCTTGTAGGCGGTGTGAACAAACTTGCTGATATTGTTGGAGTCACCCTTGGGGCGAAGGGCAAAATGTTGTCTTAGAGAGCAAGCATGGTTCTCCGAAAATAGTTAATGATGGTGTGAAAGTAGCTAAGGAGGTAATTTGTAGATGTGTGCTATGGTTTTCTTTTTAACTTTGTATTAGTTCCCCCTTTTAAATGTCTTAGATTTGGTAGGCATAATTTGAAAACTCAAAGGTGAAAGGCAACATATTTGTTACCCAGTGGTCTACTTGGCCTATGGACTAGCCACATTAGAGTAATGCATAAAGCTTTTCACAACAATAAAAATAAAGGGTTATGGCTGAGTCAAATTTTATTGTTATTGATAGTGTAATGAAATGTATCTCAATGCTATGGTTTTGGACTTTTTATTGGTTTAATTAGAGGACCCAGTTGAAAATATTGGGGCCAAGTAGGCTGGTTTTCCTTTTTGTTGATGGTTTGGTGTATCTAAATGAATTAGTTGCCTAAGGTATTTTTGGTTGCAAACTCCTTTTCATTTTTCATACAGTATTGGCCTTGTGGAATACATTTGATTGTGTGGTCTTGTTAGATCTACAACATTTGTAGTTGTTTAGTCTTATGGCCGAGGTGCACTTTTATTATGGAAATAGTTGATGTAATATTGTCATTTAATCCTTACTGCAAGGTAGCATGTTGAGAATTTTCTTGTGAAACATTTGGTATTCAAAATGACACTTGATCCTATACAGCATCATGCACTTGACTTCAAAATTCATATTCAAAGTGTGCCAGACAATTCTTGCAAAATTTCAAATATTTATGTTGTTTTAAACCATTATTTTTTTCATGTATTGGATGCTGAAAATGTGAAAAAGACTTTGGTATGAAACCAACTGGTGAATAATTTCCAGAAAAACAACCACTTCCAAGACATGATTTAGAAGTAGAACATATGTACTTATGAAGCATAGAAAGATATCCTTGATGCATTGTTAATGTTTGGCTAGGGTTATTTTTGGAGAAAATAACTCCTTATTCCTAGAATAGTGATCTTCAATACAAGTAAATGCCAGAGAAGAGAGATCATCGTGTGACGCAACAAAACTGAAATTGGACCCCTAAGGAGAGCTGGTGTGTCTACAATCGCTCTGTCAACATTTTCCCTTGGTTTACCCCGTTCTTTTCATCCAGCTTGAGTCTTAATTGAGTTCTTCTTTCTTCGGGTTTATTTATCAAATTCGTAGAATTTGATAAATAAATACTATCCACAATGGTTGGACTTTAATTTATATTCCTGACTTTATATTATCTCCAAGCCTTATAACCAATTTTTAACTTTCAACACTTTGTATTTATACTCCACGTTTATTTTTAAATAAATAACTTGTAATGAACTTTCGGCTCTATATTTCACCACCTAGCCTTACAACAATCACGCTCCAGACTTATGCTCATTATCCACCAATCGTTTAATTAAACAATTTCATTATACTTCGGCCCCACCTATATATATCAATAACCAATCAAACACTTGTATCGTACGTGGCTAGCCTCCGCACACCTTAGTTAACCTCCGGGAAAGTTCAATGTGCGACCACCGTCCGATGGCCCTTCTCCAAATCAACAACTCTTGGAAATTTCGCTCGGCTTCCAACGTCGGGATTTAATGTGTGATGGCGCGGGTTAAACGTTGGTTTTCTGGGGGTCACTTCGCCACGTGTTGCATTCCCTATGGAATCGCTCGCGAATAGGAAATACCGCCTACTCCGCAAAAGCGGTGTGATATGGGCAACCCGCTTTTGTGATTCCGCTCGTGGTTTTGGTATAGGGCTTGACCACGAGTGCAAGTCTAGTTTCGCTATCCTTTTGTTTGTTAACTCATGTCCAATCCTCGGGTCAAGTTCTGAAAGCACAACAATCTTGTCTCTTTATTAAGCGGGATTTTTATATTTGAACAGTGTTCACGACCCCGGTTCTCTACACAGACCTCGCCTTCGGGTGGGGTGAGTTCACAGGATTATCAAACAATTTACAGGAATTCAAAGACAGAAGAATGGAATTATCAGTACCCAATCGCCTCACAGTTAAACAATTCTTCACAATTAGCAGTTCGAGATAATTCAATGGCAACTAAGCTTGGAAATCATTTAACTGGAAACAATTGTTCACACACAGAGGTTTATTGCAGAAATCCCCTCTCTACTCTCCTCTTCTCTCTCTACTTTTATTCATCCGAGGAATTACAATTTATATACATAACATATGGCTCTTTTTTTCCTCTGAGAGGACCGTTCTAGAAATCAAAAGGTCTAATTATAATAATTCAACTAACTGAAACTGTTCGACTACTACAACTCTAAATAGTTTAAGTAATACAGTCAGCTGAGGTATTGACACCTAGCTGTTACAACTCAAATGTTTTCGAACCCTCCTAGCCACAACATGTGGACAAAACCTCCTACATTGCTGGCTAGTGCCTAATGCCCCTACATCATCGTGTGACATAAACCTATTAACAAAAGTGAACAAGGAATGATTATTAATTATGGCATACTAAGTTGTCAGTGATTTTGAGTATTTTTCTTTAACATGTAAAAATGTTAAATTCCAAACTTACATCATCATTGTTTGGCATCATGAGCTTGACTAATTGTCCACCATGCTCATAATTTAATTGTTGTATTCATATCTATAAACAACGTTTCAAATAATAATAAAAAAGTTCTATAAGAAAAATCCATACCTCCATGCTGCTGCTCCTTGTGAGACAAAGTCAAAATTGCATTACACAATCTGACACATAAGAATGTCCTATATCCCGGTGGTATGTATCCAAACTCTTATAATAGTGTCTTCAAGACTTATGTTGAAATTTCCAATGAGATATTTAAGCAATGAAAGATGGAGCCTTCTTCATTTTTGTATATGTAACAGTCTTTTATTAATATAAAGATTGATGGTTTTGTCTTTCTGAAAATGAAATGTAAAAATAATTTATTGTGGTCAATTGAAAAGTTTTTTTTTTAAGCTTTTCATTATGGAAGGGCGACATAGATATATGCCCTTCTAATTGAAATTCGGACCCGCCCTTCAAATTTGATCACTGTGTGGGACCTTAACAAACAATAAAACTATTCCGCCGCGCGTTATATAAAACATATAACAAAACCTTTGTCAAAACTTTAAACGAACCCTTTAGCCGTGGGTATTTCATCACGAATTGATCATTTTACCATGTACCTTCTTCTAGAGGAATATTCTTCCACTTGATTAGGTACTTCATAATGGTTATATGTCAAAGAGATACAGAATGTTTATCTATAAATTTTTGTGGTTCAAGAATCAACTTTCATTCTTCATCTAATTTTGGATGTTCTATTTACATTGGCATATTTTTTCCCAAAACCTTTTTTAGGCAAGATACATGAAAAACCTTATGAATGCAAGAAGAAGGAAAATATAACTTCTATACCACTTGTGCAATCTTATGAATAATTATTTAGGGCCATAACAGTTTTGCAGTGTGGAAAAAGTCGGCAAAAAGTCCCGACTTTTTGAAAAAATCCCAAA
Organism: Pinus albicaulis; assembly: GCA_034641835.2. NCBI lineage: Eukaryota > Viridiplantae > Streptophyta > Pinopsida > Pinales > Pinaceae > Pinus > Pinus albicaulis. Next base: position 79,006 of record JAXQQM020070077.1, read on the forward strand.
TTTTTCCCGGAGCCAACTTTATTGGCTGAATTTTTGCTGACTTTTTCATCCCTAAAAAAGTCGTGATTTTATCCTCGAAGTCCCGAATTTTTTCCGACTTTTTCGAAAAAATATTGAGTGAGGTAGTTTCTTTAATAATTTTTTAATTTTTTTTGAAAAGATCAGGATTTTTTCCAAAAATGAATATTTTTGTATTTTTTTAGTTTTGCCGACTTTTTGCCGACTTTTTCAAAAAATTCCCGACTTTATCGAGTATTTCAAATTTTGGACCCTTGCCTATTTAATCCCAACTTCAAATTTTTACACATTGCATTTTTGAGCTAATTCTTTATTCTTCTTTTTCTTGAATGAAGATTGCTTATAATGCTATAATCTAAAAAATACCCAATTACCCTCAAATTATCTTTCACTTCAATGTTGTTCCCCTTGTTGTTTTATCATGTTTCATGTCATTTGAAGGTTTTCCATAATAATTTTCAAAGTTTCTTTAGTATTTTCCATATGTGACTCTGTTTCCAATACTTTGGACTTATCTTGCAAAAAGTATGAGATACTAGGAGTTGGATATCCATAAAGGGCCTTAAATGGGGAAATTTTAGTAGATGTGTGATAGGTAGTATGATAGTATCATATTACCATTCTTCCTTGAGGAACCCACTTCATCCATTAAGATTGATTTTCTAAAGAGTAACATTGTAGATAACCTTAAAAGCATTTGTTAACTATTTTTGTTTGATCATTTGATTGTGTTTGATATGCAGAACTCATGGCAGCTAGTGTTTCTCCACTCATATTAAATAATTATTTCCAAAATTTTCTTGTTACTATTACTTTAGGAAAACCATGAAGACTATGAATTTGTTTCACGGACACTTCTGCCACTTGGCTTGTTGTTTATGTACTTTGAGCTCTACAAAAAAAATCTACAAAATTTGTCCATATAAATGACCACAAAAATGTAATACTTACCTTTATATTTTAGTAACCCTGTAATAAAGTCTATTGATATATCTTCTAGTCTTTGAATATGTATGTGAAATGGTTGAAGTAACCCTAGAGATTTTACTATCTCTCTTTTATTTATTATGCAAACCTGACCTTCTCTTACAAAATTTTGAATATCTTTCTTCATTCCTTCCAAAAATATATTTTTTGATCCTTTGAGATGTTTAAGGAACCCTGCGTCCTACCATCAGAGAGACACGAGACTCCCTTAATATTTGTTTATCAAATATGCTTGCGTGCATAAAAATATTCTACATTTGCACCAAAGTATATCTCTCTTTCACTCCCAATGCTCCATAGAGTTCATCCCATCCTTTATAAATTTTAGTTTTTGTTTAGTACTATTGTCATTTTTCCGTTATGGCAAGCTTCTTCTAGCCACCTAGGAATAGAAAATGTAATTGGATATAAATTTGAGGCCTCTTCTATTTTAGAAAGAGCATCATGTACTAAATTTTCCTTACCATTTTTGCAGATTATCTCAAAATTAAAACTTTGCATTTTTTCTCCTCATTTTTGTTAATATTCCAATGAAATCCATAGCTTAAAAAAATACTTTATGCTATCATGGTATATCTTGACTTTAAAGTACCTCCTAGTGATATACTATCCCCATTTTTTATTGCATGTAATATTGCTTCCATTTATTTTTCATACGTAGATTTCACCAAATATTTTCTTTGAATTCCTTGCTTTGAAAAGCCAATGATATCCCTTATTGTGTTAATGTTATGTAAATTCCTTGTCCTAGTGCCTCACACTCTACTATGAATGTTTTACCAAAAGTAGGTGCAACCGATGTTAGTGTAGAAGACATGGCATCCTTTAAAAGAGAGAACGCCAAAGTAGCCTCATCATTCGATATAAATGATATTTTCTTCAAGAGATATGTGAGTGGACTTGAAATGCATGCATAATTCTTAACAAATGATCAATAATATCATGTAAGTCTAAAAAATCTTCTAAGAACCTTGATTTTCTTAGGAATAGGTCATTTTGTAATAGCTTGCATCTTTTGAGGCTCCAACTTCACTCCTTCCTTTAAAACAATATGAACCAAATACTCAAATTCTTATTTACCAAAAGCACATTTGGATATTTTTACATAAAAATGATTGTTCTCAATAATTTATATAACTTTTCCACATGTTTACTAGTGTGGTATTCCCATGATTTATTATAAATATGTGTATTATCAAAGAAAACCAACACAAATTTTATAAGATGGGATCAAACAAAATTGTTCTTAAGTCAAGCCCGTCGGACTTCAAACGACGATAAACCATAATTCAAACCAAATTCGCGTTCCAAAATATCCTGTTGACGTCGGCCATTTTTGTGACGCGAAAACCAAATGAATTCCGCCCTAATATTTTTCGGGTCCGAAGTTGGGCTGGCGTACGGAGGGAGAGTTGTGACGCAAATTTCTTATCAAATTCGCCCTAATATTTTTCGGGTCTGGATTTCCACTACGCGAGTGGCCCAAACAAATATCTGCTCCTATCCCTCTATGACGAAACCATCGTACATGCTGTCGTCATCAATCATAACCCGCCACCCTTTTGACTTTGTAAATAAAACAAATTGCGTCTGCGTCATTTTCATTGTTCCATGCGCTAGCCAGTCTTCCATGCAACAAAATTCAAAAACCAATTGTTAATGCTTGCTGACTGTTACCTTGCTGAAGAGAATTGAAGCCGAGTATTTCAGGGTTCTTCTGTCATAACCAACGCCTGTTTAAACACGTTTCATTTCCCATAAATAGGTATTTATTCCAATTCCCCGCTAAACTCTGTAAAAAATCCTAGTTTTAGTTTTAATTCTGCACTAAGGTCTGAAAAGAAGTTCAGTTTGGTCTTTTTCCTTCCCAGAACTGCAATTATATTCCCAAAACTGGTAATTGTGCCCCTTTTCCACAAAAACCTCGAAATTCCATTTTTGAATCCACAAGAACTAGAAATGGAAGTTCCTGTAGCTCTGAATTTCGTGCCCATCAATGCCCCTCACAAGGACTTGGATTATTTGCCTTTAGCTGATATGGATTTTCAAATTAAGGACTTGCGTCTCAGTGAGAATCCTCTTCGAATATTTTTCCGCTGCAAAGACAATTATAATATTCCTATGTACCTTCTCCCCTCAGTCCATATTTTTCCTGAGTTAATCCATTAGTGCTACGCAAATTATGATCCCAACCAACGAGCAGTTTTATCCCCAAGTCAAAATGTCCTTTTCCCAATAACTGCTCAGTCCATAAATGAAATGCTACAATTCCAACCTGGTCAAGCTCTCACTCCCCTTTCCATGGCTGAATTACTTGAGAAATCTACTAAGTTATCCCATGAAGAGTTAAACCGCCTATGCCAAACCTTCATGTTACCCGAGCATCAGCCTAAAAACTCTCCCCCTTATGGTTATACTTTCTTTACTGATGAGGGTAGACTTATTTTAAACATGATATCTTCCATAATGGGCTTCAATACTAGTGAGTATGTTGATCAGTTAACCCTAGTATTGTTATCCATTTTTACCCCTGGACAGCCTCCTGATGTCAAGTATGATTTTGCATCTTATATTGCTGACAAAATCCATGATCAGTTCATGAGATTTGAGAATGAGAGAGTATTTAAGTATTCTTTTGTCATATATCATCTCATGATTTACTTTCAGTCAGAAAATTTCCCTTTTTATGTTAAGAAACTTGATGCCAAAGGGAATCCTAGGTCAGTCGTCTTTTGGTCTGCCATTACTCACAATTCCTTTGATTTTCCTTATTCCTATAATGAGTTTTTCAACCTTTTTGTTCACCCTGCAACTACCTTGTTGACAGGAGTCTCTCCTCCTAGAATTAACAATGAAAAAAAGAAAATCCTTCAGCTCTCAAAGCATTACAAGATAGGTGACTGGTACCTATATCAAAACTACACAGAGATCAGGATATATGGATGTGAGTTATGCCCATTCAAACTGCCCAAGTATGTCCCAATGAGACTCTTTGCATTAGAATATTTCAGGCAGATGAATAATTCAGATATAATTCATTTTTGCAATGCAAAGAAAAAGGCTCAACTCAGGATCAAGAGCCAATTAGGTCGCTTCATTTGTAACTCTAGGGAAGCTGGAAAGGAAGCTGAAAGGATTTTAGAAGACTATCTCAAACTACAAAAGAGTTTCTATTGGGTGCCTTATGATCCAAACAACTTTATCTGTGATAGAATAATGAAAAATAAATTGTCACCATACATCCATCAAAGAATCCCAGAAATAGAACAATATGCTAATATGGATGAATGGACAGAAGGGACATTGGTTGAAAAATATAGTGAGTAGGTCAATGTTGAAAATGTAATGAAAGATCTTGAAAAGATACTTGACCTAGAATCTTTTGGACAGGTGCAGGGATCTTCTTCAGCCAGGACTTTACAACAAAATTTGTAGGAGATTAGTACAGTAGCAGTAGAATATAAAGGAAAAGAAAAGGAGCCTGATATAATAATAATTGAAAAATTCATAATGACAAAGCAACCAGATACTTCTAAAGAACAAGGTCAAGGAAAAATTCCTCCTACTCAGACTAGTGAGCCAGAAATTTCTATTTTACAAACTCCTCTGAATATAGAAAAGGGAAAAAAGAGAGAGGCTGAAACAACTACTCCTATTGGTGGCTCTTCTGAACAGCAAGACGTTAAAAGGAAAAAATTAACTTTCCTTCCAGAAGATGAATCATTTCAGGAAATCCCTGACAGACAGGGAAGAGAAGACAGTCAGCAAACAGGTACAGGTAGTGGGACATCCACTAATTTTCAAAAATAGGGAATACAAAGGAAACAAAGTGCAGAAATATCTTCTTTCAAACCTCCAGTAAAAACTGCCTGGGACATCAAAAGAACATTCATCAATATAAAGGCCAGGAACGATCCACTTAGACTTCAAGTGTACAACCAATTTTTGAAGATGGCTCCGAAAAATCAAGAAAGATTGATGTCAGCTTATGACATCCAACAGGGTAAGATTTTAATGAGCCATTTGAAGCCCAAGGTGCAGCAGCCTCAGACAGCTGCAGATTACGTTAGGACTAATTTTGAAGTCTTAGCAAAGGATATCCATCCTTTAGATCAAATTGAGCTACACAAGCAAACAGGTGAGATGATTTAATCTACTCTGACGGATAAATAAATGATGACCCATAAGTTGCAGGATTCTTTGGATAATACTAATACATAGTTGCATCTTGAAAAAGCCTCCTCCCAGGCTAAGGATAATAGAATCAAAACTTTAGAGGAAATAATCATTGGTTTGGGTCATAATCCTAAAGATGTGAAAGGTATTGAAGCTTTGATCAAGAGAAAATATGATGATATTGCAGCTCTGAGAAAACAATTAAAGTTACCGGCCTCAAGACATCCACAGACTGCAGAAATCATCAAACAAAATTCTGAGGAAGAACTAATGGATTTGCTCTTAAAATTGAATGAGAAACTTACTGCAACTAAAAAAGAGCTTGAGAATGCATTAAAAGATAAGCAGGAAAATATTCTAGTATCTACAGCAGGAGTAGTGATAGGTACAGCAACAACAAGTCAACCAGCAGAATTGTCACAAAGCAACACTGCAAATTTGAACAATGATGAATTAACAAAGTCAATGGAAGATATGAACATTCAAGCCATAGAGCTTCACAAAACAAAGGAACAATTGGCCACTCTAAAACATAAATATGATCTTTCAAAAATGAGTGTTGCTGATAAAACAAGAGAAGTGAACAAATTAGCAAAAACAATCAAAGCATTGGTAAAGGATCTCACATTGGAGAAACCTTTAAAAGAAATAAATGAAATTCTTTGGGATAATATCATTTAATCAATAAATGATGTTTGGTCCTTAATTCAAATAATGGATGAACATAATAACTTAGTTAAATTGGCTCTAGATGAGATTGAGAGATCAAGACAAGAGTTGGGAAATATGCCAGAAGAGGCCAATAGACTTATACATTTTTTGAATACTCAGACTAAGAATCAACTTGCAGAAATTGGTATTCAGGACAGGACCGGAACAATTCTGGAAATAAAGAGAGTTTTTAATAAAAGAACTCTGGTACAGAATTTAGAACGAAGGTGCTCAGATATGCAAGAAGAAATCATTGCCTTCAGAGAAAGATTGAATATTTTGTTAAATAGAGGATTGCCCAGCCCTATAGTTGCAGAAGATAAGCTAATGGACCTTGATAGTTATGTTGAAAAATTGGACAAATATGCTGATAATCAAGCTAGTTCTTCAACCAGTTCATCAACAGCAGCATTGCCTACAGGGAAAAACCTTCATGACAAATTGGAGAATTTATTTTATCTTGAGCATGAAGTAAATCATTTGTTCCCAAATCAGCCTAATTTCTTCAGATATACTGAGGCTGATGAAACACTAAGAAAAGACAAGAGTTGGGAAATATGCCAGAAGAGGCCAATAGACTTATACATTTTTTGAATACTCAGACTAAGAATCAACTTGCAGAAATTGGTATTCGGGACAGGACCGGAACAATTCTGGAAATAAAGAGAGTTTTTACTAAAAGAACTCTGGTACAAAATTTAGAACGAAGGTGCTCAGATATGCAAGAAGAAATCATTGCCTTCAGAGAAAGATTGAATATTTTGTTAAATAGAGGATTGCCCAGTCCTATAGTTGCAGAAGATAAGCTAATGTACCTTGATAGTTATGTTGAAAAATTAGACAAATATGTTGATAATCAAGCTAGTTCTTCAACCAGTTCATCAACAGCAGCATTGCCTACAGGGAAAAACCTTCATGACAGATTGGAGAATTTATTTTATCTTGAGCATGAAGTAAATCATTTGTTCCCAAATCGGCCTAATTTCTTCAGATATACTGAGGCTGATGAAACACTAAGAAAGTTACAAAGGACCAGAGTGCCAGAAGTTCAATGGTGGGAAGAAATGATGGAACTTTTGTAAAAAATTATCCTTACATAAATTTTTGCCTATTTACCACGGTATATCATGATAAAAAGGATAAAAGGATGAACAAAGGTCAAAGAGTATCAGAGCAGTTAAAGAGTATCAGTGAAACGAAATAATCAACATAGAATTACTGAAGAGGACAATAGCAAGCCAAGATATAGGGCCTGCCTCCAGCACATTCTTAAAAGAAGGAAACAGCACAACATCAGTTATCATTTTTCTTATCTACGAGACCATCTATCTCTATATTGTTTTAAAATACTTATTAGTTATCCTAGATAATATCTGGATTTGTTATGAGATATTTTGTATGATTTTTTGTATAAATACTCCATCAATTGGAGTAGTAAGTGTGGATTCATATACTTTGCAGTAACATTGAATTTTTCGGAATAAAGTGTTGTTGGAGAAATTTCTTTGTGGCTTGTTGGATGATGAATTGATGCTAGAGACTTTTTACAAGATTCATGTGTCAAACTACGGATCAATAAGTCATTTCTATCCTGTGTTTTAAGTTTTTATATCTGTTTATTATATCATTGTGTTTCATTTCTGAATAATTAATGAAAAGGAGTAAATCAGAAGGTACTTAAGTGTAATCTGGTTTTAATCATTATTATTCTAAATGTTTTCTTCTAAACTAGTTATAAACAGTGAATTCTTAATTGCTCCTGTTTACTAGTTTAAGGATTTTGGGTACTTTAATTTGTATTTGGAACAATGGACGTCGGTACTCTATCTGTTGCTTTACTATTCTACATACTGCTATTTCACTTTCTTATAGATGCCTCGGGCATATTTGGATGCTTTCTCGGATTGTCGATAATCTCCATGTGGACCGTTACTGGGTTTAATATCAAGTCCCTGTATGTGACATGGGGTATTTTTCTATCAGTGTCTGGGGTGGGACTTCCACATTTCTGGATGGATATTTGGGTTCCAATCTTCAGATGTGAAAATTTAATGACTTCATGGACTGTTTTACTTCATATAATATATTCAAAACAACGTTTTTCTCTTGTGAAAAAAAAAATGATTAATGTTTATCACTCTGCCTTCAAAACTAGCGATGCTGGTCTATGTTGCTGGTTTATTGATATGGTCTGATGGTCTTTTTATATTTTGGACATATCACACTCACATGATTAGCGTTTTTCTCTGTTCAAGGATTTTGGGTACTTTAATTTGTATTTGGAACAATGGACGTCAGTACTCTATCTATTGTTTTACTATTCTACATACTGCTATTTCACTTTCTTATAGATGCCTCAGGCATATTTGGATGCTTTCTCAGATTTGTCGATAATATCCATGTGGACCGTTACTGGGTTTTATATCAAGTCCCTGTATGTGACATGGGGTATTTTTCTATCACTGTCTGGGGTGGGACTTCCACTTTTCTGGATGGATATTTGGGTTCCAATCTTCGGATGTGAAAATGTAATAACTTCATGGACTATTTTACTTCATATAATATATTCAAAACAGCATTTTTTCTCTTGTGAAAAAAAAATGATTAATGTTTATCACTCTGCCTTCAAAACTAGCGATGCTGGTCTATGTTGCTGGTTTATTGATATGGTCTGATGGTCTTTTTATATTTTTGACATATCACACTCCTCACATGATTAGTGTTTTTCTCTGTTCAAGGATTTTGGGTACTTTAATTTGTATTTGGAACAATGGACGTCGGTACTCTATCTGTTGCTTTACTATTCTACATACTGCTATTTCACTTTCTTATAAATGCCTCGGGCATATTTGGATGCTTTCTCAAATTGTCGATAATCTCCATGTGGACCGTTACTGGGTTTTATATCATGTCCCTGTATGTGACATGGGGTATTTTCTATCATTGTCTCGGGTGGGACTTCCACTTTTCTGGATGGATATTTGGGTTCCAATCTTCAGATGTGAAAATGTAATGACTTCATGAACTGTTTTACTTCATATAATACATTCAAAACAGCATTTTTCCTCTTTTAAAGTTTCATTTTTATTTTATTTTTTGAACCTGTCGTCGCTATATCGACGCCTTGTAAGCGTCGGAATTGCGACAAATTAGAAACGTCGAAAGAGCGACAGTATAAACACGTCAGAAGAGCGACGTTCAAAACGTCGGACTACATTTAATCATAATTGTGACAGTTTACAGATGTCGGAAGAGCGATGTTCAAAACGTCGGAAGTGCGACAGTTTACAAAGGTCGGAAGTGCGACGGATTGGGAAACGTCGGAAGAGTGACGCTTGTTTGGAAGCAACGGAAAAAGTGTCGATAGTGCAACACTTTTTAATTGCGTCGAAACTATGACGGTATGGTAAACCACGTTTTTCCTGCCCTCAAACTGTCGCTCTTGCGACGACTATGTGTCGGAATAGCGACGAATTGGCCGTCGGAATTTCCGCCAAATTTTCTAGTGAATGACCGCTGATCCAGATGGAAGTACAACGTGAAGTGGAAAATACTATCTAACCAACCTAGAAGGAGGTAGATCTGTCTACAGCCTGGTAAGAGAAGCAACTGCGCAGAGTCCTCCAGCCACACCACTTGCAAACCAGCGTAGGGGTAAGAATTCACCTACACCTCCACTACTAGAAGACAACATGGTTGCACAAATGAAATTACCTACCTTTAAGGGTGTGGGAGATGAGGACATGGAGTAGTTATGGTTTGTTGCAGAATCGGTGTGGACTGCGTAGAACGTATCTAGTGATGCGGTGAAGAGGGCACAGCTATCCCTTGCCTTCGAAGGAAGAGCTTTGGATTGGTACATGGGATACATCGGACAGCATGCAAACTCAACCATCGAAGAGTTCAAGAACGCCTTAAAACAACAATTCAAGAACCCTAAGTCCTACTCTCAAATAGTGGTTGATCTAAAATATTTCAAGCAGGGGGCCTCTGAGTCGGTGTGGGAGACCAATCAGCGACTAAAGAAGGTGATCAGAGAAGGAGGTTTCCAGTATGATGAAAAACAACACACAAACTGGTTCATTGCTATGTTGCTACCTCACCTGCGCATACCTATGGGTCATAAAACTTTCGAATCACAGGAAAAAGCTTTAGAGGTCTCTATGAAGTTAGAATTTGCGCCTAGAGACGATGCCCAACTAGGTGTCCATTTGATCCAAGGACAACTAGAGGCGATGCACAAGGAGATCCAGAACCTGCAAAAATAGCGAGGTGCAAAGGATAGCCCGGAAAGATGTTGCATACGTTGCAGGACGAATGGTCACACCAAGGATAATTGCCCGCTGTTAACATACTACATGAAGGCTAGGGGACCTAGTCTGCTGCACCCTAGGGAAGTGGCAGGACCAAGTGGGCTGACACTATGGTGTGGTGATTGTCGCGTTGTAGGGTTGTACAACACGAACCACTGTCCCCGCCTTGCTGCGTACATCCCAGAAGTAAAACATCAATGGTGCAGGTTTTGCAGGTCAATAGGACATGATAAACAAAATTGTCGAACATATGATTTGATGATCAATCAGGGGAACCTCTATAGGGTACAGTTGGATCCATCTTCACCAATATCCCTCTCGAGCACAGGTAGCTCCCCAGCTACGGGCAGGGGAGGTGGAAGAGGTGGAAGCGCAAGTCGGGGACGAGGGAAACTCATCTATTATAACTGTGGAGAGGTAGGGCACTTTGTCAGGAACTGTCCAAACCCCACAAGACAGACCTACCAGTATTGCAGGCAGCTGGACCATGTGATTGAACACTTTCCAGTCTTGATAGCAAAGATGCAGAAAAAGCAGCCGATACCTATGCAGAATGTGCAGAGGGTTAAGGCTGAACTGCGAGACAAATATCCAAATATAAATGTTGTAACACGTAGTGGGATGGCCACCACTGGAGAAAATACTAAGACCAAACCTATGATCCGGCAAGCAGCTATGAAGCAGGATGGTGTGAACCAAAGAAAATAAAAAGAAATGTTGGCTGATGCTTGCACAGACTCTGCAGAGGCAGAGGCGTCTAAATCGTAGTTGCCAGGAGACCTCAAGGTAGGTGAGGAGGTCAAGCCATTTTTACAAGAATGTATGAAGCTGCTATGCAACCCAAGGGCAGTGAAAAATATTCAGGCATTAATAGATAGCTGCGCAACACGATCTATCCCCCCTCAGGAAATCAAGGACGTACACAAACTGTATAGATATAAGAAACGCATTGGTAGGGAGATGAGGTTGACTACGCAGAATGGTGATTAGGAGATGGATCGGGTTATTTTAGACCTAGGGTCAGATGTGAATGTATTGCCTAAATACGGGAACCTAAGTTGGACTGGTCCACTATCGAGCTGCACATGGCCAATCAACAAAAGATCATACCCTTGTGGAGACTATCAAAGATCATGGTAGATATCGCAGGGGTTAAGGTCTGAGCTATTTTTGAAGTCATTCAAATCATAGAATATTCTGACCCCTACCCTGCACTTCTAGGGTTGGATTGGGCCATAGATATGGGATGTATCATTAATTTGAAGAAGAGGAGCATGGTGTTTGAGAATAGCGGTACCCGGGTGATAGTACCATTAGACCCTGCGGAAGGCGAATGATACACAGAACCAGTTCATGACGAAGAGGATGTAGATCACATCTATAATTTAACTATGCAAGATGAAGACTGGATCAACCCCACGGTGAAGGGGGTACCTTGTTGGGAAAAGGACAACGAATGTTTCTTCAAATCTGATGGGGAGATGGAGAATTGGAAAAACTTATTACATGATGTCTCTACGCTAAGATGTCTTTGGATCATGAAGAACTTCCGCTGCATCTCCTCGGAGGTAAGATATATACCTTATTTTGATGGTTCTGGTAATGTTAGGGACTTTTTGCGGGCATTTGAAGCCGAGGTTCCCCAAGAACACCGACTATGGGCCTGTAAGTTGGCCATGCAAGGACCACCTGCGCAATGGTGGGTAACGCATGAGGAGGTGTTCCAGGATTGGGAGGAATTTCGGGCTATGATGATCCTATGATTTGAGGCCCTAGCTGAGGTGTGATTCAAAGTGTTCCTTGGGCCAGAAGACCCACGCGAACATCTGTTTTCTTAGAAATAACAGTGGTGCGACAGGACTACAAAGGAATGGGTCCATCTGTTTATTCGTGCTCTGGGACCACTTCCCACTGCATGGTATTTTGATGTGGAGCTACATCAGCATACCCACCACTGGGAAACATTACAATATGACTTTGTGAGGACATTCGGACTGATCGGGGGGATGGAAGCACTTGATGAAGCTCTGCAAGACACAAACACTGGGGCATGGGTTAAATCGCACCTGTATGTCGCACCTGAAGTACCCACGTGCAGGAACTAAGTATGGTCAATTATTGTAGCCTAGCCACAAAATAGGGTAAGGATGATCCACAAGCTGCCTCTGACTCAGAATTGGAAGGGATGCGCACAGTTACCAGGCCGCTTAGGCTGCGAATGGGGAGCATTGAGATGCACCCTACATTGGCTCAGATTGAGGAAACAGATACTCCTATAGAAAAGAAACAACTGCATTAAATCCTCATCCATGCAGGTTATTACAGGAATTTCATTCAACAGTACACACTAATCACATCACCTCTGACGAACTTTCTTGTGAAGGTGGTTCAGTTCTATTGGGATGACGCATGTCGGACGAACATGTCTTTGGTTTTGAAGTACCTAGGGAACAAGCTGGTGTTGAGGAAGGATGCGCAGGAGGCACAGGCATTTAGTCCAAGTTTAGTAGGTATGCTGAGCGCACATAAGGAGCGGAAAATAGCCTCTGAAACAATAAAATTTGGTAAAAAGGAAAAGTTATCGTTGAATGGAGCAGGCGGATGGCAATTAATGAGGCAATTCCTTGAGATTTTTTACCATTTACTTGATGGTAAGTTCCAGGTGAGGTTTACCCTACCGTTGGATGACCACAGGCACTATAAAGTAGGAAGAATAGCTCAGAAAAGGGATCTGTATCGCTTCCATAACCCTTATGTATTTTATTTATGCTGCATGGTTCTCTGGGCCTGTAGTATTCTGTTCATGACTGATCAACCCACTCCCGTTGCCAATAGTACCCTAGAATCGGGTTTCCTTTTTCACGCTAAAATGACGGCTACTAACCCTACGAAAGATTCAGCACCTACAGAGCCAGCAATTGTGGAAATCATGGAGATTGGGCCTGAGGACGAGGAAATTAATAGGATAATTGTGCTCTGGCTCCCTACGTGGAGGAGTGGCTTCAAAACCGGTGAAAGGAGCACTGAAGGGGCCAGTGTGACAAAAGTGGCCCCCCTATCAACCCAAAGGAGGCCACATGACCAAGCCAGAAGGGCTCGGACGCAGCTACGAAAAAGGATGCACAGCCACCGCAGACTTCCGAAACGGACGCTGAGGCCAAGACTGAGGTCTGGTCGCAGCTAGACCTACACACGAGAGGGTTGAAGGACAAATATACCACCTCTACCCAGGGTAAAAAGAAGCCAGGTGAGCCTGAAAAAGGGTCCCGAAAGAATTAGCGAGCCCAACACAAGGAATATGATGTGATGGTCACACTCACTGACGGTGACCTCGAGCAAATCGCAGACGCAATTACACTGGCTACAGAGGATAAGTGGGCAGCCATAGAGGAACAACAGAAGGTTATGATCACCACCATCCAAGCTAATATTCTCACCCTCCAGTTGAAGAAAGATACATTGCAGACCAGCATAATTCAGGTACGGACTCCCTTGGAAACCAGCAGTGCAGCGCTAGCTACGGAGGAAAGTCGTCTCTGCTCTTTACCTAGCGCTACCCTTGTAGGAATCCAAATCCAAGCAGGTATAGGAAGCAGTTGGATCTGGCCAAGCTGCCCCACGAGGCATTACAGGGCCTCCACAACGCTGTGTTCCAGGAGATCCATCGTCGCAACCTGAAAGTACACCAACACCTCGGTGTGGCCGCGCAGACCATTGCCCAATAGAACGCAGAAGTGCTCCTCGCTGTCTCACAGCAGGCGGAGCTTGAAACAATGATCCACCAGCTCTTTGCAGAGGTTACAGAAGAGATCCCGGCCGCAGCCATGCCTCGAGCTAAAATTGAAGGATTGGTTGCAGTGTTGAAGGCATCCAAGACAGAAATATAGGTCATTAAGACGCAGCTGGAGCAGCAAATCAGTGACCTGCAAGCCAAACTATAGCCCGAAACACCCCTGGGGGTACGTGCCTAACGTTTTGCGCTGGTTACCACAGCTACGGACACCATTATAGGACAGATTGCTTAGGGCACCTAGTTGCTCGAGACAGCCCTGCAGTTATGGACCAAAGTCTAGCAAGATTCGATCCTCCAAAACATCAGTCAGGAATTGCGGCAAAAAGAGGAAGCTTTTGAGAAGGTTGGGGTACCTTACCCACTTTGGTCCCTACGTAGCATCTGGTCCGTCTAAGGACTAGAAACTCCCTCCAAGATGATATTGAGGGACTCTGCCAAAAGAAGCATGTTATCAGAGAATGCTTAAAGCCTTGGACTTCTGCGGCCTTCTAGCTCTCACAGGATGTTGATGGTGTTGTGAAACAACTAAACCAGACACTGGAGAGTGTCACGGCTGTGACAGAGGGACCAACCTCACAGAAGCTTGTAGATATAGCGTAGAGTGTTGCTGCTCAGAGTCAAGAAGTGTTGCCCCCATTGGTCACAGTTGTCAATGCACTGCGCACGTAGGTGGAGACCCCACTACCACAGTGACTCGGGACGAGTCACAAGATTGTGTTGGGGGAATGTTGGAACAGGGTCTCCTACAAGAGCTACGAAACTGGTCCATATTGTATATTTTTTATTTTTTTCAGTCTAGCGCAGGGGTTTTGGGGTAGGTCAATGCCTCTAATACATTGTAAGCAGGCCAAGCGTAGACCAAGAGTCCACAAACCGTGGTTTGCGGGCCATTGGATGCGCAGGCTAAAGTACTATAAATAGTTGAACCTTTTTTAGTCAATAGGTAGGAATGAATAGAGATTGATGCTAAGTGCGAACTGTTAGATCTGGGATTGGGTTATTGGGTTAGGACTCCTGTTGGCTATGTGCACAGGTGGGTTTTGGGGTATGTAAGAGACTTTTGATAAGAAAGATATGCGAAGTATTACGGTTATCTAATTTTGTTTGATCTATCTGGTTATGGTTATTGTGGACTTGAATTATATGTGATTCTGTTACGAGCTGCGAATGATATGTGTTTATGAGCTGCGAATTATCTGTGTTATGGTGACTGTATCTGCAATATAATTAATTCTGCTACGAATATATTGTTTTATGCTTATACTTGGTTGTCTGCACATGGATGCGAGCCTGTTACATAAATCTGGTAAAACTGTACTCTGGTTACTTATTGCAAGTCCTGCAAACGACCTCTGACTGCGTAGATATGATAGTTTCTGAGTGGTTCAACTTACCTACTCTCTCTCTTAGGGTACGGAAACCTGGTTCCAACACCAACCCATATTGCTTCGGGTGAGACTTTGGCCTGCGCAAGCAAGTCACTGTTGAGAGGGCCAGTAGTATAGGGGTCTGTTGGCAAACCTTAACCTTTGAACATGGGTCAAGACCCCTTAAGCCAACATGTGGTGGTCCCTTTTGGTATTACCAATGCACCAACCACTTTCATGTGTTTGATGAATAGTTTGTTTCGTCCTTACCTAGACAAGTTTGTGATAGTGTTTATTGATGAAATATTGATTTATTCAAAGAATGAGGAGGAGCATCCAGAGCACCTGGCAGTATTTTTGAAATCATTCAGAGAGCATCATTTGTATTCCAAGCTTATCAAGTGCAATTTATTTGAGTCTCAGATTCATTACTTGGGACATTTTGCTTCCCAGGAAGGTATAGTAGTGGACCCAGAAAATATTAAAGCTATCATGGAGTGGCCAACTCCTAGGAATGTGGATGAGGTTAGATAATTCATGGGATTAGCATATTATTATAGGTAGTTCATTAGGAACTCCTCATAGATTGGTTATGTTATTACATATTTGCAGAAGAAAGGGAATAATCTTAAATGGACCGAGGAGAGTGTAGCTACTTTTCAACAGTTGAAGAATTTGCTAACAAATGCTCTGGTCTTGAATATTTCAAATATTGATTAGGGGTTTATGGTTTGTACATATTCTTGCAAGGAAGGACTAGGTGGAGTCATGATGCAAGAATGATAGTTGATATGTTATGATTCAAGTAAGTTGAACAATCCCGAGCAGAACTATGTGACTCATGATCTTGAGTTGACAGTTATCATTCATGCATTGAATATTTGGAGACATTATCTTCTTAGCAAGAGTTTCGTCTTGATGAGTGATCACAATGGGATGAGGTACTTATTTGACCAACCTAATTAAATTTTCATGAAAACTAGATGGGTTGATACCCTTGGTGAGTTTGAATTTAAGATTAGATACATCAAGGGCAAGGAGAAAAGAGTTGAAAATGCTCTCAGTAGGAGAGTGCAAGTGAATCACATTCCAGTTGTGAGCTCTTATGGGACATATTTGTAGGAACAGATCTTACATGCAAGGCAGCATGATGACAGGTACCAGTAGCTGAAGCACATATTGTAGCAACAAAGTGAAGGTCATAGGGAAGAGGAGTAGCACCTCACGATAGATGGCTTGGTTAGATTTAGGAACATGATTTTATGTGTTAGATAGTAGTGAACTCAAGAAGCTTATCTTGAGGGAGTTTCATGTCAAGACATATTCAAGCCACCCAGGATACCAGAAGACTTTGACAGTAGTCAGTAAGTTCTATCATTGGTCAAACTTCAAGAAAGAGGTGGTTGGGTTTATTGCAAGATTCTTGGACTTTCAGCAGGTGAAAGGGGGGAGTGTAAGCATCCAGTTGGTTTATTGTAGCCTATTCTAATTCCAGAATGGAAATGGGAGGTAATTTCCATGGAATTCGTTACAAGTTTACCAAGTACATCGATATAGCATGATTCCATCATGGTTGTGGTTGAAAAGTTGGGCAAGATAGTTCACTTTATTGTAGTGAAGTTTATTAATTCAAATAGTGAGGTAGCTAAGATTTTCATCAAGCAGGTAATGAGATTGCATGGTGTTCCCAAGAATTTCATATCATATATAGATGCCAAGTTCACTTCTAAGTTTTGGAAGGAGTTGTTTGTAGGCTTGGTGACGGATTTATCTTTCATTACAACTTATCATCCACAAACATATGGATAGACAGATAGAGTTAGCAATATTCTTGAGGATTTTTTGAGGATGTATGTCATGCATCAGTAGAGGAAGTGGGAGGAGTATCATCCATTGTTATATTTTTCATATAACAATGGGTATTAGGAGTCCTTGAATATGAGTCCACTTAAGTCTCTTTATGGGAGGATTTTTAATACTCCTATCAATTGGAGTGATCCATTGAATAGGGTGATGGTTGGACCAGATATGTTGGCTGAGATGTAACAGGATATGTAGGTTATTAAGAGGAATTTAAAGGCAACAAAGGAAAAGCAAAATATTTATGCAAATAATCATAGATCATTCAAGGATTTTTAGATTGGGGAGCATGTGTACTTGTGCATTAAGCCCAAGAAGAGATCCTTGAGGATTGGGGCCTATGCCAAGATAGGACCTCAATATTGTGGTCCCTTTCAGATCCTTGAGAGGATTGGACTATTGGCCTACTAAATTTCATTATCTATAATAATGAATTCCATGATGTATTCCATGTTTCATTGCTAAAGAGATATTTCTAGGATGTTAATCATGTGATTGATTGGTCTATATTGCAAGTGGAACTAGAGGTAGAGTTCCACCTAGAACCTCAGTGCATTTTGTATCAAAAACCATTCATAATGTTAGTGTTGGAATCATCACTTGGATTGTGACAAGTGCCTGACTAGACACATATTAAGCTCAAGGGATTTTCTTATAATTTGATTGAGTTTTTTGGAAAGTGGTTGAAACTCACACACACTGAAAGGGGTTTTCAGTAGATAAGAATCTCTCACACATATGAGGGAACCGGTGTATAATGTGGTGGCAAGGTTGATTTCATAGCCTGATGGTTAGAATACTGGAAGACAAACATTTGATATGTAAAACAGAAGCCTGCTGCTAAGAGGAAAGGGTGACACAAATTCTAGATCTGAAATGTATAGTGAAAGAATTATTTTAAAAGACTTACAAGAATCTCACTCTACATTGAATAATCCCATTACAAGGTATGCTTCCAACTAACATGACCTCATGAATTAGGAATTCTTGATAAATCAAGACTGACAAAAACAAATTAATCATGCATGCTAGATCAAAAGACTTATAAGAACATGAAACAAGATTTAATTCAACCTCAAGGAATTCTTATGAACAATATTCAATTCATATTGAATCAAGACAGCTTGAAACAAGACTTACAAAAACATATCAATATGTCTTGGAGGTTCACAATACTGATAAAAGCATGAGATAAAACTTTCATATTAAATCTAGAAAGATAGATAAAGTATGTAAAAACAGAAGGGAAAACAATACACACACCACACAGTTTGTGAGTCCTGAAGAGTGCATCTGGATAAATTATCAACTCAAAAATATTCAACACAGTATACAATAAGTTGAACAGCCCACGAAACGCTTTTCTTCCTTTCTATACATAGCATATATACAAGAATATGTTTTGTTGAAGCTTCCACAAAAATTGCAAGTCTATTTTAAAGACTTAATTACAATATTCCACATATAGTGAAGATTATCTTAAACATAACAAAAAAGTAGTCTGAAATAGAAATGAAGACAAAACATGATAGTATGGAGCTCGAAGTGGCTGAGTTGAGGCGGTTGAGTGCTCCTCATTTGCTGGAAAAAACTACCTCCACAAAAAGTGCACCTGTTGAGAGCTGTCAAAAAAATCTAGAATAGAAGATATCAAATCTCCTGAATTTGAAATGATTAGCTCTACTTTGACTACCACATATGTTGATCTATCTCCTTAAAATATGTAATGAGACACCATCTTCAACTGCCACCTATATATGGAAATATCACAAGGAATTGACTGTTGAAAAATAGGGGCAAATCTGCCAACTGAAAAAGACACCTGGACCTTTATCTACAAAAATGTAGGAATAACCAACTGAAACTAATATCTGGAAAATAGATTGATTGGATGACACTTGGAAAAATACCATTACTATTGAGTTTGTATTCACTTTATCATCATTTAGTGTCATTCTTTCGAAACCAAAACCAAAATGCAACCTTTTAACCTTCTTATACAAATTCCTAAAATAATAGCTACTTATTGAGTTATTTGTAAAACTAGATTTTCTGAAAAAGGTAGCTATTATTTGAAAATACTGTGTATAAGCCAAAAATGACATGATTCTTCATATTTTCATGGTTTTGTACATTCAATCATCAATTATCTATTATAGAATCAAAAATCCTGATAGCTTATGCCTTCTTTACCCTCTTGTTTGACTTTCTCTTATGTACTTTCTTTTTCTGTTGAATCTTCTTCTTACCTTTGGTTGAAGAGCTGATAGATGAATAAAGTTGGGCTATAGTTGGTTCTTCTACTGTAGTGTTCTCTGAAACTTTTCTAAACAAGGAAAAACAACCCTCCATGAATACCTAACTGTTGTCACAAGGTAACAAACTGTTTTGCTGGAAGATAACAACAGTTTGTTGTAGCTCTGCATGCCCTAAACCACGGTGAGAGGGAATGACACGAAAACAAAATGATTTAAATTCTACTGCCAACTCATTCCACTGAACATTTTATTCCATCATATTATTAACTAATAGCCACTCATACCTCATCCTTCATATATTTCACTTTAATTGGTAGCAATAGATTTGACTAGCTTTAGAAAATAAAATAGCCAACTCCTTTTAATAAACCCTCCAATTAGAAATAGCTACCTTTCATATGATTAACACCTCTTGTTTTAGTAGACCTTCACTATTAAAATAGAGGTGTTTGTTTCACCTAAGTAATGGTTCTTTTTATCTCCTTGTACGAATTTTGTAGGAAATAGCTACTTACTAGGTTTTCTTGTAAAACCAGACTTTATGAAGATAATAGTTGCCTTTCTAGAAAAGATAGTTATTCATGTGATATTCCTAATGCAACTAATGACTCTAGCATTTTTTCTTTAACCTTGGATATAAATATCATGGTGAATGAATTATACTTCTCAAGCTAAACCCATGACATTAACTACTCAAAGCAATTAAAAGACTTATTAAAAGAGAATTTACCCTAATAACTTATGACACAAAAAAACTATTGGAATCAAAATTATTTTGGATTTTGGTTAAAAAATGATAAAAAATAACACATTTTAACCCTCCAGAGCCTTCAACCATAGGTTAGGAAACAAGAGAGGATCAAATACATAGCTTACAATAATGACCGGACCTTGGAAAAAATTCGAAAAATTGCAGTGCTAACAGTGGCCCCTATTGGGGATGAAGTCCTCGCTATGAAGCTTCAAGGACCACAGTTCCAGTCCCTTGTCAAGCTCTTATTTCTCCAACAAAAAATTCTTCTCATTAACTCAAAAATACCATCATGCCTAGGCATTTGCTAATGGAATCATAAGCTAGATTTCAATTTTCTGCAACTTATTTACACATGACTAAAATACGGAAATCAAATTGCAATCTAAAATTGAAAAGAAATGCTCGAGTGGAGAGCTTATTAATCCTCCTACTTCTAATCAGTTGAAAACTTTCCTATTCAAGTATAACTTGATTTACATTACAACCATAAAATCATTTGACCAGTAAAGAGAAACTCTTGGATGCAACTGTTTGAAAATACCCACAAGGGATATAATATATGCAACAAGAAACGAACTAGAAACCTACACCTACTGCTATAAACCGTGTGTGTCATTTCAACAGCTGCTATATTGGAGACCCCTGCTGAAAATGAATCCATCGAATCAGCAACCGGATCATGAAACATATGAGGAATGTCTAGCTGATCTAAAATACCAAGCTGATTTTTTTAAAAATTTGCTATGTCAATAAAACTGGGTTTATCTTGTCCTCCTCACAACAACTCATTAACTGCATATGTTTCATTACATTTAAGGAAAAAAAAACCTTCTTTAAGTTGTTTATTACTTACTTGGACAACAAAATCGTTAGAGGCACTTAAACCAACAAAACTAAATGGGAGAAATATATCAAGTTCCAAAGGAAGAAAATCGTACTCATCAGATTCTTCATCGTGAGTAATAGGAATAATTTGCTCCATATGAATCTAATCTGGATCCATACCCTTTTCAAACTCTTCATAAACGTTTTCCATAACACTGATAGAAGAATCTACTACATCATTCTGAACATAACACTCAGATTCTTCGCAACAGTTATCAAGCAACAACTCAGATGAATATAGTCCTTTACAATAATGATGAAACATTTCATTAAATTCCCTTAAATAAGAAATAGTACTAGCAGGTAAGGACCAGAACCATTTGCACGCATCTCCATCAAGGAAAAACACAAATATTTTCATGAGGACATCTTCATGAAACACATCCAGCAAGTGCATAAGTTCATGAAATGAAATCAGGTAATTAGCGGGATGTTCATATTCATCTCCTCGAAATATTAAAATATGATGTTGTCATTCATCTATAGAAGGCATCAAAATAGGAAAACCATGAATTTCCAAAATATTTAAAGGAGCAAACCTTTGAGCTAATATAGCAACAAAGGCTTTCGAAATTCTGAAAGTATGGAGCTGCCACTGGATTCTTTGTCATGGAGTCGCCAGGTGAAAGATCACATTCTTCTTCAAGTCGCCAATTATTGCTCACCATCAAGAATTGATTATCAACAATAAAACAAAATACTTAGGAGAATACTTCGTTTCAAGGCCTTCGTCTCTCGGCAGATGCACCAAAATATGTTAGTGCTGGAATTGGCACTTGGATTGTGACAAACACCTGACCAAACACATCTTAAGCTCAAGGGATTTTCTTATAATTTGATTGAGTTTTTTGGAAAGTGGTTGAAAATCACACACATTGAAAGGGGTTTTGAGTAGATAAGGATCTCTCACACATATGAGGGCACCGGTGCATGATGTGGTAGCAACGTTGAGTTTGTAGCTTGATGGTTAGAAGAATGGAAGATAAACAGTGGATATGTAAAGCAGAAGCCCGCTGCTAAGAGGAAAGGTGAAACAAATTCTAGATCTGAAATGTATAGTGAATGAATGCGTTTAAAATACTTACAGGAATCTCACTCTACATTTAACAATCCCATTACAAGGAATGCTTCCAACTAACATGACCTCATGAATCAGGAATGCTTGATAAATCAAGACTAACAAAAACATATTAATCATGCATGCTATATCAAAACACTTATAATAAAATGAAATGGGATTTAATTCAACCTCAAGGGATGCTTATGAACAGTCTTCAATTCATATTGAATCAGGAAATATTGAAACAAGACTTACAAAAACATATCAATATGTCTTGCAGGTTCACAAGACTGATAAAAGCATGAGATAAAACTTTCATATTAAATCTGGAAAGATAGATAAAGTATGTAAAAACAGAAGAGAAAACAATACACACACCACACAGTTTGTGAGTCCTCAAGAGTGCATCTGGATAAATTATCAACTCAAAAATATTCAACTCAGTACATAATAAGTTGAACAACCCATGAACCTCTTTTCTTCTTTTCTATACATAGCATATATACAAGAAGATGTTTTGTGAAGCTTCCACAAAAATTGAAAGTATATTTTAAAGGCTTAACAAAACATGACAGTATGGAGCTCGAAGTGGCTGAGTTGAGGTGGTCGAGTGTTCCCCATTTGCTGGAAAAATTTCCTCCACAAAAAGTACAACTGTTAAGAGCTATCAAAAACATCTAGAAAATAAGATATAGAATCTCCTGAAATTGAAATTATTAACTCTGATTTGACTACCACATATGTTGACCTATCTCCTTAAAATATGTAGTGATATGCCATCTTCAACTGCCACATATATCTGGAAATATCACAAGGAATTGACTATTGAAAAAGAGGGGAAAATCTGCCAACTGAAAAAGACACTTGGACCTTTATCTGCAAAAGTGTAGGAATAACTAATTAAAACTGATATATGGAAAATATCTTGACTGGATGACACTTGGAAAAAGACCATTACTATTGAAGTTGTATTCACCTTATCGTCACTTAGTGTCATTCTTTCGAAACCAGAACCAAAAATCAACCTTTTCATCTTCTTATACAAATTCTCAAAATAATAGCTACTTACTGGGTTATTTGTAAAAACGAGATTTTTTGAAAAAGGTAGCTATTATCTGAAAATACTGTGTATGAGCCAAAAATGACATGATTTTTCATATTTTCACGGTTCTGTACATTCAATCATCAAAGATCTAGTATAGAAGCAAAAATCCTGATAGCTTCTGCCTTGGTTACCCTCTTACTTGACTTTCTCTTTTGTACTTTCTTTTTCTGCATAATCTTCTTCTTCCCTTTGGTTGAAGAACTGATATATGAATAAATATGGGCTATAGTTGGTTATTGTGTTGTATTGGTCTCTGAAAATTTGCTAAACAAGGAACAACAACCCTCCATGAAGCCCTAACTATTGTCACAATGTAACAAATTGTTTTGCTAGAAGTTAACATCGGTTTGTTGTAGCTTTGCATGCCCTAAACCATGGTGAGAGGGAATGACATGAAAACAAAATGATTTAAATTCTACTTCCAACTCATTCCACTAAACATTTCAGTCCATCATATTATTAATTGATAGCCACTCGTACCTCATCCTTGATATATTTCACTTTAATTAGTAGCATTAGATTTGACTAGCTTTAGCAAATAAAATAGCCAACTCCTTTTAATAAATCCTCCAATTAGAAATGGCCACCTTTCATATGAGTAACACCTCTTGTTTTAGTAGACCTTCACTATTCAAATAGTAGTGTTTGTTTCACCTAATTAATTCTTCTTTTATCTCCTTATACGAATTTTGCAGGAAATAACTACTTACTTGGTTTGCTTCTAAAACCAGATTTTCTGAAGATAATAGTTGTCTTTCTAGAAAAGATAGTTATTGATGTGTTATTCCTAACACAACTGATGACTCGGAAATTTTTTCTTTAACCTTGTATATAAATAATATGGTGAATAAATAAGATTTCTCAAGCTAAATCCATGACCTTAACTACTCAAAGTAGTTAAAAGACTTATTAAAATAGAATTTACCTGAATTACTCTATGACACAAACAAACTATTGGACTCAAAATTATTTTGGATTTTGGTTAAAAAATGATAAAAACTAATACATTTTAACCCTCCAGGGCCTTCAACCATAGGTTAGGAGACATTAGAGGATCAAAGACACAACTTACAATGATGACCAGGCCTTCGAAAAAATTTTAAAAATTGCAGTACTAACACATGCTTTGGAACCGAGAAATATAGCAGGTTAAATTGTATTGGATCACTTTAGGCCTGATGAAGCTACATGGGAGATGGTTGATAAAATGTGAGCCTTTTATCCTTATTTTTTGAGTAGATGTTTTTGGTTTATGTGTTTTGGTTTGTATTTATATATGCATATGTGTATTGTAAATACTGCAATGAGTTGTGTTATAAAGCTCCAAGAACTAGTATGTTGTAAATAATGAAACGATTTGTGTTATAAAGCTCCAATAAGTAGTATGGTGTTCATGGTTTCAACAGTTTAGTATGTTGTGAATGTTGCAATGAGTTGTGTTATAAATCTCCAATAAGAAGTATGGTGTTCATGTTTTTAGTAGTTTGGTATGATGTAAATGTTGCATTGAGTTGTGTTATAAATCTCCATGGGCATCTTGTTTTTTTGGTTATAAGCATCATTGAACACCAAGGACAGTGTTCCCCTAAGGGTAAGGGTTTTGTAACATCCCCTTGTTGATTTTCCATGTAAATAAAAATAATACCAAGTTCATGGGACACGTATTCCAAGCTAACTGGTGGGAAAACACTATAGTGGGCATCACTTTTCGTTCAATAATGGCTATGGAAATTAGAAAAGGAATTCACAAAGGAAAAGAGGCAATAAATGGCATTTAATTATGAAAATAAAGGAAAATAGGAGAAAAGTAAGGTGAAGAGACACAAATTTGCATGCAAGGTAAATTAGAGGAAAAATGAAGGAAAATGAAGAAAAAGGGAGATCAATGATAAAAAGGCATCAAAGAATCAGTTCACAACTTTTGGCTTAGATTTTGTCAGTTCAGATTTAGCTCTCTCCTTTCATTCTCTCTCTCTCATACAATCTTGCACACTTAGAGAATTCTTGGAGCATACTAGCAATCACTTGGATTAGACAAAGAAAAAAAAGGAAAGCAAGGGTGCACAAATTACACAGTTGGATCAACAAGTATAGAAGGCCTACCTTGCAGGTAACAGGCTGCATGTGTGGATTCCTTGTTGGCTTTTGGATGCATGATATATGCATGTGGTTCATTGGTTATGATTTTTCATTGGCATGGAGATTTACCTAGAGTGACAATGGTTTCGACCTTTCCTTGCCATTTCCTAGATACCCATTGTGCAGTAGCTTTTCCATTGGTTTTCTGATAGGTTCTCTAGTTTCCTATGATTGTGGGTTGGAAAAAATTCTCTGGAGCCCTGAAACATCTTGAGTTCCATAGAGGTTGTGGGTTGAGTTACTTTTCCCTGGAGTCTGTGGGGTGGGTAGTCTGTGGGGTTGGACAAATTCTAAAGAGCCTTGAAATAGCTTAGGTTCCCTGGAGCATGTGGGTTGACTTACAAGTACCTGGAGCCCTAGATAGCTTGGGTAGAGACCAATTTGGTTGATTTTATTGATTTCTGGACTATATAGATCATTGTGCTTGAGGGTTGAGGTGGTTTGGCCTATGGAAGCCCTCATTGGTTTTATTTTTTTTTAACCCATATGATCCAAAATTCATGCTTGGAATATGCTGCAGGGGTGATTGGTTGAAAGAGAGATTTGGTTCGGACCAATCTATGGTTGGGAGGTACATGGAAGTCCCTGACTTGGTTGGAATCTTCATATGTTAATATGAACCATTTTCCTATTGTGATATATGAGAACTTGTACTAGTTATTATGGTGGTTTTATGGTTGATTTTTCACTGTTTCTATTCTGGTTATATGTTGGGTATATGCATGGTTCTATTATGTGCTCTAGTTATGCCTCTTGTTAATGATTTGATAATTTATTGGATGATTAATTAATGCACGAGCTAAAAATTGTTATTGCAACTAGCTGGACAAGGCATAGAGCCTTCCTGGAACTAGAAAATTTGGCGGAAATTCTGACAACCAATTCGTCGCTATTCCGACACATAGTCATCGCAAGAGCGACAGTTCGAGGGCGGACAAAACGTGGTTTTTCATGTCGTCGTAGTTCCGACGCACTTAAAAAGTGTCGCACTATCGACACTTCTTCTGTCGCTTCCGAACAAGCATCACTCTTCCAACGTCTCACGAACCGTCGCGCTTCCGACGTTTGTAAACTGTCACACTTCCGACGAAATGTGGTCTGACGTTTTGAATGTCGCTCTTCCGACGTTTGTAAATGGTCGCAATTCCGACGCAATGTGGTCCGACATTTTGGACGTCGCTCTTCCGACGTTTGTAAGCTGTCGCAATTTCGATGAAATGTGGTCCGACTTTTTGAACGTCGCTCTTCCGACGTTTGTAAGCTGTCGCAATTCCGACGAAATGTGGTCCGATGTTTTGAACGTCGCTCATCCAACGTTTTTATACTGTCGCTCTTCCGACGTTTCTGAGTTGTCACAATTCCAACGCCTACAAGGTGTCGGTATACCGACAGCGGGTTCAATTTTTTAAAAAAATGAAACTTTAAAAGAGGAAAAACGTTGTTTTGAATATATTATATGAAGTAAAATAGTCCATGAAGTCATTACATTTTCACATCTGAAGATTGGAACCCAAATATCCATCCAGAAAAGTGGAAGTCCCACCCGAGACAATGATAGAAAAATACCCCATGTCACATACAGGGACATGATATAAAACCCAGTAACGGTCCACATGGAGATTATCGACAATCTGAGAAAGCATCCAAATATGCCCGAGGCATCTATAAGAAAGTGAAATAGCAGTATGTAGAATAGTAAAGCAACAGATAGAGTACTAACGTCCATTGTTCCAAATACAAATTAAAGTACCCAAAATCCTTGAACAGAGAAAAACGCTAATCATGTGAGGAGTGTGATATGTCCAAAATATAAAAAGACCAACAGACCATATCAATAAACCAGCAACATAGACCAGCATCGCTAGTTTTGAAGGCAGAGTGATAAACATTAATCATTTTTTTTTCACAAGAGAAAAAACGTTGTTTTGAATATATTATATGAAGTAAAATAGTCCATGAAGTCATTACATTTTCACATCCGAAGATTGGAACCCAAATATCCATCCAGAAAAGTGGAAGTCCCACCCCTGCATTAGTGGAGAAAAAGCACCAAGGTCACATACAGGATTGATATAAACGTAACGAACTATACATGGAGATTATCTACAAATCGAGAAAGCATCCAAATATGCCCGAGGCATCTATGAGAAAGTGAAATAGCGCAGAGGGAGAATAGTAAAACAACAAATAGAGGACTGAATGCCCATTCATCAACAAAATAAACTTACTCAAAATCTTGAACAGAAAACTATGCATCATGAGGAGTGTGATATGTCCAAAATATAAAAAGACCATCATACCATATCAATAAACCAGCAACATAGACCAGCATCGCTAGTTTTGAAGGCAGAGTGATAAACATTAATCATTTTTTTTTCACAAGAGAAAAAACGTTGTTTTGAATATATTATACGAAGTAAAACAGTCCATGAAGTCATTACATTTTCACATCTAAAGATTGGAACCCAAATATCCATCCAGAAAAGTGGAAGTCCCACCCCAGACAATGATAAAAAAATACCCCATGTCACATACAGGGACATGATATAAAACCCAGTAACGGTCCACATGGAGATTATCGACAATCTGAGAAAGCATCCAAATATGCCCGAGGCATCTATAAGAATGTGAAATAGCAGTATGTAGAATAGTAAAACAACAGATAGAGTACCGACGTCCATTGTTCCAAATACAAATTAAAGTACCCAAAATCCTTGAACAGAGAAAAACGCTAATCATGTGACGAGTGTGATATGTCCAAAATATAAAAAGACCATCAGACCATATCAATAAACCAGCAACATAGACCAGCATCGCTAGTTTTGAAGGCAGAGTGATAAACATTAATCATTTTTTTCACAAGAGAAAAAACATTGTTTTGAATATATTATATGAAGTAAAACAGTCCATGAAGTCATTACATTTTCACATCTGAAGATTGGAACCCAAATATCCATCCATAAAAGTGGAAGTCCCACCCCAGACAATGATAGAAAAATACCCCATGTCACATACAGGGACATGATATAAAACCCAGTAACGGTCCACATGGAGATTATCGACAATCCGAGAAAGCATCCAAATATGCCCGAGGCATCTATAAGAAAGTGAAATAGCAGTATGTAGAATAGTAAAGCAACAGATAGAGTACCGACGTCCATTGTTCCAAATACAAATTAAAGTACCCAAAATCCTTGAACAGAAAAAAACGCTAATCATGTGAGGAGTGTGATATGTCCAAAATATAAAAATACCATCAGACCATATCAATAAACCAGCAACATAGACCAGCATCGCTAGTTTTGAAGGCAGAGTGATAAACATTAATCATTTTTTTTTCACAAGAGAAAAACGATGTTTTGAATATATTATATGAAGTAAAATAGTCCATGAAGTCATTACATTTTCACATCTGAATATTGGAACCCAAATATCCATCCAGAAAAGTGGAAGTCCCACCCCAGACAATGATAGAAAAATACCCCATGTCACATACATGGACATGATATAAAATCCAGTAACGGTCCACATGGAGATTATCGACAATCTGAGAAAGCATCCAAATATGCCCGAGGCATCTATAAGAAAGTGAAATAGCAGTATGTAGAACAGTAAAGCAACAGATAGAGTACCGACGTCCATTGTTCCAAATACAAATTAAAGTATCCAAAATCCTTGAACAGATCAAGAAAAACGCTAATCATGTGAGAATTCTAAGTAAAGTTAATCTATTAACATTGCGAATAAAATTACACCGAAGTCAAAAAAATTGCCTGGCCAGACTCATGGCAAATTTTTCATCAAAAAATCAAAAAATTAAGAAGACTGCCCTCATACGGGGAAACCAGTCTTGAACGTTTAATTTACAGAATTCAAAAATATTACAAAGGTCCAGCACAGTAAAATAAACTAAAAGCAGCCCAATTAAGTGGGCCTGCTAAGCAAGAAAAAAAAATTAACCAAACTACTCCTCTGGTGGTTCCTCCACGATTCGGCACCATCCTTCAGAAGGTCCAGGATCGCTAGGTGCTACCTCCACATGCATGCCATGGCTCCCCTCCTGAAGGCCCGAATGCTGGCCGGCTTTTTCCGAGCTCAGACCCGCCGGACGGGTGCATTCTTCCTCCGTTTGGGCCTCCTCGCGGAAGACCACAGTGACTAAAGCCGTGATTCGCGGGTGGTTGAGAGAGAAATTAAAGGAAAATTGCGCAGTGCGCGTCGTGGGAGAAGGTGAACTAGCGGTGGGGAAGCGAGGAGCAGGGGAATCCATACGGTGGCCAGATCCTACAACCCGACCCCGCCCACTCCTATTATTTGGATATCGACCTGCGTAATAATCACTGGACTGGCTGGAAGTCGACTCTGTTGAGGGGCTGGAGGGAGCCCGCAGGGGTTGACCTCTAGTGCTCCCCCTGCGGCAATGCATCCTATGACGCACGCGAGGCATGGGTGCAGTCTCAGGCGCAGTGGGCACAAGAGGAGATGAAGAAGCAGAATTCAAAGAAAAAGAGGAAGATAGACAAAGATAGAACCGAGAGAAATACAGATATGCAGCAAGGTCTAGGCAGCAGTTCAGCTGGCCACTTCTCCTTATCGTCACAGTTAGCAGGCAGAGTAATCCAGCAACCGGCTCGTCTGAAAAACCATAGCTAAATGCCATTTTGTCGACCCGACTGCAATGAAATCAAAGGACGCTTGTCATAATTAATCTCTGATCATTAATAATGAGAGCCGAAGGCCGGATCATATTGGAGCGTGCGGAATCACTAAGAGGAGTAGAGGTCCGATCTTGAACAGTGTTAAAAATTAATTAATGCGGATTTGATGTGAAAAATTAATTGAACAACATTAAATGTTAATGCGATTGATATGAAATATCCATATCCATGTCCCATCGCCTTAAACACCATCGAATGCACCCACAGCCGGGAGCAGGGCAAGTTTTATCAGGACACGTGGCAAAATTACTGAGCGGATCTTTGTTTGGGCCGCTCGCGCAGTGGAAATCTGGACCCGAAAAATATTAGGGCGAATTTGATAAGAAATTTGCGTCACAACTCTCCCTCCGTACGCCAGCCCAACTTCAGACCCGAAAAATATTAGGGCGGAATTCATTTGATTTTTGCGTCACAAAATTGGCCGACGTCAGCAAGCTATTTTGGAACGCGAATTTGGTTTGAATTATGGTTTATCGTCGTTTGAAGTCCAGCGGGCTAGACTTAAGAACAATTTTGTTTGATCCCATCTTATAAAATTTGTGTTGTTTTTCTTTGATAATACACATATTTATAATAAATCATGGGAATACCACACTAAACATGTGGAAAAGTTATATAAATAATTATTGAGAACAATCATTTTTATGTAAAAATATCTAAATGTGCTTTTGGGAAATAAGAATTTGAGTATTTGGTTCATATTGTTTTAAAGGAAGGAGTGAAGTTGGAGCCTCAAAAGATGCAAGCTATTACAAAATGACCTATTCCTAAGAAAATCAAGGTTCTTAGAAGATTTTTTAGACTTACATGATATTATTGACCATTTGTTAAGAATTATGCATGCATTTCAAGTCCACTCACATATCTCTTGAAGAAAATATCATTTATATGGAATGATGAGGCTACTTTGGCATTCTCTCTTTGAATGGATGCCATGTCTTCTACACCAACATCGGTTGCACCTACTTTTGGTAAAACATTCATAGTAGAGTGTGAGGCACTAGGACAAGGAATTTACGTAACATTAACACAATAATGGATATCATTGGCTTTTAAAAGCAAGGAATTCAAAGAAAATATTTGGTGAAATTCAAGGAATTCACTTTTGTTAATAGGTTTATGTCACACGATGATGCAGGGGCATTAGGCACTAGCCAGCAATGTAGGAGGTTTTGTCCACATGTTGTGGCTAGGAGGGTTCGAAAAAATTTGAGTTGTAACAGCTAGGTGTCAATACCTCAGCTGACTGTATTACTTAGACTAGTTAGAGTTGTAGGAGTCGAACAGTTTCAGTTAGTTGAATTATTATAATTAGACCTTTTGATTTCTAGAACGGTCCTCTCAGAGGAACCGAAGAGCTATATGCTATGTATATAAATTGTAATTCCTTGGATGAATAAAAGTAGAGAGGGAAGAGGAGAGTAGAGAGGGGATTTCTGCAATAAACCTCTGTGTGTGAACAATTATTTCCAGTTAAATGATTTCCAAGCTTAGTTGCCATTGAATTATCTCGAACTGCTAATTGTGAAGAATTTTTTAACTGTGAGGCGATTGGGTACTGATAATTCCATTCTTTTGTCTTTGAATTCCCGTAAATTGTTGGATAACCCTGTGAACTCACCCCACCCGAAGGCGAGGTCTGTGTAGAGAACCGGGGTCGTGAACACTGTTCAAATATAAAAATCCCGCTTAATAAAGAGACAAGA
>JAXQQM020091891.1:0-39231 GCA_034641835.2 Pinus albicaulis
CAATTTATATATGCCAAGGGCATGATCTGTAGGAGTCATATTCTAAATGGCATAATGCTCTAGAAAAAAATATAGTTGTTTGAAAAAAACAAAGATGCAAGTTTGGAAATTAGTTTCTTCTAAGGACTACATTATTTTAACTATGAATTTTCTCAACCTTTAGGATCATTTTTTTGATAAAATGTTAGTCATTAGATATTATATCAAAAAACCAAATAGGCATAGACAAAATATATCTAAAATTAGAAAGAAAAAGCAGAAACTTCTTTAAAAGCACACAAACTATTTAAACAAAAAACTTTACAAATATATAAATTCGAAATATAAGAATTAAAAGGAATATTATTTTGAATGTAAATTTATAAATTAATTTTGGCATTATCTATACCTTGAGTTGCAAATCATATTAAATTAGGGTAGAGTTTAACTTATATATGAAATGAAACTTTGCACTGGAGTTTGGGGATTTAGTTCCAAAAAAAATTATGATTTTTTTTGTTTAAAATATATTTTTGAATGTATAAATAGATTCAACCCATGGGACACTAGAATTCTAAGTATTAAACAACTTAAACACAAGATTTTGAAGATATTTACCAAATTTTAGTTAAAATTAACCAAAAACAATGAGAAAAAATCATTTTGATCTATTAATTAGAATACACATTAAATTAGTATTGAAAATAGGTAAAATAACTAATTTAAAAATGGGTAAAATAAAACATCATATTCAAAAATTTGTGATTTTAAATTAAAACAAAATAAAACTTAAAAGGATTAATTCTGCTAGTAATGAAAATGATCAATTATATTGAATTCCTTAAGATAGAAATAGAGAAATATAACAATCATTGCAGGTAAACTTGCAATACTAGCATACCCATGAAATAGGGGAAGGGAACATCGAAGAGGAAGAGGTTAAATTTTGATTATGGTTAAACTTTTGATTATATGTAAATGTATTGAATGTAATTTTAACAATTCATTTAAAACAAGTGTTGCAATGCACCTTAGTGCCTCTCACTGAAGTTAGAAATTATGGTTTAGAAAAATAGCATAAAACATTATAACTTGCACTTGTCAAACAAAATGCCAAGTGATCATTGATTTACCAATCTACTTGTTGTAAAAAAATATTGCTAAGGAAACTTTGTTGTCTAGAAGTGGAACTTATTGTAGGTTAGTTGAACACTTAGGGATAGAACACTGTCCAACTACATTTTTTTATTGCAGTATAAATTTCCGGGTAGGCCTTGTCATATATTTTTTTGCAAATACATGGAAAAACACCCAAAAGCTAACAAATGAGTAACTCAGTAAATACATTTCTAATGGATTTGCTTGTTTCCTTCCTTAATGTAGATCATAAGACTTTACGAGAAAGTATAATAGTGGATATTCTCTAAAATAATTTCGCATGCCATACTACACAATTATTGTTTAAATATAAATTAGTAACATGTTTGGAAGCCCAACTATATTTATATGACACTTTATCTCCATACATGATCTCTATTGTGGAGGTATTCTTACCATTTCCAATTCGAATTTGTTGGTAGTTCGACACAGTGGGTTAATGACTCTTCCATGTTTTTATATAAAATGTATTACATTAAACTAAAATTGATGCACATGGTGAGAATATGGTGGGAACATATTCTTTCAACATCTTTTACGATTATTGGAGAATATATTTAATCTGTCATTTGTGGACTTTCAGAAAGAGCATTGTATCTTTGAATGTTTGGGATGGCCAAGTATGGTTGTAACAATTGATGTAGGTGTGTGTGTGTGTGTGTCTATATATATATATATATATATATATATATATATATATATTTTGTTTTTTATTTAGCGAATTAGATTTAGGTGGAGTTTTACGAGGGTTATTGGACTTTTAGGGTTATATTTTGTAGGTTAGTAAAGTTTCCAAACTTACTTTAGAAATACCAAACTTATATTTTGTAAGTTGGTAAAGTTTCAAAACTTTCTTAAATCATCTGTTAATTCGGCAAATCACAAATAGTTTAACAAACAAGAAATTATTAAATTTATTTTAATTTTAAAATTAATAAATATAATATAAATAAAAAATCAAATTATTAAATGCATATATCGAAATAAAAAAATTGATTGAAAATTATACATTTAACTTAAAGAATGTTTCACCTAGTATGCAAAGCATTTTTTTAATTTTAGATTTATAATAAAATTAAAAGAACCAAATAATCTAAATAAAAGTTATATATTATTTAGATAAAAATATATTAAAAAATAAATTAATTAATATCTACATTTATTTGCAAATAAATTTAAATTGATATTAAAAAATAGTTAGCATAAATGAAACTTTGATTAACCTATGGAAAAACAATTTATGGGGATAGAAAATCTTATACCCAAAATTATAACTTGAGTTTAAAATTTTCTATAGAAAATGTTATATGCAAAATTATAAATTGAGTTTAAAATTTTGTAGAAAAGTATCATCCTATTTTGATCCTATTATAGGTAAATAGCTAATATGATTTTTTATATATAAATAAGTTTAAAATGTTATGTTATGTATTATGGAGTTTATTTATTTTAGAAAGTGAGATGAAATGATTTATGTGATTTTAAATAAGTTGAAAATAGAAAAAATCAGTTTCACTTCAAATGTTTTCTATACGTTCTTATTAAAATGGTTGTATTACGACAAAGATTTTTGAAAATTGCAGTAAAGATTTTTGAAAATATGGATTACAGTGGTTAAACTTTAGTATTTTGGGTGCTATAAGGGTTTTTATGGCGCTGAATTCATTTCCACCATAAAAAAATGCAATTCAAACCCTCCAACTACCTAATTTTTTAAAAGCTATTATATTGTGTGAGTAGACAACTCCATTAAAATGTAATTTCAAATTATTTCTATACACTCGTATTAAAATGTAATTTCAAATTATTTCTATACACTCTTATTAAAATCTAATTTCAAATTATTTCTATACACTCTTATTCAAATCTAATTTCAAATTGGTGAAAATAATTTTAATTTTCTTAACATATTACTTTATATTAAAAATAAAAATTTTCAAAACAACTATTTGAATTTTCAATCAAATTTTATTTTAACAAACATTTATCATAATCTGCAATTCTTGACAATTTTTCAAAAAAATAGACTATTAAATTGACCC
Source organism: Pinus albicaulis (assembly GCA_034641835.2). Classification (NCBI taxonomy): domain Eukaryota; kingdom Viridiplantae; phylum Streptophyta; class Pinopsida; order Pinales; family Pinaceae; genus Pinus; species Pinus albicaulis. The sequence continues at coordinate 3,180 of JAXQQM020091891.1, forward strand.
AATATTTCATAGATATTAATTACACTTAAATTACCTAATTGCAGAAACCCAGGAAATCTGAATCGAACTCTTCATCGTCTTACACCGGCACTTCGGGGTCTGCCATGCATGAATCGAACTCTTCGTCGTCTCAGAGTTACTGCATCATCGAAATTGATGGCAGAAACAACGCTCTAATTGGAAACAGTGGATCCAATATCACTTGTACTTGTCTGTTATGGAGGGCATCCAGAAATGGAACTTCAAGCTTGTAGAATGTAGGGAGGAGTAGATTCCTGAAGCCTGCTGGAAATGAATGAATGCTGGGACATAATTTAAAAAGAAATATATTATTAAATTTATCCAATGTCCCATGCCTGCCCCTTTTAATATTTTTAACCAAATCCTGCCATTTCTTTTAATATTTTTAACTAAATCGGACGACCGCGTTTGTTTTGCAGTGCCGTGAGTGGTTCCCCACCACCACCACTTCCCTTTCTTGTTGTTCTTGTAAACCTTACACTTACGTGACCTTTCGCTTCGCCATGCCATAGGTGGTTCTGGACACACGACCAAGGTCGGTGGTGACAGCTGTGCGTTCCGCTTTTTTTGTTTTGTTTTTGTTATAGACGTTGTGGCCGCTCCTTTTAACGGTCAAGAATATCAAGCTTTTTTTTTTCTTAAGGGATTCTTCATGCTTTAGGTGTTGTGGTGCGGTGTATGTATATATATTGGTGCCTCTCAACGAATAGTTCATCCTCCGGTGTATATATATATGGTTTGGGTGCCTCTCAACAAATAGTTCATCCTCTTCTTGTATTTGCAGAGAATTTTGTTGAATGTCTATTGGAAGTGTTTTCTTTTCTCTGTAACTGTATAATGTCAATGTTTCTCCGGGAAGTTTTTTATCTGGTCGTGTAACTGTGACTGGAAGTGTTTTATCTGGTGGGTCTTTTTTTTAAGATGCTCTATGGACGAATGAAATTAAGACGCGTTGTGTCATCAAGAAGATCAGCGAGCGAGAAAGAAGGGATGCATGGACGATGTCATCAATGGAGAGGAGGAGGGAGCCAGAGAGTATTTGTTGCAGCCAGCCAGCCGTGACAGGTATGTGTTGCTTGTATTCAGTAGGAGGCCAGAGTATCTGCCTGGCCTAATGTTTTTATTTAAATCTGTTATTAGTCCCTAATCCCATTAATCTCTTATATACCAGAGAGTATTTGTTGCAGCAGCCAGCCGTCACAGGTATGTCTATTTTTTGTTCTTCATTTTAGAGTAGAATTGAATGTTCAATGTTCTTGTCCTTCCTCCTCGTCAAAAGCCCATGACTCACCATATCAATCTGTCATTGGAGTGATTTCTTCCCCTGTTTTGACGTGATTTCAGTCTTCTAGAGTTCATCTCTCAACTACGTCTATTAATGTTTTTAAATCTATTATTAGTCCCTAATCGCCGCATTAATCTCTTATATATATACTATGTCCTTTAATTGCTCTGCTCTTTTCTGTTCTGGCTACGGAATCCCATTACCATTAATTCCTCTTAATTTTTACTTTTACTTTTCTTGCCTTTCGATCATCTTGCCCTTGCCCTGATCTCAAAATAACCAAGTCACATGTTCGGAAACCATATGCCGAAGTCACTCTTCGTTATCGTTTGTGCAGTTAAGCCATGATTATGATCTATTTACACGTTTGTGCAATTAAGCGGCCAGGATTATCTATTTACACGTTTGTGCAGGAATGTGCAGTTAAGCGGCCATGATTATCTATTTCTATTTATTGTTGATCTCGTTTTGTTATTGTACACTATTTATTTTCCTGCAGTTAAGCCATCATTATACCCGCTCTGTATTTTGTGTTTGTTGTTCATCTAGCTTTCCCTTTTGTATTTTTTAAAAATAGTGGCTCCATTATTATTATTATTATTATTGCTACAGCTCCAATTTTTTTATTGAGGGGAATCTAAGTCTTATCTTGAGAAAATGAAAATCTAATCCCGGTCTTTCAGGTTTATCTTTCTTGGCGTACACCTAATTTTCCAGGTTTATCTTTGTTTTCTTTTCTTCTTTTAACTGAAGCAATTTTTCTACATGTAAATCAAATTTATTCAGGAATATTATTGTTTTATTTATTTGAAATACATTTTTATTTAAATGATATGATGTTCACATTTATGTATAGATGTATTTTTACTTGTAATGTCTATGTGTTTTTTTAATGGTGTATTTTCTGTATATTTTTAAATGAAAGTAATTTTTGTTTCTTTATGTGATATCATGGTGTGCTTATGCTAATTAGATGAAATAATTGTTGTAACATAATATAACGTTGAAATATTTTTCATGTGCAATGTGTATGTATTTGGTTCTTTCATATATTTTATTTGATAATATGTTTATTGCTTCTTTGATGATATAATGATTGTGTTTTTTTTAGATAATATGATGATTTTTTATTTTTTTTAATTCATAAGATGTTTTTCTTTGCTACATGATGTGGATTGTACATGTGAAATGATATAATAATGATAATGATAACAATAATGATGAGGGAGAGAAAGAGAGATGGCCATAGAGAGAGAGAGAGAGAGAGAAGGAGGAGGGGTGGGAGAGAGAGCGGGGGAGGAAGGGAGAGGGAGAGAGAGAGAGAGGGGGGGTGGGGGAGAGAGAGCGTTTTGCGGGGGGAGGGGGAGAGAGAGAGGGGGGGGGGGAGGAGAGGGAGTGTGTGTGGTGAGAGAGAGAGGGAGTGTGTGTGGTGAGAGAGAGAGGGAGTGTGTGTGTGAGAGAAAGAGAGGGGGGGGTTGGCAGAGAGAGAGAAGGGGGAGGGAGAGAGAGGAGGAGAGACAAAGAGGGGGGGATTGGGGAGAGAGAGAGAGCGGGGGGGGGGGGGGCGAGAGAGGGAGGGAAGAGAGATGGGGGAGAGAGAAAGAGAGAGAGCACGAGGGAGAGAGGGGTATAGAGACAGAGCGAGGGGAGAGAGAGAGAGAGAAGGGGGGAGGGAGAGAGTATGTGTGCGAGAGAGAGAGAAGGGGGGGGAGGAGGGAGTATGTGAGGGAGAGACAGGGGGGAAGAGGGAGGACGGGGGAGAGAGGGTGTGTGTCTGTGTGTGTGTGAGTGAGAGAGAGAGAGAGAGAGAGAGGGAGCGAGAGAGAGAGAGAGAAGGGGTGGGGGAGGAGAGCGAGAGTGGGGGGAGAGAAAGAGAGGGGGAGGGAGAGAGAGAGAGAGAGAGAAAGACGGGGTGGGGGAGAGAGAGAGAGAGAGTGGGGGAAGAGAGAGAGGGGGGAGAGAGAGAGAGCGTGGGGAGAGAGGGAGGGAGGGGCATAGAGAGAGAGGTCAAGAGAGAGAGAGCGGGGGAGAGAGAGAGAGAGAGAGAGAGAGAGAGAGATGGTGGGGAGAGAGAGAGAGAGAGAGAGCGAGAGAGAGGTTGGGGAGAGGGAGAAGAGGTTGGGGAGAGAGAGAGAGAGAGAGAGAGAGAGAAGTGGGAGGGATGGGAGAGAGAGAGAGGGGGGGTCGGGGAGAGAGGGAGAGAGACAGGGGAGAGAGACAGGGGGGGAGAGAGAGGGGGTGGGTTAAAGAGAGAGGGGGGAAGAGAGAGGGAGGGAGGGAGAGGGAGAGAGGGGAAGGAGAGAGAGAGAGCGTGGGGGAGAGAGAAAGAGAGGGGTATAGAGAGAGAGAGGTCGAGAGAGAGAGCATGGGCAGAGAGAGAGAGAGAGAGAGAGTATGTGTGTGAGAGAGAGAACGAGAGAGAAAGAGAGGAGAGAGGGGGAGATGGGGGGGAGAGAGGGACAGAGAGAGAGACAGAGAGAGAGGGTGGGAGAGAGAGAGAGAGAGGGTGGAAAGTGAGCGAGAGAGAGAGAGAGAGGGGGGTATGGGGATAGAGAGAGAGAGAGAGGTGGGGGAGATAGAGAGGGGGGTGGGAGAGAGAGAGTGGGGGGGGAAGAGAGACTGAAGGAGAGAGAGAGGGGTGGGGAAGAGAGACTGAAGGAGAGAGAGAGGGGGGATAGGGAGAGAGAAAAAGAGCAAGGGTGGAGGAGAGAGAGAGAGAGAGAGAGAGAGAGAGAGAGAGAGAGAGCGAGAATGGGAAGAGAGACTGGGGGAGAGAGGGGGGGATATAAAATGATGTGGATAGAGAGGGGGGAGAGAGAGGGTAGAGAGAGAGAAAAGGGAGAGATGGGGGGAGAGAGAGAGAGAGAGAGAGCGGGGGAGGAAGGGAGAGGGAGAGAGAGAGAGAGGGGGGTGGGGGAGAGAGAGCGTGGGGGGGGGAGAGAGAGAGAGAGAGGGAGGTGGGGGAGAGTGAGTGTGTGTGTGTGTGTGTGTGTATGAGAGAAAGCGGGAGGGGAGAGAGAGAGAGGTAGAAAGAGAGAGAGAGAGGGGGAGAGGGAGTGTGTGTGTGTGTGAGAGAGAGAGAGAGAGAGAGAGTGTGTGTGTGTGTGTGTGTGTGTGAGAGAGAGAGAGAAGGGGGAGGGATGGCAGCGAGAGAGAGAATGGGGAGGGAGAGAGAGGAGGAGAGACAAAGAGGGGGGGATTGGTGAGAGAGAGAGAGAGGTGGGGGGGGGAAGAGATAGAGAGAGAGCGCATGAGGGAGAGAGGGAGAGAGGGGTATAGAGAGAGAGCTCGAGAGACAGAGCGAGGGGAGAGAGATAGAGAGAGGTAGAGAGAGAGAGGGCGGAGGGGGGGGAGAGTATGTGTGTGTGAGAGAGAGAGGGAGTGTGTGTGTGTGTATGAGAGGGAGAGACATGGGGGAAAGAGGGAGGACAAGGGAGAGAGGGAGTGTGTGTGTGTGTGTGAGAGAGAGAGAGAGAGAGAGAGAGCAAGAGAGAGAGAGAAGGAGAGGGGGAGGAGAGCAAGAGTGGGGAGAGAGAGAGAGAGAGAGAGAGAGAGAGAGAGAGAGAGAGAGAGAAGGGGTGGGGGGAGAGAGAGAGAGAGGGAGTGGGAGAGAGAGAGGGGAGAGAGAGAGAGTGTGTGGGGAGAGAGGGAGAGAGGGGTATAGAGAGAGAGGTCGAGAGAGAGAGAGCGGGGGAGAGAGAGAGAGAGGTATAGAGAGAGAGAGAGAGAGTGAGAGTGAGAGAGAGGTTGGGGAGATGGAGAGAGAGAGAGAGAGAGAGAGAGAGAGAAGTGGGAGGGGTGGGAGAGAGAGAGAGAGGGGGGGGGTGGGGGAGAGGGGGGGGGGTTTGGGAGAGAGGGAGAGAGACAGGGGAGAGAGAGAAAGAGAGAAAGAGAGAGAGAGAGAGAGAGAGAGAGAGAGAGAGAGTATGTGTGTGAGAGAGAGAACGAGAGAGAAAGAGAGGAGAGAGAGGGAGATGGGGGGGGAGAGAGAGAGAGAGGGAGAGAGAGAGAGAGAGGGAGGGTGGGAGAGAGAGAGGGGGAGATAGAGAGAGAGAGAGGGAGGGTGGGAGAGAGAGAGAGGGGGGAGATAAGAGAGAGAGAGAGAGAGAGAGAGAGAGAGAGAGAGAGAGAGAGAGAGAGAGAGGGAGGGGGGAGGGAGAGAGAGAGAGAGGGGGATGGGGAGAGAGAAAGAGAGAGGTGGGGGAGATAGAGAGGGGAGTGGGAGAGAGAGAGAGTGGGGGGGAAGAGATACTGAAGGAGTGAGAGAGCGGGGGGGGGAAGAGAGACTGAAGGAGAGAGAGAGGGGCAAGAGGGAGAGAGAAAAAATAGCAAGGGTGGGGGAAGGAGAGAGAGATAGAGAGAGAGAAAGAGAGAGCGGGAATGGGAAGAGAGACTGGGGGAGAGAGGGGGGGGATAGAATGATGTGGATAGAGAGGGGGGGAGAGAGAGGGTAGAGAGAGAGAAAAGGGAGAGATGGGGGGAGAGAGAGAGAGGTTGGTAGAGAGAGAGAGAGACAAAGAGAGAGTGGGGTGAGAGAGAGAGAGAAGGGAGAGAGGGTTGAGGGAGAGAAAGAAAGAGGTGGAGTGGGGGAGAGTGGGGGAGGAGAGAGAGGGGGGAGAGAGAGAGAGAGGAGGGGAGAGAGAGATATAGAGCGATGGAGAGAGAGAGAGCTACAAGGAGAGTGAGGGGGAGAGAGCGAGAGAGAGAGAATGAGCGGTGGGTAGAGGGAGAGAGAGGGGGGAGAGAGAGGGTAGGAGAGAGAGAGGGGGGGGGGAGAGAGAGGGTAGGAGAGAGAGAGAGGGGTGGGGGAGAGAGGGTAGGAGAGAGAGAGAGAGAGAAAGAGAGTGGGTGGTAGAGAGAGAGAGAGAGAGAGAGAAAAGGGAGAGATGGGGGGAGAGAGAAAGGGGTGGGGTGGGAGAGAGAGGGGAAGAGAGAGAGGGGGGAGAGAGAGAGAGAGAGAGAGAGATAGAGCAAGGGAGAGAGAGAGAGTTGAAGAGAGAGTGAGGGGTAGAGAGAGAGAGAGATAGAGGGGGGGAGATAGAGAAAACAAGGGGGTGGGGGTTGGGTAGAGGGGGGGAGAGAGAGAGAGAGAGATCGAGGGGGGGTAGAGAGAGAGAGAGAGAGAGAGAGGGTACAACGAGAGAGAGGGGGAGAGAGACTGAGAGAGACAGAGAGTGAGACAGAGGATCAGAGAGAGAGATATATACATAGAGGGAGGGGGAGAGAGATAGAGAGAGGGGTGAGAGAGAGAGGGGGGGGGGAAGAGAGAGAGAGAGAAGAGAGTGGAGAGAGATAGTGGGAGAGAGAGAGAGGGCACGAGGGAGAGAGAGTGGGACAAAGAGAGAGAGAGAGAGAATGGGACACTGAAGGGGAGAGAGAGACATATGGGAGGGGGGACAGAGAGTGGTAGATAGAGAGGGGGCATGGGGGAGAGAGAGTGGGAGAGAGAGAGAGAGAGAGACCGTGAGAGAGAGAGAGAGAGAGAGAGAGAGAGAGAAGGATTCAGATCAATTTGATTTGGTGGACATGCATTGGTTACAGGGTTTTAAATAAAATTATGCTCACTAATGGTTATCCCTTACCCAAGATAGATTATCTATTGTGCAACAAGATAAATACTTAATCAAGCTAGACATAAAATCACGGCATCACCAGGTTTTAGTGAAAGAAGAAGATACCCAGAAGACTGCCTTCAAAACTAGACAAGGTCTGTATGAGTGGTTAGTTATGATATTTGGCCTATGCGATGAACCAACTACATTCATGAAGTTAATCAATGATACATTGTGCAATTTTATAAGTTCAATTTTGTATTGTTTATTCAAAGGATTTACTAGTATACACTTCTACTTAATAGTAGCACATCTCACATATGATGTAGGTGCTAAAGACTTTAAAGAAGCACTAATTTTTTGCACACCTCAAAAAGTGTGATTTTTCACACTATACTTTGGTATATTTGGGATATGTGATAGGTGGAGGAGAGTTGAAGATAGATCCTTCCAAGATAGAGGTCATTAAAAAGTGGCCAGTAAGGCTTACTAAATCTTTTTGAGGTTAGGAGATTTTTTGACACGAAATAGTACTTCAAGAAATTCATAGAATTGTTTTCAGTAGTAACAATACCACTCCATACCATAATGTCAAGTGGCAAGAGTTTCTAGTGGGGACAAGGTCAGCATAGATTCTTTGCAGTGTTAAACAAGAAGATCAGTCAAACATTGGTTCTCGAATTACTAAAATTAAGGTATCCCTTCGAAGTGGAGACATATGCATGTGGGCATGCTATGGGAGCAGTCTTTATGCTAATTAATTAAATTGAAAAAATAAAGAATTCATACAAATGTAAAATCAAATTGAAACAATAACTCACCATACTAATACTAGAAATATCTAATAAAAGAATAAACCAATATAGATCTATTTTAACCTATATATGTTCTCCACACATCAATTATGTTCTATTTTATTTTAATCCCTTTCAATGCTTAATAAATATTGGACTAAAATTTATCTATGCTAATATTTATATCAACCCCATTAACAAATCACTAGAACCCAAGTAGGTAACATATTAGTGTTGCCACGACATTATGTCTGGCCAAAAAAAAGCATTGGAATTTGAATTTTAAATGGGCACACACTTGACAAGTGGTGGAAGTTCCATGATAATAGCCTCAAACATAGATGAAGTGATTTTGTCATCATAAGAAACAACTAGATGATTTAGAGTCCTTAATGAAATACATGAAAATTCAATTTTGTCACCATAAACAACAACTAGGTGATTGACTGTCAAGTTTTCCTTAATGCACATGACAATGGAACCCAAATAAGAGAGCTACAAATAATAGAAAATGCATTATGTCCAGCCTAAAAAAAGCCTTAAAATTTGAATTTTAAATGGGCACACACTTGACAAGTGGTGGAAGTTCTATGATAATAGCCTCAAACATAGATGAAGTGATTTTATCATCATAAGAAACAAGTAGATGATTTAGAGTCCTTAATGAAATACATGAAAACTCAATTTGTCACCATAAGCAACAACTAGGTGATTCACTGTCAAGTTTTCCTTAATGCACATGACAACGAAACCCTCATAGGAGAGCTATAAATAATAGAAAATGCCTAACACGGTGATCAAGAATGGATAGTTATTACATATGTTTACGAAATCCCAAAATTTGAGATTTCAACATTTTGTTTTCTTGGGCTAAACATTAAGAAGGAGCCATATAGAAGTGTATTTTCGCATAAACTAAACTCTTCTTATTAAATTGTGTGCTTTTGTATTTAGTGTCTAATGCCTAACAATGCAATCTAAGATATTTCTATATATTTTTTAACTAGAGATTCTAAAAATAGAATTGAGAATTTGTTTTTATTGTTTAAACCATGTCTACATATGACTTTGGTCATATACTGCAATTATGTTTCCTTAAGCCAATTATTTCATTATATGAAATATGACAAATAAAAAATGAAATGATTTATAGATGTTATGTCAAAATTTATAAGCTAATACCCTACTAAAATTTCAATAAGTTGGGGTTTCCAATTACATTGAAAGTATTCTATAGATTAGAGTTGTGGAAAAGCATAGTTTTTACATATTTTCCATAGAAGGAGGAATAAAATGTAGAGTGAGGTCATAAAAGAGAGAAGTTATGGACATGTGTACATGAAAATATATTTGTATATTCCAAACACATGATCTGTAGGAGTCATATTCAAAATGGGATAATGCTCTAGAAAAAAATATAGTTTTTTGGAAAATACAAAGACGAAAGTTTGGAAATTAGTTTCTTCTAAGGAATACATTCTTTTAACTATGAATTTTCTCAACCATTAGGATCATTTTTTTGATTAAATGTTAGTCATTAGATATTTTATCAAAAAACCAAATAGGCATAGACAAAATATATCTAAAATTAGAAGAAAAAAGTAGAAACTTATTTAAAACCACACAAACTATTTAAACAAAAAACTTTATAAACATATAAATTAGCAATATAAGAAGTAAAATGAATATATTTCCAATGTAAATTTATAAATTAATTTTTTCCTTGAGTGGCAAATCATATTAAATTGGAGTAGAGTTTAACTTACAGGTGAAATGAAAAATTTCACTAGAGTTTGGGGATTCATTTTCAAACAAGATTATATTTTTTTCTTTTTTTGTTTAAAATATATTTTTTAATATATAAATTGATTCAACCCCTCGGACACTAGAATTCTACGTATTAAATAACTTAAACACACGCTTTTAAAAATCTTTACCGGATTTTAGTTAAAGTTAACCAACAACAATGTGAAAAAATCATTTTGATCTATTTATTAGAATACACATTAAATTAGTACTGAAAATAGGTAACATAACTAATTTAAAAATGGGTAAAATATAACATCATATTGAAAAACTTGTGATTTTCAATAAAAACAAAATAAAACTTAAAAGAGTAATTCTACTAGTAATGAAGATGATCAATTATATTGAATGCCTTAAGATAGAAATAGAGAAATATAACAATAACTACTTCTTAGGTTAACTTGTAATACTAGCATACCTGTGAAACAGGGAAAGGGAACACCAAAGAGGAAGAGGTTAAATTTTGATTATGGTTAAACTTTTGTTTATATGTAAATGTATTGAATGTAAAATTAACAATTCATTTAAAACACTTGCTGCAATGCACCATAGTGCAAGTTAGAAATTATGGTTTACAAAAAATAGCATAAAACATTATAACTTGCACTATTCAATGCTAAGTTAATAATGTTTAATATGAAAATCAAATTGTATAGTCTTGATATGCAATAAACTAATAAATTGAGATGTCTACACATTTACAATTTTACCTACACATAAATAATGGTGAGAAGTAACTCCTAGTAAGTATATTTATTTACATTTTATTCTCGTATATTTTTTATGCAAAGGATTGCTTGAATTATGGTGGGAATTAATTGATGGGTTAAGTTATGTGACCACAAAATTCCAATGGTTCGTTGATTTACCAATCTACTTGTTGTCACAAAAGATTGTAAGGCAGTTTTTTTTTTTGGTCTGGAAATGGAATTTATTGTAGGTTAGTTGAACAATCGGGGATAGAAAAGTGTCCAAATCCATTTTTTTGTTGCAATATAAACTTTAGGGTAGGCCTTGTCATATAAGTTTATGAAAATAGATGGAAAAACACCCAAAAACTCACAAACTTTAGGGTAGGCCTTGTCATATAATTTTCTACAAATACATGGACAAACACCCAAAAACTCACAAATCAATAACTCGGTAAATAGATTTCTAATGGATTTGCTTGTTTCCTTCCATAATGTGGACCATAAGAATCTATGAGAGCTATTACAATTTTTGTGAGTCACTAGGTAAGAAAAAGTATAATAGTTGATATTCTCTAAAATTATTTAGCATGCCATACTACAAAACAATTGTTTATATAAAATAGTAACATATTTTTTATTCTCTAAAATTATTTAGCATGCTATACTACAAAATAAGTATTTATATAAAATAGTAACATTTTTGGAAGCTAAAATAAAATTAAGATATTATAAGGAGGTCATCAACCCCACCTTAGAAGATCAAAAGTATCTCTCTGTTTCAACTAGCTCAAAAATAATATAGCCAAGATTAGAACAAACTCTCATGATCTCCATAGTGAAACAGGTAGTTGGACAGTTCCTAAAACACTATGGATGAAAAGGATCTATCATCTTTGTGAGAATGATGAAAATCACTTCCTCTTAAAGTGCCCCCTGTACAACCACTTTAGAGCTCGAATAAATTCTTAAAATCAAACTAAATAACTCTTTTCTTTAGGTCCGATAGACCAACATTAAACATCATCATCATCATCATCAAAGCATTTTTTTAATTTATTTTAAAATTAAAAAAACCAAATAATAAAAATATAAAATTAAAATTTATATATTATTTAAATAATAATATATTAAAAAAAAAAAAATTAAATTAATATCTATATTTATTTTCAAATAAATTTTAATTAATATTGAAAAATAGTTAGTATAAATCAAACTTTGATTAACATATTGGAAAAACAATTTATAAGAATAAAAATTTTATAGACAAAATTATAAATTGAATTTAAAATTTATAATCTTATAGTATCATCTTATTTTGATCCTATTATATGTAATATTAAATTGATAGCTAATATACTTTATGTATTATTATTATTTTTATGTATTATGGAGTTAATTTATTTTAAAAAACCAGATAAAATAATTTATGTGATTTTGAATAAGTTGAAAATAAAAAAAATCCCTTTCACTTGAAATGTTTTCTATACACTCTTATTAAAATGTAATTTCAAATTACTGATAATAATTTTGATTTTCTTAACCTGTTACTTTATATTAAAAATAAAAAAATTCAAAACAGGTATTTGAATTTTCAATCAAATTTTATTTTAACAAACTTTTATCATAATTATTAAATCATCTGGAATTCTCTACAATTTTTTTTTTTTTAGATCTGAAATTCTCTACAAATTTTCAAACTGAGAGTCGCAATTACACTTACGTGCCCTTTCGCTTCGCCATAGGTTCTGTTCTCGACAGAATACCAAGGTAAGTGCCCTTTCGCTTACCCATAGTCTCTCGACACACGACGAAGGTCGGTGGGGATGGGAAACGCACAGCTGTCAAGGTTGTGATCCGCTCCTTTGAACGGTTAATTAAAAGAATTTGATGAAGAGCATGTCAGGCTTTTTTTTGGGCTGTGATCCGCTCCTTTTAACGGTCAAGAATATCAAGCTTTTTGTTGAGGGAATGTTTATGGTTTAGGTTGTGGTGCGGTGCCTCTGAACGAATAGTTCCAAGTTCATCCCCGTTCATTCTCTTTTTCTATCATCTGTATTTGTTTTGTTGTATGCTCATTGGAAGTGTTTTAACTGTATAAAAATGTTATGTTTGATGGAAGTGTTTTATCTAGTTGTGTAACTGTGATTAATTAGAAATAATTAATTCTTACTTGTTTATTGTTGTAATTATCCATTTGAGGAGTTTGTTCCTACATAATAGGAAGTAGTTAGAATATAGTTTCTCCTAGTTTAGTGTGTGGTTGAGAGAATCTCTCAACCACATTACTATACGTCCAAGATAGAATTTATATCTTGAGACTATTGCTTGTATAAATCTGTGTAATTTCCTTGATTCAAATATAGAATTTAATTAGAATTTGCAGTGTGATATTTTATCTGACTGGAAGTGTTTTATCTAGTGGGTATTTTTGCTTTAAGAGATGCTGCATGGACGAATGTGTCATCAAGAAGATCAACGAGAAGGAAGGGATGCATGCACTATGTCATCAATGGAGAGGAAGAGGGAACCAGAGAGTATTTGTTGCAGCCAGCCGTGACAGGTATGTGTATCTTGTATTTATTTGATTTATTCTTAGGTATGTGTTTCTTGTATTTATTTGATTTATTCTTCTCTATTTTGTATTTTTTGATCTAGCTTCTCCTTTTGTATTATTATTATTATTATTATTTTTATTGTTACAGTTCCAATATTTTTAAAACTACAGTTTCAAAAATCTAATTTTCCAAGTTTGTACGTACATTTTATTTAATATTTTTATATTAAGTTTCCATTTCACTTAATATTTTTAAATTAAATTTCCAAGTCTGAGAGCACATTTCACTTATCATTTACTTGAACCTTAAAAATGGCAATCTAAGTCTTATCTTGAAAAATGAAAATCTGATCCCAGTGTTTCAAGTTTATCTTTCTTGGGGTACACCTACTTTTCCATGATTTTATTTTATATTTTTAAAAGTTAAAAATATTTGTTGAGAGACTTTGTTGAAACACTTAACCTATATGTAACAGTGATATTTGTTATTTTTATTTTATATTCATGTTTTATTATTTGATTTTGTTGAGTAAAATTCTCCAACGTATCTTATTCATCCTTCAGTATACCTTAAGATATAATGTTTTTAGATCTTTATGTTTTACTCTTTATCACGAATCCATCACTCTCTTTTTGATCTATCCGAGGTCATATTTATTTTTACTATCTCTCTTCCTTGAGCACTTGCGAGATCTAAGTCATAGTGCTTTTATCTCTCTTCCTCCAGCACCTTCTAGATCTAAGTCATAGTCCATAATCCAAATCTGTATTCTTCTCTGCAGTTTTTCATTTTTTATCTTTCTTCTCTGCAGTTTTTTTTTCTTTATCCTTTTATCCGGTTCTTGGTCATGAATCCCATAACCCTTTATTCTATTTTATAACATTAAGAAAAAAAAAACAACAAAGCCTTTCTCTCTCTATCTGTATAAGTGAAACAGTTATTTTTCTTTTCCTTTTTTTTCTTTTAAGTGAAACAATTTTTTTACATTAAAATTTACTATAATCAAATTAAATTTACTCAAGAATATAATTGTTTTATTTATATTTATTTAAAATATCTGAAACATTTCCGAATAGAAAATGAGATTTCTTTATGTGAAATTAATGCAATGATTATTTATATATGTAAATTCATTTGGTCATATGTTGAATGGAAATTAAATTTAATGAGAATTGCAGTCAAATTAAATTTATTCAAAAATATAGTTGTTTTATTTATTTAAAATATATAAAATACATTGAATTGAATTGTTTTATTTATTTAAAATATCTTAAATAAATGTATTTGCTTAATTAAATATAAAAAATACTCCAATTATGTTTCTTTAAAATTTCATAAATGTATGAATAATTGTTTTTCATGATATATTTTTTAGATGATATGATGTTGACATTTATGTATAGATGTATGTGTTTTTGTATGGGGTATTTTATATATATTTTTAAATGAAAGTAATTTTTGTTTCTTCATGTGATATCATGGCGTGCTTATGTTAATTAGATGAAATAATTGTTTTGTAACATAATATAATGTTGAAATATTTTGCATTTATAATGTGTATATATTTTTTTGTTTTGTATATTTTGTATCATAATGTCACAATGCGACGTTGGGCAAAATATGACCAACGGTGATTTTCATATTGATACAAGTTTGTCAAAATGTGACATTTGATCATGGATGACATTGATCGATTATTCATATTATAAACCAAAAAAACTAATAAACCGAAGGGTTTAATATTATAAACCAAAGTAATTGGCGAACCCAAGGGAATTGATTTAAACATTGAGACAATTGTTGTCACAATGCGACATTGGACCAACTATGACCAGGGTTGGCCATGGGTGATTTTCATATTGAGACAATATTTGTCAGAATGTGACATTTGATCATGGATGACATTGATCGAGTATTCATATTATAAAACAAAAGAACTAATAAACCAAAGGGTTTAATATTATAAACTAAAGGAATTGGTGAACCCAAGGGACAACCATTACCCAACAAATTATAAACCAAAAGGAATTGGTGAACCCAAGGGAATTGATTTAAACATTGAGGCAATTGTTGTCACAATGCGACATTGGACCAACTATGACCATGGTTGGCCATGGGTGATTTTCATATTGAGACAATGTTTGTCAGAATGTGTCATTTGATCATGGATAACATTGATTGATTATTCATATTATAAACCAAAAAAACTAATAAACCAAAGGGTTTAATATTATAAACCAAAGGAATTGGTGAACCCAAGGCAAAATCATTACCCAAAAAATTATAAATCAATGGAATTGGTGAACCCAAGGGAATTGATTTAAACATTGAGACAATTGTTATCACAATGCGACATTGGACCAAGTATGATCATGGCTAGCCATGGGTGATTTTCATATTGATACAATGTTTGTCAGAATGAGACATTTGATCATGGATGGGGTTTAATATTATAAACAAAAGCAAGTGGTGAACCCAAATAAACCCAAGGGTTTAATATTATAAACCAAAGGAATTGGTGAACCCAAGGGAATTGATTTAAACATTGAGAAAATTGTTGTCACAATGTGACATTAGACCAACTATGACCATGGTTGGCCATGGGTGCTTTTCATATTGAGACAATATTTGTCAGAATGTGACATTTGATCGTGGATGACATTGATCGATTATTCATATTATAAACCAAAGGAACTAATAAACCGAAGGGTTTAATATTATAAACCAAGGGAATTGGTGAACCCAAGGGAAATCCATTACCCAACAAATTATAAACCAAAGGAATTGGTGAACCCAAGGGAATTGATTTAAACATTAAGACAATTGTTGTCATAATGCGACGTTGGACCAACTATGACCATGGTTGGCCATGGGTGATTTTCATATTGAGAAAATATTTGTCAGAATGTGACATTTGATTATGGATGACGTTGAATGATTATTCATATTATAAACCAAAAGAACTAATAAACCCAAGGGTTTAATATTATAAACCAAAGGAATTGGTGAACCCAAGGGAATTGACTTAAACATTGAGACAATTGTTGTCACAATGCGACGTTGGACCAACTATGAACATGGTTGGCTGTGGGTGATTTTCATATTGAGACAATATTTGTCAGAATGTGACATTTTATTATGGATGACATCGATCGATTATTCATATTATAAACCAAAAGAACTAATAAACCGAAGGGTTTAATATTATAAACCAAAGGAATTGGTGAACCCAAGGGAAATCCATTACCCAAAAATTTATAAACCAAAGGAATTAGTGAACCCAAGGGAATTGATTTAAACATTGAGACAATTGTTGTCACAATGGGACGTTGGACCAACTATGACCATGGTTGGCCATGGGTGATTTTCATATTGAGACAATATTTGTCACAATGTGACATTTGATCGTGGATGACATTGATCAATTATTCATATTAGAAACCAAAATAAAAGGAATTGGTGAACCCAAGGGAATTGATTTAAACATTAAGACAATTGTTGTCATAATGCGACGTTGGAACAACTATGACCATGGTTGGCCATGGGTGATTTTCATATTGAGACAATATTTGTCAAAATGTGACATTTGATTATGGATGACGTTGACCGATTATTCATATTATAAACCAAAAGAACTAATAAAACCAAGGGTTTAATATTATAAACCAAAGGAATTGGTGAACCCAAGGGAAATCCATTACCCAAAAAATTATAAACCAAAGGAATTGGTGAACCCAAGGGAATTGATTTAAACATTGAGACAATTTTTGTCACAATGCAACGTTGGACCAACTATGACCATGGTTGGCTGTGGGTGATTTTCATATTGAGACAATATTTGTCAGAATGTGACATTTGATTATGGATGACATCGATCGATTATTCATATTATAAACCAAAAGAACTAATAAACCGAAGGGTTTAATATTATAAACCAAAGGAATTAGTGAACCCAAGGGAAATCCATTACCCAACAAATTATAAACCAAAGGAATTGGTGAACCCAAGGGAATTGATTTAAACATTGAGACAATTGTTGTCACATTGCGACGTTGGACCAACTATGACCATGGTTGGCCATAGGTGATTTTCATATTGAGACAATATTTGTCATAATGTGACATTTGATCATGGATGACATTGATCGATTATTCATATTATAAACGAAAAGAACTAATAAACCCAAGGGTTTAATATTGTAAACCAAAGGAATTGGTGAACCCAAGGGAATTGATTTAAATTATTTGTTTTGTTTAGGGAATGAAACATTTAAGAATTATATATATATATATATATTAAATGAGAAAAAAAAGTTTTTTTTCTTTTCTTCCATCAAAATATGTTATTGATTGAGCACAAAAGGAATTAGATATCTCTATCATATAGGGTTTTCTAATGCATCTATTGGTCCAATAACGTTTTTAATTAAAATGAACCAAACATATGTAATTTTTTTTGTTCTCATTATAGTTGACACTATTTCTTAATTTAATGAACATTTTATTTTTATTTTAAGAAAGATGTGTCAAAGCTAGAGTAAGCATAAAAGAAATTACACATCTCATACACTTTTAATAAAAAAATAATAAAGATTGTATTACTTATACTACCAAATTTATATTTTTAAACCTTTTTAATATTTTATTTTCCTAAATTAATATTTAAAACATATGATATAAAAAACTTAATTTTTTAAAGTAAACTTTAAGTTTTATTTATATTATTAATTTCATTTTTTTTTAATTTTGATTATAAAAAAATTAATAATGATAATTAATAATAATGATTAGTGTTTATTAAAATTTATCCTAAAATTAAAAGAAACATAATTCGTTTAAATTTTGTATGTTAAAAATAAAAAACACTCCAAATTATTATATAAAAAAATCAATAATAAAATTAATATTTCCTAAATAAAATCTAATATAAAAAATTATTTATTGAATTTATATTTATAATTTATTTGAATGACTTTCAAATGTAAATCTATATTTTATGGTTTTCAAATCGTATAGTACGTTTAGGTTAGTGTGATTTGTTCCAATCTATATTTTTTTAAATACATAGTTATTTAAAATGAGTTAATTTTTATAATAATAAAGTATTATTTTAAGAAAACAAAACTAAAAAAACACAATCAACCTTGGTTTTTGTATTCAATTCATGATAAGTATTAAAATACTTAATTCATGATATTATATATAACAATTTTATTATATTAACTTGAAATATATATATTATATATTAATAAGAATATTTATCAATATATTAATTATGATTAAAATCACAAAAATATTTTATATATATTAATAATATCGATTGATATATTAATAATATTATAATATTTATTAATAATATATATTAATAATATTTATCAACACTACCATCAAAGCTTTGTTCTAATTTTTTTGTTCCAACGCTTTGTTCCAATATTCCAATGCTTATTTGTGTTGCTCCATATGTTACATATCCATATCCATATGCCACGTTTACGATATCCATATAATATGTTGCGTTCACGATATGTTTTGTTTATCCATATGATGTGTTTATCCATATGTTGCGTATAATATGGTTATAATATGTTATGTATCCATATGCTGCACTTACCATGAATGTTTGGAAGTTCAACCACAATGAATGCAATGGATTGTCAAAATAAGATAATTAATGCTGGGAAATTTCTTTGAAATGTTCTACCATATATTGGAAAACACTTCCATATTAGGATACTACTCTCCATCACGTAAAACACTTCCATATTAGATACTACTCTCCATCACACTGCATACGCTGCTCTCTACATTGTATTAACAAGCACACTGTGGAAAAACTGTTTGGTTTCTTAAATAGAATGTGGCAATGAGTGCCTGGTTACCTGATGCAACAATAAGAAGCGTAGTTGTATTACAAACAACCACCAACTTTGTTGAAAATACATTCCTTGTGTGTGTCTCACTAGGATCCTATTCTATCATCAATAGAGTGTGCGACATTTCCATGATAGAATCAGATCCTAAGGTAACAGGAAGATGTCGTTTTGTTTTTATTTGTTGGGAAAACACAATAAAAACATCATGGTTCATAGATCATATTTGAATTCAAGAGACATCTTACTTATTTCTTTTTTGTTAAACAAGTGCTAACCTGGAAGTGATCTCACGTACAATATATAAATATAAAAGCCTAAAGTGTTATTTAACTCTGTTAAGGAGCACCATTAATACATATGGCAATATAATACTAATTTAGCTAACGTCAATATAATACCGGTTCATATAATATCAAGGTGTATTATTAAATGCCGCTATAATCAATAAAAGATGCTGCAAATATATATCAACACCACTCCAATTAGACGCTAATCCAACCGTGCAATATATGCTGCCTCTGCCCCATGGCTTATTCCCTTTCGAGTATGCGCTATGAGTCGGCCTCTCTGTGTATCATTCCCTCTCATATTAACGTCACTTCTATTTCGCTGGCTCCAAATGATAATTATTTTAATGCTCTCCAATGTATCAATGAATGTTGCAGGATGCCATGACACAAGAGAACTGTCTATAAAATAATGCTACCAAATATTGTGCCAAATAATGATATAATAGTAATGTCGTACCAGCGAATGAATAGAACCTGCCCATACCTGATAACGCTGCAATGTATTAATATAACCACTGCACAATATATGTGAACATTGCTATGATGCAGAGCTTTGATTTATTAACGCCAACACAACAAAAAACTTAATTTATATGTAACTTTCTAAGATGTATTAATACATGGAATATGATAACCATATAGACATCCAACGAATAACCTTATTTTAGCGCAGGGCAGGAAGAATTTATGCAATAATGTCTCTGTGTCTTCAATATATCCATAATATTTCGCCTCAAGTATGCTTGTATGAATCTGCATAGATATTCAGGGTTCATAACTCCTTTGTTCACCCAACTATATGACCATTATACTGCAAGTACATTCTTTGAGCTCTTTTAATTGCCCCCTTATCTTTGATCTGTTCAAGTTTGTAAGTTTTTATTAGAAATCCAGATTTGATGATAGCTATCACTTGTCATAACAACCTCTATTTTATACTTGTCTACCTCAATTCTTGACAGTCTGATCCAAGCTCTATGACTTGATGTACCAAATAGCTTGCGATACACAATACATAGTCATTTTTAGAGTCTTTTCCAAGCTCTATGACCTGAGGTACCACATAGCTTGCGATTCACAATACATAGTCATTTTCACAATGAGTCGTTTCTTCACATTTTCCAACCAAAAATAACCTATAGAAATCGCCCGTTCTTGTAACTTGACAAAAATTTGTTCATACATTATTAAAAAATCTTCCTGTAATTGCATCTTTTTATACAAATCATGAACAGATATTTGTTTCATTTCAAGATTCCCTTCTCAAATCAATAATCCCAAAGTGATAAATGGAGAGTGGTCTCGAACCAACCTAGGCCCGCCCCAGCGTAACAAAAAGTTATATCTGTTCATCAATAAAACTTTCAAGAGTATCAGGACACGGTGATGGAAGGATATGAAAATAGTAATTTAAGAATGAAAGAAAATAGTAAGTTTGGAGAAGAAACTTAACATAACAAGGGAAAAGAATCATACCAGCATTCTACCCGTAACGTGGCCATAGGCATTTCCTTGCTTGATTCTCTCGTAAGCCAGGGAAGCAGTATTAGCATTACTATCGCCCAGAAGAAAGTCGTAATCATCATCGTGAGAAAGCATGCCACAATCTTAAAAATGGACAAAGCCTGTAGCCTCCCCGTCTTGTGACCCCAGAATTTGCCATGAAAAATTTCTTTCCAATAAAATCGAACTCGACAAAGATTTTACTACTCGGATAAACAAAATGTACTCGCTTGCCGGGCGGATTACTCAAATGCATGAAATTTACAGGCGAATGAAAGGATCACTCAAATGCATGAAATTTACAGGCAAATGAAAGTTGAACCTGAAACGTTATGTCAGCTCAATTCCATCTGCACCTGCCCGCTCTCGCCCAGTTCGATAAAACCTACGCGTGGCCCATAATACTAAACGACTGAAAGTTGAACCTCAAACATTATGCCAGCTCAATTCCATTCCCCTTCATCAACAACCCGCTCACCTGCCTGCTCTCGCCCACATTCGATAAAACCTACGCGTGGCCCATAATACTAAACCGTAATCTTCCATTCCACCCACGTTCATCTTCCCAGTTCATCCTAATTTGATAGGTGGCGTGCTCACATTTTTTTTGAGAATTCATGTTTATTTGAGAATTTGAACAATCAAATAGGTGGCATTTTAGTTTGAACCATCACTTGTTAATTTTGATAGGTGGCAGTCAACAAATGGCACAGTAAATTTTTAATCATGTTTTGTAAAAAATTAATTTAAGTATGGTTTAAACACGTGATTTAGATATGCAAGGAAGTTAATTTTTTGAATTTTATCCATTGATTTAGTGGCGACGACCAGAATATACCGGCATCTTTCAATCTAGACCATCAGATCAAAAAGATTAATTAGCCTAATCAAAAAAGATGCTCCTTCCGATAGGGGGATACAATAGGTGATTTTCATATTCATAAAATGTTTGTCAGAATGTGACATTTGATCATTGATGACATTGTTCAATTATTCATATTATAAACCAAAAAAACTAATAAACCCAAGGGGTTAATATTATAAATAAAAAAGAATTGGTGAACCCAAGGGACAACCATTACCCAACAAATTATAAACCAAAAGGAATTGGTGAACCCAAGGGAATTGATTTAAACATTGAGACAATGGTTGTCACAATGCGATGTTGGACCAACTATGACCATGGTTGGCCATGGGTGATTTTCATAATGAGACAATGTTTCTCATAATGTGTCATTTGATCATGGATGGCATTGATCGATTATTCATATTAAAAACCAAAAAAACTAATAAACCCAAGAGTTTAATATTGTAAACCAAAGCAAGTGGTGAACAAAAGGGAAAATCATTACCCAAAAAATTATAAACCAAAGGAATTGGTGAACCCAATGGAATTGATTTAAACATTGAGACAATTGTTGTCGCAATGCAACGTTGGCCCAAGTATGACCATGGTTGGCCAAGGGTGATTTTCATATTGATACAATGTTTGTCAGAATGTGACATTTGATCATGGATGACATTGATCGATTATTCATATTATAAACCAAAAAAACTAATAAAACCAAGCGTTTAATATTATAAACCAAAGGAATTGGTGAACCCAAGGGACAACCATTACCCATCAAACTATAAACCAAAAGGAATTGGTGAACCCAAGGGAATTGATTTAAACATTGAGACAATAGTTGTCCCAATGTGACGTTGGACCAACTATGACCATGGTTGGCCATGGGTGATTTTCATATTGAGACAATGTTTCTCATAATGTGTCATTTGATCATGGATGACATTGATTGATTATTCATATTATAAACTAAAAAAAACTAATAAACCCAAGGGTTTAATATTCTAAACCAAAGCAAGTGGTGAACCCAAGGGAAAATCATTACCCAAAAAATTATAAACCAAAGGAATTGGTGAACCCAATGGAATTGATTTAAACATTGAAACAATTGTTGTCGCAATGCGACGTTGGGCCAAGTATGACCATGGTTGGCCAAGGGTGATTTTCGTATTGATACAATGTTTGTCAGAATGTGACATTTGATCATGGATGACATTGATCGATTATTCATATTATAAACCAAAGGAATTGGTGAAACCAAGGGAAAACCATTACCCAACAAATTATAAACCAAAAGGAATTGGTGAACCCAAGGGAATTGATTTAAACATTGAGACAATTGTTGTCACAATGCGACGTTGGACCAACTATGACCATGGTTGGCCATGGGTGATTTTTATATTGAGGCAATGTTTCTCATAATGTGTCATTTGATCATGGATGACATTGATCGATTATTCATATTATAAACCAAAAAAACTAATAAACGCAAGGGTTTAATATTATAAACCAAATCAAGTGGTGAACCCAACGGAAAATCATTACCCAAAAAATTATAAACCAAAGGAATTGATGAACCCAAGGGAATTGATTTAAACATTGAGACAATTGTTGTCGCAATGCGACATTGGGCCAAGTATGACCATGGTTGGCCATGGGTGATTTTCATATTAATACAATGTTTTTCAGAATGTGACATTTGATCATGGATGACATTGATTGATTATTCATATTATAAACCAAAAAAACTAATAAACCCAAGGGTTTAATATTATAAACCAAAGGAATTGGTGAACCCAAGGGAAAACCATTACCCAAAAAAGTATAAACCAAAGTAATTGGAAAACCCAAGGGAATTGATTTAAACATTGAGACAATTGTTGTCACAATGCGACATTGGACCAACTATGACCAGGGTTGGCCATGGGTGATTTTCATATTGAGACAATATTTGTCAGAATGTGACATTTGATCATGGATGACATTGATCGAGTATTCATATTATAAACCAAAAGAACTAATAAACCAAAGGGTTTAATATTATAAAATAAAGGAATTGGTGAACCCAAGGGACAACCATTACCCAACAAATTATAAACCAAAAGGAATTGGTGAACCTAAGGGAATTGATTTAAACATTGAGACAATTGTTGTCACAATGTGACATTGGACCAACTATGACCATGGTTGGCCATGGGTGATTTTCATATTGAGACAATGTTTGTCAAAATGTGTCATTTGATCATGGATAACATTGATTGATTATTCATATTATAAACCAAAAAAACTAATAAACCCAAGGGTTTAATATTATAAACCAAAGGAATTGGTGAACCCAAGGAAAAATCATTACCCAAAAAATTATAAATCAATGGAATTGGTGAACCCAAGGGAATTGATTTAAACATTGAGACAATTGTTGTCACAATGCGACGTTGGACCAAGTATGACCATGGCTAGCCATGGGTGATTTTGATATTGATACAATGTTTGTCAGAATGTGACATTTGATCATGGATGGGGTTTAATATTATAAAAAAAAGAAAGTGGTCAACCCAAATAAACCTAAGGGTTTAATATTATAAACCAAAGGAATTGGTGAACCCAAGGGAATTGATTTAAACATTGATAAAATTGTTGTCACAATGTGACGTTAGACCAACTATGACCATGGTTGGCCATGGGTGATTTTCATATTGAGAAAATATTTGTCAGAATGTGACATTTGATCGTGGATGACATTGATCGATTATTCATATTATAAACCAAAGGAACTAATAAACCAAAGGGTTTAATATTATAAACCAAAGGAATTGGTGAACCCAAGGGAATTGATTTAAACATTAAGACAATTGTTGTCATAATGCGACGTTGGACCAATTATGACCATGGTTGGCCATGGGTGATTTTCATATTGAGACAATATTTGCCAGAATGTGACATTTGATTATGGATGACGTTGATCGATTATTCATATTATAAACCAAAAGAACTAATAAACCCAAGGGTTTAATATTATAAACCAAAGGAATTGGTGAACCCAAGGGAAATCCATTACCCAACAAATTATAAACCAAAGGAATTGGTGAACTGACGCAGGCATAACCTGCAATACCCAGGATCTTCAAACAACCATGTATATAAGAATGCATCTCAGCATTTGCCCCAAATTACAACCTTAATGTCTGGAAAATTTCATCTAATGTGCGGAAGCTTGTAGTTTCACGTCTGAACCCATTTCATACATTTACCAATTACAACCATTTCATAAGCATCAAATTGTCAATCAAATAGCCACACATTAAACTTCCAATGTAGTTACATTGTTTATGCCCTTAACATATGAACTAGTTAAGAAAATGCTTAACTCATAAATTCCAATATTATCCGCCCTTGCCCTTTTCAAAAATCACATCATATTAAATGTATGCACATTTTCCCTCTTAAAAATTCAACTTACAAATTACTGATGTAGATCGATTTCATGCATTCTGATATGAAATCTCCTACTGCTATCATCATTTCATTGAAACTCTCCTTTCATATTCAACAACCAGCGCATTCTACCCATCACTTCTCATATGGGTTTTAATACCGGATTTAAAATAAAATTTCCATAAAACAAATGCGCCCATGTATTAAACCTTAATCTGGAAATTACAAAACTCCATTTTATTGCGTTTAACTTTGTTCACACATTTCTTCAAACAGTTTTCTGCTATGGCAATTATAAACTCAGATTTAAGCCACAACATACCTTTCCAGAATTCAACAGCACTCTTTCTAAACATCGCAGACTCATAAATTCAACCTGTTCATTTAATTTAGAAAATGATACTGCCCATACCTGCATTTAGATTCTAGCGCTGACTCGGATCATTTCCAGCATGGACTTGGATCTTCGCTGCTGCTTCCAAACCGGATCTTAAATATTCAAACTGCCGCTTCAAACTAACATTCGATTCCTCTGAATCTGAATTACACGGACCTGAAATCGACTTCAATTGTATTCACTCATCTACAAAATATTTAATCGAACAAAATTCCTCCAATCGATGCCACTAGAGGAATCGATTCCAGCAATATAATTCAGTACATCCACAAAACTCATAAATTGCTTACTGCGTCCCTCAGACACCAGTAATTCCAGATTTAATATTGAATTCTCCAAAGCGGATTTCAATAGCCGATATATATTTCTAGAATTAAAACAAGAATGGCGCCTATTACTTCAATTCATAATTTCTGGGCATATTAGAGCTGAGCTTCAACAAACTTTGAACAGATTCAAATTACCTCTGGAAATCACCCGCATTCTTCATTAAACATTCAATCAATTCCTTCACATGAATCTGAACCCAACACTTAAATTCATTTTATAATAACCAGTATTTGAAACAACGCATTACGTTTTCTTCATTTCAGCTGAAATATAAATCGAATTTTTTTCAAAACTCCGCTCTGCGCATCTGCATTTAACAATCATTGTTTCATGGATTCAGGACTAATCACCGTTTCATGGATTCAGGACATAAGATTTGATTCAATTATAACCCTCTGCGTACATTCCAGAAGGTTTAAAATGCCGAGTTCTATGTTGGAAAACAAAAACCACTCTCTGTTAATGCGTTACCACAACATCGACTTCTTGAAATTAAATCGATTTTCCAATGTCTTTCAATAATCTATTACGACCTCTTCAAAGTTAAACCGAGCCTTTCTTGGTTTATTATGAAGCTCACAGCTTCACTGGCGCTCTCTTCCTTTCATTACAGATCGATATAAACCACCATTCATTCAACAAAAATAAGCGCTCACATGGATTTAACAATTGTCATATTAATATCAATCCTTCCAGCTATTGAGTATTTCACACTTCCTTCGCCAATCTAAATGATTGATACTTTGAAGTCATATATATACCTACTTAAACACATACACAAATAAAATCCATATATATATATATATATATATATATATATATATATATATATATATAAATAATCCGAAAACAAAACAAATTACTTACAAAATTTTACTGCCGTATATTCTAATTCATGGCTCCCTATAACCCGAAAGCGTCCAAAGCGTAAAACCTCTCACTCTCGTTCACACTCACTCACAATCTTTACTATCTTTAATGATATTTTTTTCTCTCAAAAACCCCCTCCCTATTTATATAATTTTAAAATGATCTAATTTAATGTTCTAATCCCCTTAATATCTCAATATCACTAAAATATCTAAACAAATCTCTACATTCAGATTCTTATCCCTTTATATCTTTAACTAAATAAATTCTCACATAATCTTTTAATAAAATAATTGTCAAGAATTCATCATTTTCTTCCTATTTTATTTAAAATAACAATTTAATTAATAAAATATTAAAAATTGTCACACCCCCTTTCTAACATATTTACAAATAAAAAAATGCCCCTTGATGCTCCTGCGTCAGACTCCCCATGTAAGAAAATTTATGACCACCTGGTCATAAGTCTGGATAATTATTTCTTCCTGGATCCCAAATTTTATTTTGTAATCTTTTCGTGCTTTTCAATTGCTTTACTGCTATTGTTATCTGCTGTTGTCTTCCAGGTTTCCATATTTTGTGTTGTAGTGCTCCACTTGCTCTCCCTTCCAAGTCTGCTACTGTCTTCCTCTTGTTGTCACTCCTTTTCTTTCTTGCTACTGTCTTTCTCTGGGATGTTTTTCTCATTAACCTCCTTATCAACTCAATTTCTTTGTCCAGTATATCCT
This sequence comes from Pinus albicaulis, assembly GCA_034641835.2. NCBI lineage: Eukaryota > Viridiplantae > Streptophyta > Pinopsida > Pinales > Pinaceae > Pinus > Pinus albicaulis. Next base: position 30,157 of record JAXQQM020091891.1, read on the forward strand.
TTGTCTGCTGATTGTTTCCATCTCTTGATTGCTGAACTCTCATTCTTGATTGTTCTTCACTTGTTTTGATCGCTTCCTTTTCACCCTTACTGATGTTTTACACTTTTTCTGCTGCTGCTACATTGTCTTTTAGAACAATTTCTTGCCTCTGTTTTCTGCATCTGTCAATTTCTTCCTGATTATTATTTATGTCAACTTCTTTGTCATCCTTCTTCAGCAATCTATCCTGGACATTCATCCTCTGCTCTTCCAATTTCCTCCTTTGAAAGTCTAATTCTCTATATAACTCAATGATTTTAATTGGAGTGGACTTTGGAAATTTTACACGATCTTCCATTTCCTCATTTGTTATTGTCTCATTATCACATGGTCTTTCTTCTGCTAAATCTTCCTTAACATCCTTCAGTAGATGTTCTTCCTCTTCTTCCAGACCTGTAATCATACAAAAATCATTAGTTTTAAAATCACAAGACCTTACGGTCTTATTTGATGCTTCAGTCATCAAGTCTTCGGGCTGCTTCGAATCATTCATATGATTCCACTCCTCTAGCTCTTCATCACTTTCAAAAAGTAATGGTCCCCTTTCTGGGTAACATATCAAAACTTCAACATCTTCTTTAGCATCTTCCTTTTGTTGTAGCTCAATTCTTTCAAGCTTCTCTATCCTCTGTTTGGCATCTATAACCTGTTCAAGTTCCCTTAGTTCCTTTATCAACTTCATATTCACCAGATGATTCCTCTTCTCTTGTAGCCTCTGCCACTTCAGCTTCTTTCTCATGACATAACCATGCTTCTGGTCTTCCTCATTTATTTGCAACATCTCCATTAACACCTCAAGCTGAACTACTATCTCAGCCTTCTCCCTCTCATATTCCTCTTTTCTTAACTGTCTCTGTATGCCAATTTCCTTGGCATCCTTCTTCTTTTGTCCTCTGCTGTGGTTTATTTCAGAACCTCTATTACGACTGTCACTAGTCATCATCCTTTCCATCTCTATGAGTTTCTCACTCACTTTACTATGAGTTGCACTAAAGCCTCTTCAGCAGCAAGTCCTGTCTTGCCGCCACTTACCTCACCAAGCTCTCCTCACTCAGTCTTTTGGCAAGCAATTGGTTCTCTATCTCTGTAACCTCCTTTGAGCACTTCTCTTTGCTCTTCCTGGGCTTCAACTCATCTGCCTGTTCTAAGAACACAACTACCCTCCTTTTCCAATCTCTATTGGAATTCCTCAAGGTTCTGCCACATCTATGTTTTCACTTAGAAACTTTCACCAGCTTCCTTTATCTGTTAGCAATTCTAATCACATTTCCTTTTGGGAGTTGCAATAATACTTCAATGCAAAGACTACAATATTATATTCTTCAAATCCAAATAAAACCATATCATCTTACCTCCAAGATCTCGTCTGATCTTGTCCTTCCATTCACCTGCACTTCAATTACCTTCAGAATCTCATCATTCCTGCAAATCTGTTTCAGCAAATCTTTATGCTTCCTCTGCACAATTTCTCGATATTCAACTACTGTCAATCAGATTTTAAAATCTGATCCTCTCTTCCAATCTTCTGGCTTTATCTGGAAAACTTTAGCTGTCAGCAACAATTCCTTCTTTGCTGAGTTTCTTCCACTCATAAATCATTAACAGATTCTTTCATTACTATCCCTTGATCTCCTTTGTTGAGATACTTCATTGCTGCAACCATCAATCCTCAATCCATTTCTTGTCAGTGAAACTCAAATCAAAATTAAAAAAACACAATGCCTGCACGATTCTTCATTCATCACATATTCAAAAATACATTTCAATTCTTCAACAAAACCTTCTGTCTTCATTTAGAAAACAAACATTCTCATTTCAACAGAGCCAAGCTCTGATACCAAAAATGACGCAGGCATAACCTGCAATACCCAGGATCTTCAAACAACCATGTATATAAGAATGCATCTCAGCATTTGCCCCAAATTACAACCTTAATGTCTGGCAAATTTCATCTAATGTGCGGAAGCTTGTAGTTTCACGTCTGAACCCATTTCATACATTTCCCAATTACAACCATTTCATAAGCATCAAATTGTTAATCAAATAGCCACACATTAAACTTCCAATGTAGTTACATTGTTTATGCCCTTAACATATGAACTAGTTAAGAAAATTCTTAACTCATAAATTCCAATATTATGCGCCCTTGCGCTTTTCAAAAATCACATCATATTCAATGTATGCACATTTGCCCTCTTAAAAATTCAACTTACAAATTACTGATGCAGATCGATTTCATGCATTCTGATATGAAATCTCCTACTCCTATCATCATTTCATTGAAAATCTCCTTTCATATTCAAGAACCAGCGCATTCTACCCATCACTTCTCATATGGGTTTTAATACCGGATTTCAAATAAACTTTCCATAAAAAAAATGCGCCCATGTATTAAACCTTAATCTGGCAATTACAAAACTCCATTTTATTGCATTTAACTTTGTTCACACATTTCTTCAAACAGTTTTCTGCTATGGCAATTATAAACTCAGATTTAAGCCACAACATACCTTTCCAGAATTCAGCAGCGCTCTTTCTAAACATCGCAGAATCATACATTCAACCTGTTCATTTAATTTAGAAAATGATACTGCCCATACCTGCATTTAGATTCCAGCGCTGACTCAGATCATTTCCAGCGCGGACTTGGATCTTCGCTGCTGCTTCCAAACTGGATCTTAAATATTCGAACTGCCACTTCAAACTGACATTCGATTCCTCTGAATCTGAATTACACGGACCTGAAATCGACTTCAATTGTATTCACTCGTCTACAGCATATTTAATCGAACAAAATTCCTCCAATGGATACCATTAGAGGAATCGATTCCAGCAATATAATTCAGTACATCCACAAAACTCATAAATTGCTTACTGCATCCCTCAGACACCAGTAATTCCAGATTTAATATTGACTTCTCCAAATCGGATTTCAATAGCCGATATATATTTCCAGAATTAAAACAAGAATGGCGCCTATTACTTCAATTCACAATTTCTGGGCATATTAGAGCTGAGCTTCAGCAAACTTCGAATAGATTCAAATTACCTCTGGCAATCACCTGCGTTCTTCATTAAACATTCAATCAATTCCTTCACGTGAATCTGAACCCAACACTTAAATTCGTTTTAGAATAACCAGTATTTGAAACAGCACATTACGTTTTCTTCATTTCAGCTGAAATACAAATCGACTTTTTTTTAAAACTCCCCTCTGCACATCTGCATTTAACAATCACTGTTTCATGGATTCAGGACATAACATTTGATTCAATTATAACCCTCTGCGTACATTCCAGAAGGTTTAAAATGCCGAGTTCTATGTTGGAAAACAAAAACCACTCTCTGTTAATGCGTTACCACAACATTGAAATTAAATCGATTTTCCAACGTTTTTCAATGATCTATTACGGCTTCTTCAAAGTTAAACCGAGCCTTTCTTGGTTTATTATGAAGCTCACAGCTTCACTGGTGCTCTCTTCCTTTCACTACTAGCCCAGAAGGGGTCTAGCAACAAACAAACAATGCTATGACGCAAGCTCCTAGTTACGAATGAAATACTTGGGATAAGAGCCTACCTGGATTCCAACGCTAGATCTGAAGAAGAGATGTCCCCGTCCTTCAGCCCTGGCAGATCACAATCCTTCCACGATCTCCGTGGATGAACACCTGCACACAGAAGAAACGAACAGATACATGCATAGGAACCGGCATACGTAACTAAACATCGGTCAGAAAAGATATTACTCGCATTAACATGATGGAAAAAGGAGTGGAACCATAATCATAGTCATCTATTAAAATGATAAACGAATAGAAATTACAACCAAGTTCTGACGTCGCAGCTTCCTTCGAACGGGTCTCCGGTCGTCCACGTCTCGCAAAGCTCGCCAAGGAAAGGGAAACCTCTCCAGAGTCTCGTAACAATGGTCTCCTCGCTTGAATGGGCCTTAAGGGAAAGAAGGGATTCTTTACGGCACAAAGGCACTTGGGAATAGGGAGATGCAAAGCTTCAGCACTTCCAGACTAGCTTGCCATGGATCTGAGCAAGCTTTTATAGATGGGGAAGGAGGGAGTTGGGATCCCTATTATTATGGGATTGGCCCTATCAACAAGGAAGGTTCCATAGAATGTGGCAAAACCACTTCCCTTCCATAGAACTCCCGTAGCCAAACCTCCCAACTCAAGATAGGCAATGGTTGTGAGTTTGTTTGAACTCAACTTCCGCCATCCATATTTAAAAAACAGTCCCTAAAATGGGTGGCGCGATTGTTGCTCTATGACAGAGCGCCAAGTGGCGCGACCTCTTTACAGGATTTCCCTGATTGGCGCGAGCACTGAACTGTCTACCCGCGCCAATGCAAAAAGAGCTGTTTTTCATGGATTTTGCAAGGAGATGTCTCAAGGGGAAATGAAGCTCATACTCGGAGGGATGCATTGATGATGTTTTCAAGGCATGACAGTGTTCACAGGTCACATAATGGGTCCTCCATTGTGCGGGACGGGGAATGGTAGGGACGGTGACAAATTACTGTGTAACAGATGCCCCCTAAAGCATGAGGCCCGAGAGAGAGAGGGGTGAAATGCTTTACGAGAACATGTCCAACCGAAGGCCCGCCGTCGGAAAACCTGCACAGAAAGATACAACTGATATCTCAAGTACATGATGTATATATATGGTATGGACGCAGCCATCCGAACAGAGTATGCTATAATCCGGATCCGGGGTATGGGCGCAGCCATCCAACTAAGATCAAACAAATAGACTCAGGTATGGTCGTAGCCATCCAATCAGTGAGTCATGTACATAATGATAATAATCCACAATCGCAGCCTGGATTACAACAGACACAATCCAGGGTCTTGCGCTCCATCTCGACCCAAACAAGTACAAGTTCGAGCATGTGAATGTGTGAGCTGATGTCGAACATGCGAGAACATCGTCTGATTACCAGCCAATGATGAAAGCCGTTAACAGACGCGAGAGAAACCACCAATAATGACAATGGTCCTCAAGGTACTACAGGTACAATCTACGGCGTGTGAATAAATAAGTTGACGTCGAACACCCGCAGAATCATTCGATCGGAAGTCAATGATGTAAACTTCACGTCGAATGCGACGAACCTGCCATTGAGGCATGCAGGCTCCAAGGTACCATCAGGAGTCTCTAGACCAACTTCCTGGATAATGAGTTGAAGTCGACAGGAAGTGGCCTTGATCGAAGGTGGGCCATAATGATTCCCACATCATCGACACGAGACAGAGGAACATAATGTTTTGTTGTGAATTAGGACCATATGAGAAACAGAGGAAGGTTGATATTTGCAGAGGCCAACTTCTCTTGAACACATGAACGGCACGATAATGGACTTGGCAGTATTTGACATCAACGGATCAGAGGTCATGACGACGAGGCAGTGAACAGATGAGAGGTCAAAAGAGATTACCCAAACCCATGGAGGCAAAGTGAAGCAACGAGATGAGATGTCCCCAACCCGACACGAATGCAGACAAGTGCCATGTTCAAGAGCGACATACTGCCGACGACAACGACGATGGTTTCATTTTTCCCCCACCATTTCTGGCGAGTACCCCAATTATTTTTGATAACAAGCTTGAAGGGGATAGCATATGCTTGTGATATAAGTCCGCCCTTCGGGCGAATCCACCCTAGTGCATTTAACGAGTCCTAGGAAGGAGAAACTCGGAGAACGTCATTTCGACGAAATCCAATGTCATCAGGGTTTAACGAGTCTGACAAAGGAAGAACTCGGCGTCTTTTCATGTTTAGAGAGTTTGAAAAGACAGCGGAAAAGAAAACTCCACAGGTCCCTTTTCGTAAATAGTTCCCCGGATCCGAAAAGGTAGAAAACAATATCCGGGAAAACCTCCTAGTCGCGATAGGCTAGGGTATTCCTTTTTCGTAATCGATCCAGCCCAGCCCGAAAAAGGGTTAAACTTATCCTGGGTGAATGTCGATTCGTGTCCATTTTAACGAGATCGAAACGACAAGGGCCTCGGCAATCTTTTCATATTTAGAGAGTCAGAAAAGAGCTGAAAGATAATTTACCGAGTCCGAAAAAGTATAAAATACAACTCGTTTCCACCTTTTAAGTCGCAAAAACCTGCCGCTGCACATACCCAACAAGCGTAAAATCCATTTTCGACATAATACATGCAAATATTTGACAAAAAATAACTTTTAAAGCTCATTTTAATGTCGAAAAGTTATAAATATGTCTAATGGTAAAAAATAAAATTACTTTTTACTATTTACCTTGTGGAGAGCAACAGTGGTCCATTTGGAGCAGAATCTTCTGACGGTGATTGCGACCAATCCAGACAACTATTCAGCGTCTCGTCTGTGACAGGTAAGAGGCGCTCCTTTTCTCTTTCTTTTCATGCATTTTTTAATGATTTCCCTTTAGAAATCAGCTCTGTAAGGGCACCTTTGAAATTTTAGGGCCGGGCCAAGTGGCGCGGGTATCGGGCACGGACCCGCGCCACTGAGCTCTTTTTACCAAAGGGCCCGCGCCACATGGCGCGACTGTCAGCAAAACAGTCGCGCCAGCGGCGGAACCCAAATTTCCGCCTAAAATCCCACTATTTATGCCAAATTTCTTGAATTTTGAAGCTTACAAAAGATCTAATCAGGGGTTTTGGACCATGTGAATGCAGATAAACAGTCAGAATGGCAATCGAATGGAAGGAACGAGAACACGGAGATGAGGACGAAGAGGCCATGCAAAGCCAAGCATGTATGAATGCTCTGAGAGATTGTGGCTTAAAAAAGTTCTTCCTCACGCCATGCTTACGAGCTCAGCCTGAGCTCCTCCAATATCTGATCAACCTCTGGGATGAAAATGACCAAGTATTCAGAATACGAGACCAGGTGTTGGAATTGGAGTTCGCTGACATTTATTTCGTTACTGGATTATCCCGCAGGGGTCCAATCCCTGTACTGACTGGGAGCAGACCATCAGGGGAGAAGATGGAAGAAGTAATGGCGCGGGTGTGCCGTGGGGCACAAACAGGAGCAGGGAGTAAGAAGGTATACATCTCAACCATCCCTGACCTAGCACTGAGAGTTGTACTCCACACCATTACGCGGGCTGCTGGATCGCAGGCACCGCACGAGGCTACAAAGACTCAACTCTTACTGGCCTCAGAATGCATGGGTCCCCAACTGTATGACTGGGCAACAGCTGTCACCATTAACATGAAAAGGCAGCTCACAAAGTGCAAAAAGGGCAAACTGAAGCAGTTTGGGTATGGTTCCATCTTGGTGTCGTTCATTCTGGAACGCATACCAACCTTCCGGGGCCAAGAGGCCCCTGTGGCGAGTCCAGTACCACGAGAGCCGAGAATGGCTCGCTGGGCAGCACTGATGCCCAGATCTGGAGGCGGGCAACAGATGTCCTGGAAGCCTGAGTTCTTCAGATGGATACGGCGCCAACTGATCGTTGTGGAAGATTGGCCCTATGCGGGAACTGACTTTACAGGGGACCCGGATCTCCCGCTACCAGAAGGAGACCACTGGGACGAAGAGCTGGGTAAGACCTCATATTTTTGATTTTATGTTTATATGTTTTTTGTTAATACACACTTGTCTTAACACGATTATATATGCATGCAGATGTAGGACCTGAGAGACCAGCCGGGATGTCTCCTATCTCCCGGAGGACACAACTCGCCCCTGAGATCCAGGGGGAAGGCACCGGAGGAGAGGCACTGGTTCAGAACCTCGAGGGGATCGTCCATGGGATCCCAGACTATGCCCGACTGTCAGACGTACCGATGGAGTACCAGCGCCATACGGTGGGAGTTCCAAACCGGCTCCACCGAATCCTGAGGCAGCTAGTGCGTGCAGTGACGTGCTATCATGAGCACCATGCGGATTAGTCTCTAGGATTTAGCTACACCTATTTTTTGAGAGACATAGCGTCTCCGGATGTACTAAGACGACTATGTATATTTTTTGAGTTTTATGTGACGCACACTATGCAAACATTTCGACACACATATATATATATATACATATGACTATTTTGGATGGATCTTTCTTTACATGTGATGATGTTTTCTATATGTCATGCAAATGTCTAATACAGATGTAATCTAATGTATCAGTTACATAACAAACGACCCAATGCGAACTGTATTCACACAATGCATTTAATCACACATTTCATTTTTACGCAAGCTTAAAAGCACACATGAACACACATATGCAAACTATGCTTGAAACGAGTTTTATTTTTACGCAAGCTTAAAACACAAACTATGCTTGATAATAAGAAAGACGGGCATGCCCCCCAGCATGTTGTCTCAAATCGAGGCACATGCCCCCCAAGCTTCACTCGATTGAAAATGGAGTGAAGATTGAACATACACGAGATTTGAGCTGAAACTGAAAAAACTCGAATTGAATATGCTTGTGTTTCATTATTTTAACGAGGTTGACACACTTAAAAGAACTATCCTCGAACAGCTTGTTTCATTGTTTTTAGGAGCTTGACACAAGTGGAGGAACTATGCTCCAAGATCCTAGTTTCATTTTTTAAAGAGCTTGACCCAGGGAGGAAACCATGCTCTAACCAACTTACATCAAAATGAACAAGAAGGCGGCGCTTCCAAGAGTTCCACTCCTGATGGAAGGGAAACATCCTGGAAGTCAGGACCCAATGCCCCCAGCACATTATGCACTACGGCATCATCACTGAGCACAGGCACGGGGTAAGTAGCCACATAGTTGACCTACGGTGGAGCAGATACAACGGGTGGATAAAAACTAGGAAGGGGTGATGGCGGACCAGATGCTACATTGGGACCAAAGAACGACAGCTGATCAATGGTCACAATCCGTCCTTCATGTGGAAAACAGGCCACACGAAAAAGGGAGGAGACAAGCGCTCCCATGGCATAGGTGTAATCGCGCCCCAGGAGCAGATGAAAATCCAAGGGGCCTAGAACGACCATCACATCCATATGGAAGGTCTTTCCTCCCAAAGTAATTGGTAACCTTGGAAGGAT